>UELW01000156.1:85448-328573 GCA_900490495.1 Danionella dracula
GGCGTTGCCGACGAGCGGGACGGTAACGTAAAGAGGTGGAGCGATCCCGCTGGACTACGGGCGACCCTAGCAGAACCGAGTGGCGCCCAGAGAAGATGCTCCATCACGATTGTACTCTTCTGTTTTTGGCTCGGCTTCAGCGCTACTACACAGACTCTGATCGCTGACGGCTGGACTGGACGCGGCGGAGTAACCTTCAGCGCGGAGGCCGCTGCCTCCGGAGCCCCGGAAGAGACCCGCTGCTGCTCCGGAGAGGAGACCGGAGCTGTTACCTCTCCCAGAGACAGGTGTGCAGGCGAGCGAGAGTTTGTTAGTGATGGGAGCTTTGGTTGCTGTGCTGTGTAACCTTTCTTACATTATCGCTCGCGTCGTCTCGAGCCTCGTCTCTGCGAGTCTCGGAATATATAGAGTATAGATAGTAGATATAATATTAAATATTATATTATACATATACAAACAAAACGTCAATAAGCTGTAAAAGCCCTTTTACTGACACTAAAGATAAAATAAACAAAATCTTTTTGTCTCAGAATTCCACAATAAAAACTTACATTTCTGACAATTTATCACTCAGTCCTGCGAAAAGTCGCGATTCTGAGATATAAAGTCGCAATTATGAGAAATAGGTGTAATTCTGTGACTTAAAACTGCGATTCTGTGATCTAAGGTGCGATTCTGTGACATAAAGTAGTAATTGTGAGAAATAAAGTGAGCGATTCTGTGACATAAAGTCGTAATTGTGAGAAATAAAGTGAGCGATTCTGTGACATAAAGTCACGATTCTGTGACATAAAGTAGTAATTGTGAGAAATAAAGTGAGCGATTCTGTGACATAAAGTCGTAATTGTGAGAAATAAAGTAAGCGATTCTGTGACATAAAGTCACGATTCTGTGACATAAAGTCGTAATTGTGAGAAATAAAGTGAGCGATTCTGTGACATAAAGTCACGATTCTGCGACATAAAGTCGTAATTGTGAGAAATAAAGGGAGCGATTCTGTGACATAAAGTCACGATTCTGCGACATAAAGTAGTAATTGTGAGAAATAAAGGGAGCGATTCTGTGACATAAAGTAGTAATTGTGAGAAATAAAGTGAGCGATTCTGTGACATAAAGTAGTAATTGTGAGAAATAAAGTGAGCGATTCTGCGACATAAAGTAGTAATTGTGAGAAATAAAGGGAGCGATTCTGTGACATAAAATCACGATTCTGTGACATAAAGTAGTAATTGTGAGAAATAAAGGGAGCGATTCTGTGACATAAAGTCACGATTCTGCGACATAAAGTAGTAATTGTGAGAAATAAAGGGAGCGATTCTGTGACATAAAATCACCGATTCTGTGACCTAAAGTCGTAATTGTGAGAAATAACGGGAGCGATTCTGTGACATAAAATCCACCGATTCTGTGACATAAAGTTAGTTAATTGTGAGAAATAAAGGGAGCGATTCTGTGACATAAAGTCACGATTCTGCGACATAAAGTAGTAATTGTGAGAAATAAAGGGAGCGATTCTGTGACATAAAATCCACGATTCTGTGACATAAAGTCGTCATTGTGAGAAATAAAGGGAGCGATTCTGTGACATAAAGTCACGATTCTGCGACTAAAGTCTGTAGATTGTGGAAATAAGTGGAGCGATTCTGTGACATAAAGTCACGATTCTGTGACATAAAGTTAGTATAATTGTGAGAAATAAAGTCAGCGATCTGCGACATAAAGTAGTAATTGTGAGAAATAAAGTGCAGTGATTCTGTGACATAAAATCACGATTCTGTGACATAAAGTCGTAATTGTGAGAAATAAAAGTCAGCGATTCTGTGACCATAAAATCACGATTCTGTGACATAAAGTAGTAATGTGAGAAAAAAAGTCAGCGATTCTGCGACATAAAGTAGTAATTGTTAGAATAATAGTGAGTGATTCTGTGACATAAAATCACGATTCTGTGACATAAAGTAGTAATCTGTGGAGAATAAAGTGAGTGATTTCTGTGACATAAAATCACGATTCTGTGACATAAAGTAGTAATGTGAGAAATAAAGGGAGCGATTCTGTGACATAAAATCACGATTCTGTGACATAAAGTCGTAATTGTGAGAAATAAAGGGAGCGATTCTGTGACATAAAGTCACGATTCTGCGACATAAAGTCGTAATTGTGAGAAATAAAGGGAGCGATTCTGTGACATAAAGTCACGATTCTGTGACATAAAGTAGTAATTGTGAGAAATAAAGGGAGCGATTCTGTGACATAAAGTCACGATTCTGCGACATAAAGTCGTAATTGTGAGAAATAAAGTGAGCGATTCTGTGACATAAAATCACGATTCTGTGACATAAAGTAGTAATTGTGAGAAATAAAGTCAGCGATTCTGCGACATAAAGTAGTAATTGTGAGAAAATAAAGTGAGTGATTCTGTGACATAAAATCACGATTCTGTGACATAAGTAGTAATTGTGAGGAAATAAAGTGAGCGATTCTGTGACATAAAGTAGTATTGTGAGAAATAAAGTGAGCGATTCTGTGACAAAGTAGTATATGTGAGAAATAAAGTGAGCGATTCTGCGACATAAAGTAGTAATTGTGAGAAATAAAGTGAGCGATTCTGCGACATAAAGTAGTAATTGTGAGAAATAAAGGGAGCGATTCTGTGACATAAAATCACGATTCTGTGAAGTAAAGTAGTAATTGTGAGAAATAAAGGGAGCGATTCTGTGACATAAAGTCACGATTCTGCGACATAAAGTAGTAATTGTGAGAAATAAAGTGAGCGATTCTGCGACATAAAGTAGTAATTGTGAGAAATAAAGTGAGCGATTCTGTGACATAAAGTCACGATTCTGCGACATAAAGTAGTAATTGTGAGAAATAAAGTGAGCGATTCTGCGACATAAAGTAGTAATTGTGAGAAATAAAGGGAGCGATTCTGTGACATAAAATCACGATTCTGTGACATAAAGTAGTAATTGTGAGAAATAAAGGGAGCGATTCTGTGACATAAAGTCACGATTCTGCGACATAAAGTCGTAATTGTGAGAAATAAAGGGAGCGATTCTGTGACATAAAGTCACGATTCTGTGACATAAAGTAGTAATTGTGAGAAATAAAGTCAGCGATTCTACGACATAAAGTAGTAATTGTGAGAAATAAAGGGAGAGAAAATAAGGTAGCGATTCTGTGACATAAAATCACGATTCTGTGACATAAGTCGTAATTGTGTGAGAAATAAAGGAGCGATTCTGTGACATAAAGTCGTAATTTGTGAGAAATAAAAGGGAGCGATTCTGTGACATAAAGTCACGATATTCTGTGACATAAAGTAAGTAATTGTGAGAAATAAAGTCAAGCGATTCTGCGACATAAAGTAGTAATTGTGAGAAATAAAGTGAAGTGATTCTGTGACATAAAATCCACGATTCTGTGACATAAAGTCGTAATGTGGAGAAATAAAGTGAGCGATTCTGTGACATAAAATCACGATTCTGTGACATAAAGTAGTAATTGTGAGAAATAAAGTCAGCGATTCTGTGACATAAGTAGTAATTGTGAGAAATAAAGTGAGCGATTCTGCGACATAAAGTAGTAATTGTGAGAAATAAAGTCAGCGATTCTGTGACATAAAGTAGTAATTGTGAGAAATAAAGTGAGCGATTCTGTGACATAAAGTCGTAATTGTGAGAAATAAAGTGAGCGATTCTGTGACATAAAGTAGTAATTGTGAGAAATAAAGTGAGCGATTCTGTGACATAAAGTAGTAATTGTGAGAAATAAAGGGAGCGATTCTGTGACATAGTCACGATTCTGCGACATAAAGTAGTAATTGTGAGAAATAAAGTGAGCGATTCTGTGACATAAAATCACGATTCTGTGACATAAAGTAGTAATCGTGAGAAATAAAGGGAGCGATTCTGTGACATAAAGTCACGATTCTGCGACATAAAGTAGTAATTGTGAGAAATAAAGGGAGCGATTCTGTGACATAAAATCACGATTCTGCGACATAAAGTCGTAATTGTGAGAAATAAAGGGAGCGATTCTGTGACATAGTCACGATTCTGTGACATAAAGTAGTAATTGTGAGAAATAAAGTGAGCGATTCTGTGACATAAAGTAGTAATTGTGAGAAATAAAGTGAGTGATTCTGCGACATAAAGTAGTAATTGTGAGAAATAAAGTCAGCGATTCTGCGACATAAAATCACGATTCTGTGACATAAAGTCGTAATTGTGAGAAATAAAGTGAGCGATTCTGTGACATAAAATCACGATTCTGTGACATAAAGTAGTAATTGTGAGAAATAAAGGGAGCGATTCTGTGAGATAAAATCACGATTCTGTGACATAAAGTCGTAATTGTGAGAAATAAAGTGAGCGATTCTGTGACATAAAGTCACGATTCTGCGACATAAAGTAGTAATTGTGAGAAATAAAGTGAGCGATTCTGTGACATAAAATCACGATTCTGTGACATAAAGTCGTAATTGTGAGAAAAAAAGGGAGCGATTCTGTGACATAAAGTCACGATTCTGCGACATAAAGTCGTAATTGTGAGAAATAAAGTGAGCGATTCTGTGACATAAAGTAGTAATTGTGAGAAATAAAGGGAGCGATTCTGTGACATAAAATCACGATTCTGTGACATAAAGTCGTAATTGTGAGAAATAAAGGGAGCGATTCTGTGACATAAAGTCACGATTCTGCGACATAAAGTAGTAATTGTGAGAAATAAAGGGAGCGATTCTGTGACATAAAGTCACGATTCTGCGACATAAAGTAGTAATTGTGAGAAATAAAGTCAGCGATTCTGCGACATAAAGTAGTAATTGTGAGAAATAAAGTGAGTGATTCTGTGACATAAAATCACGATTCTGTGACATAAAGTCGTAATTGTGAGAAATAAAGTCAGCGATTCTGTGACATAAAATCACGATTCTGTGACATAAAGTAGTAATTGTGAGAAATAAAGTCAGCGATTCTGCGACATAAAGTAGTAATTGTGAGAAATAAAGTGAGTGATTCTGTGACATAAAATCACGATTCTGTGACATAAAGTAGTAATTGTGAGAAATAAAGTGAGCGATTCTGTGACATAAAATCACGATTCTGTGACATAAAGTAGTAATTGTGAGAAATAAAGTGAGCGATTCTGTGACATAAAATCACGATTCTGTGACATAAAGTCGTAATTGTGAGAAATAAAGGGAGCGATTCTGTGACATAAAGTCACGATTCTGCGACATAAAGTAGTAATTGTGAGAAATAAAGGGAGCGATTCTGTGACATAAAATCACGATTCTGTGACATAAAGTCGTAATTGTGAGAAATAAAGGGAGCGATTCTGTGACATAAAGTCACGATTCTGCAACATAAAGTCGTAATTGTGAGAAATAAAGGGAGCGATTCTGTGACATAAAGTCACGATTCTGTGACATAAAGTAGTAATTGTGAGAAATAAAGGGAGCGATTCTGTGACATAAAGTCACGATTCTGCGACATAAAGTCGTAATTGTGAGAAATAAAGTGAGCGATTCTGTGACATAAAATCACGATTCTGTGACATAAAGTAGTAATTGTGAGAAATAAAGTCAGCGATTCTGCGACATAAAGTAGTAATTGTGAGAAATAAAGTGAGTGATTCTGTGACATAAAATCACGATTCTGTGAAATAAGTAGTAATTGTGGAAATAAAGTGAGCGATTCTGTGACATTCTGTACAAAAGTAGTAATTGTGAGAAATAAAGTGAGCGATTCTGCGACATAAAGTAGTAATTGTGAGAAATAAAGTGAGCGATTCTGCGACATAAAGTAGTAATTGTGAGAAATAAAGTGAGCGATTCTGCGACATAAAGTAGTAATTGTGAGAAATAAAGTGAGCGATTCTGTGACATAAAATCACGATTCTGTGAAGTAAAGTAGTAATTGTGAGAGAAATAAAGGGAGCGATTCTGCGACATAAAGTCACGATTCTGCGACATAAAGTAGTAATTGTGAGAAATAAAGTGAGCGATTCTGCGACATATAAAGTAGTAATTGTGAGAAATAAAGTGAGCAATTCTGTGACATAAAATCACGATTCTGCGACATAAAGTAGTAATTGTGAGAAATAAAGTCAGCGATTCTGTGACATAAAATCACGATTCTGTGACATAAAGTCGTAATTGTGAGAAATAAAGGGAGCGATTCTGTGAGATAAATCACGATTCTGTGACATAAAGTCGTAATTGTGAGAAATAAAGGGAGCGATTCTGTGACATAAAGTCACGAGTCTGAGACATAAAGTAGTAATTGGAGAAATAAGGGAGCGAATCTGTGACCTAAAATCACGATTCTGTGACATAAAGTCGTTAATTGTGAGAAATAAAGGGAGCGATTTTGCGACATAAAGTCACGATCTGTGACATAAAGTAGTAATTGTGAGAAAATAAAGGGAGCGATTCTGTGACATTAAAGTCACGATCTGCGACATAAAGTAGTAATGTGAGAAATAAAGTGAGCGATTCTGTGGACATAAAGTCACGATTCTGCGCACATAAAGTAGTAATTGTGAGAAAAATAAAGTCAGCGATTCTGACACTAAAGTAGTAATTGTGAGAAATAATGAGGATTCTGTGACATAAAATCACGATTCTGTGACATAAAGTCGTACATTGTAAGGAATAAAGTGAGCGATTCTGGAGCCTAAAAGTAGTAATTGTGGAGAAATAAAGTGAGCGATTTCGCGACATAAAGTAGTAATGTGAGAAATAAAGGAGCGATTTCTGTGACATAAAAGTCGTAATTGTGAGAAATAAAGGGAGCGATTCTGTGACATAAAGTCACGATTCTGCGACATAAAGTAGTAATTGTGAGAAATAAAGTGAGCTTCGACCCGTGACATAAAGTCGAATTGTGAGAAATAAAGTGAGCGATTCTGTGACATAAAGTCGTAATTGTGAGAAATAAAGGGAGCGATTAGTGACATAAAGTCACGATTCTGGACATAAAGTCGTAATTGTGAGAATAAAAGGGGAGCGATTCGTGACATAAAGTCGAAATGTGAGAAATAAAGTGAGCGATCTGTGACATAAAATCACGATTCTGTGACAATAAAGTAGTAATTGTGAGAAAAAATAAAGGGAGCGATTCTGTGGACATAAAGTCACGATTCTGCGACAAAAGTCGTAATGTGTGAGAAATAAAGGGAGCGATTCTGTGACAAAAGACGATTCTGTGACATAAAGTAGTAATGTGAGAAAATAAAGTGAGCGATTCTGTGACATTAAAGTCACGATTCTGTTGACATAAAGTAGTAATCGTGAGAAATAAAGTGAGCGATTCTGTGACTATAAAGTCACGATTCTGCGACATAAAGTCGTAATTTTGAGAAATAAAGGGAGCGATTCTGTGACATAAAGTCACGATTCTGTGACATAAAGTAGTAATTGTGAGAATTAAAGGGAGCGATTCTGTGACATAAAGTCACGATTCTGTGACATAAAGTCGTAATTGTGAGAAATAAAGTGAGCGATTCTGTGACATAAAGTCACGATTCTGTGACATAAAGTAGTAATTGTGAGAAATAAAGTGAGCGATTCTGTGACATAAAGTAGTAATTGTGAGAAATAAAGTGAGCGATTCTGTGACATAAAGTAGTAATTGTGAGAAATAAAGGGAGCGATTCTGTGACATAAAGTCACGATTCTGCGACATAAAGTAGTAATTGTGAGAAATAAAGGGAGCGATTCTGTGACATAAAATCACGATTCTGTGACATAAAGTCGTAATTGTGAGAAATAAAGTGAGCGATTCTGTGACATAAAATCACGATTCTGTGACATAAAGTAGTAATTGTGAGAAATAAAGTGAGCGATTCTGTGACATAAAGTAGTAATTGTGAGAAATAAAGGGAGCGATTCTGTGACATAAAGTCGAAATTGTGAGAAATAAAGTGAGCGATTCTGTGACATAAAATCACGATTCTGTGACATAAAGTCGTAATTGTGAGAAATAAAGGGAGCGATTCTGTGACATAAAGTCACGATTCTGCGACATAAAGTAGTAATTGTGAGAAATAAAGTCAGCGATTCTGCGACATAAAGTAGTAATTGTGAGAAATAAAGTGAGTGATTCTGTGACATAAAATCACGATTCTGTGACATAAAGTCGTAATTGTGAGAAATAAAGTGAGCGATTCTGTGACATAAAGTAGGTAAATTGTGAGAAATAAAGTGTAGACGATTTCGACATAAAGTAGTAATTGTGAGAAATAAAGGGGAGCGATTCTGTGGACATAAAGTCACGATCTGTGACATAAGTCCGTATGTGAGAATAAAGGAGAGCGATTATTCTTGTGACATAAAGTCGAAATTGTGAGAAATAAAGTGAGCGATTCTGTGACATAAGTCGTATTGTGAGAAATAAAAGGGAGCGATTCGGTGGACATAATTCACGATTCTCTGCGACATAAAGTCGTAAATTGTGAGAAATAAAGGGAGCGATTCTGTGACATAAAAGTCCGAAAATGTGTGAGAAATAAAGTGAGCGATTTCTGTGTGGACATAAAATCACGATTCTGTGACATAACGTAGTAATTGGTGAGAAATAAAAGGGGACGCATTTCTGTGACATAGTCACTGATCTGCGACAATAAAGTCGTAATTGTGGAGACAATAAAGGGAGCGATTCTGTGACATAAAGTCACGATTCTGTACATTACTAACAGGAGTAATTGCTGAGAAATAAAGTGAGCGATTCTGTGACATAAAGTCACGATTCTGTGACATAAAGTAGTAATTGTGAGAAATAAAGGGAGCGATTCTGTGACATAAAGTCACGATTCTGTGACATAAAGTAGTAATTGTGAGAAATAAAGGGAGCGATTCTGTGACAAAGTCACGATTCTTTGACATAAAGTAGTAATTGTGAGAAATAAAGTGAGCGATTCTGTGACATAAAGTCACGATTCTGCGACATAAAGTCGTAATTGTGAGAAATAAAGGGAGCGATTCTGTGACATAAAGTCACGATTCTGTGACATAAAGTCGTAATTGTGAGAAATAAAGTGAGCGATTCTGTGACATAGTCACGATTCTGCGACATAAAGTCGTAATTGTGAGAAATAAAGGGAGCGATTCTGTGACATAAAGTAGTAATTGTGAGAAATAAAGTGAGCGATTCTGTGACATAAAGTCACGATTCTGTGACATAAAGTAGTAATTGTGAGAAATAAAGGGAGCGATTCTGTGACATAAAGTCACGATTCTGTGACATAAAGTAGTAATTGTGAGAAATAAAGTGAGCGATTCTGTGACATAAAGTCACGATTCTGCGACATAAAGTCGTAATTGTGAGAAATAAAGTGAGCGATTCTGTGACATAAAGTCACGATTCTGTGACATAAAGTCGTAATTGTGAGAAATAAAGTGAGCGATTCTGTGACATAGTCACGATTCTGCGACATAAAGTCGTAATTGTGAGAAATAAAGGGAGCGATTCTGTGACATAAAGTAGTAATTGTGAGAAATAAAGTGAGCGATTCTGTGACATAAAGTCACGATTCTGTGACATAAAGTAGTAATTGTGAGAAATAAAGGGAGCGATTCTGTGACATAAAGTCACGATTCTGTGACATAAAGTAGTAATTGTGAGAAATAAAGTGAGCGATTCTGTGACATAAAGTCACGATTCTGCGACATAAAGTCGTAATTGTGAGAAATAAAGTGAGCGATTCTGTGACATAAAGTCACGATTCTGTGACATAAAGTAGTAATTGTGAGAAATAAAGTGAGCGATTACATTTAATAATTACATTTAATAAAGAATACACTACAGTACCATACAATGCTGAAGGGCTGACGACCATATTTATAACACAATGTGATGCTGTATTTGGCAATGTTCCAAACCCTTAAATGTAAGGGTGTAAATACCTTGCGAGCAGCGTGGATATCGAAGAACGGTTTATTCCTGATGCTGAATGGTTCCTTGGCTTTATCAATCTGGCCCAGCTTCATTTTCTCAAAGCGTGGGGTGATGATCTCTTTGACATAAAGTCACGATTCTGTGACATAAAGTCACGATTCTGTGACATAAAGTAGTAATTGTGAGAAATAAAGTGAGCGATTCTGTGACATAAAGTCACGATTCTGCGACATAAAGTCGTAATTGTGAGAAATAAAGGGAGCGATTCTGTGACATAAAGTCACGATTCTGTGACATAAAGTAGTAATTGTGAGAAATAAAGTGAGCGATTCTGTGACATAAAGTAGTAATTGTGAGAAATAAAGTGAGCGATTCTGTGACATAAAGTAGTAATTGTGAGAAATAAAGGGAGCGATTCTGTGACATAGTCACGATTCTGCGACATAAAGTAGTAATTGTGAGAAATAAAGGGAGCGATTCTGTGACATAAAATCACGATTCTGTGACATAAAGTCGTAATTGTGAGAAATAAAGGGAGCGATTCTGTGACATAAAGTCACGATTCTGTGACATAAAGTAGTAATTGTGAGAAATAAAGTGAGCGATTCTGTGACATAAAGTCACGATTCTGTGACATAAAGTAGTAATTGTGAGAAATAAAGTGAGCGATTACATTTAATAATTACATTTAATAAAGAATACACTACAGTACCATACAATGCTGAAGGGCTGACGACCACATTTATAACACAATGTGATGCTGTATTTGGCAATGTTCCAAACCCTTAAATGTAAGGGTGTAAATACCTTGCGAGCAGCGTGGATATCGAAGAACGGTTTATTCCTGATGCTGAATGGTTCCTTGGCTTTATCAATCTGGCCCAGCTTCATTTTCTCAAAGCGTGGGGTGATGATCTCTTTGACATAAAGTCACGATTCTGTGACAAAAAGTCACGATTCTGTGACATAAAGTAGTAATTGTGAGAAATAAAGTGAGCGATTCTGTGACATAAAGTCACGATTCTGCGACATAAAGTCGTAATTGTGAGAAATAAAGGGAGCGATTCTGTGACATAAAGTCACGATTCTGTGACATAAAGTAGTAATTGTGAGAAATAAAGTGAGCGATTCTGTGACATAAAGTAGTAATTGTGAGAAATAAAGTGAGCGATTCTGTGACATAAAGTAGTAATTGTGAGAAATAAAGGGAGCGATTCTGTGACATAGTCACGATTCTGCGACATAAAGTAGTAAATGTGAGAAATAAAGGGAGCGATTCTGTGACATAAAATCACGATTCTGTGACATAAAGTCGTAATTGTGAGAAATAAAGGGAGCGATTCTGTGACATAAAGTCACGATTCTGTGACATAAAGTCGTAATTGTGAGAAATAAAGGGAGCGATTCTGTGACATAAAGTCGAAATTGTGAGAAATAAAGTGAGCGATTCTGTGACATAAAGTCGTAATTGTGAGAAATAAAGGGAGCGATTCTGTGACATAAAGTCACGATTCTGCGACATAAAGTCGTAATTGTGAGAAATAAAGGGAGCGATTCTGTGACAAAGTCGAAATTGTGAGAAATAAAGTGAGCGATTCTGTGACATAAAGTCACGATTCTGCGACATAAAGTAGTAATTGTGAGAAATAAAGTGAGCGATTCTGTGACATAAAATCACGATTCTGTGACATAAAGTCGTAATTGTGAGAAATAAAGTGAGCGATTCTGTGACATAAAGTCGTAATTGTGAGAAATAAAGGGAGCGATTCTGTGACATAAAGTCACGATTCTGCGACATAAAGTCGTAATTGTGAGAAATAAAGGGAGCGATTCTGTGACATAAAGTCGAAATTGTGAGAAATAAAGTGAGCGATTCTGTGACATAAAATCACGATTCTGTGACATAAAGTAGTAATTGTGAGAAATAAAGTCAGCGATTCAGTGACATAAAGTAGTAATTGTGAGAAATAAAGTCAGCGATTCAGTGACATAAAGTAGTAATTGTGAGAAATAAAGTGAGCGATTCTGTGACATAAAGTAGTAATTGTGAGAAATAAAGGGAGCGATTCTGTGACAAAGACACGATTCTGTGAAGTAAAGTAGTAATTGTGAGAAATAAAGTGAGCGATTCTGTGACATAAAGTCGTAATTGTGAGAAATAAAGTGAGCGATTCTGTGACATAAAGTCACGATTCTGTGACATAAAGTAGTAATTGTGAGAAATAAAGTGAGCGATTCTGTGACATAAAGTCGTAATTGTGAGAAATAAAGTGAGCGATTCTGTGACATAAAATCACGATTCTGTGACATAAAGTCGTAATTGTGAGAAATAAAGTCAGCGATTCAGTGACATAAAGTAGTAATTGTGAGAAATAAAGTCAGCGATTCTGTGACATAAAGTAGTAATTGTGAGAAATAAAGTGAGCGATTCTGCGACATAAAGTAGTAATTGTGAGAAATAAAGTGAGCGATTCTGTGACATAAAATCACGATTCTGCGACATAAAGTAGTAATTGTGAGAAATAAAGTCAGCGATTCTGTGACATAAAGTAGTAATTGTGAGAAATAAAGTCAGCGATTCTGCGACATAAAGTAGTAATTGTGAGAAATAAAGTGAGCGATTCTGTGACATAAAGTAGTAATTGTGAGAAATAAAGTGAGCGATTCTGTGACATAAAGTCGTAATTGTGAGAAATAAAGGGTGCGATTCTGTGACATAAAGTCACGATTCTGTGACAAAGTAGTAATTGTGAGAAATAAAGGGAGCGATTCTGTGACATAAAGTCACGATTCTGCGACATAAAGTAGTAATTGTGAGAAATAAAGTGAGCGATTCTGTGACATAAAATCAAAAGTAGTAATTGTGAGAAATAAAGTGAGCGATTCTCTGACATAAAGTAGTAATTGTGAGAAATAAAGTGAGCGATTCTGTGACATAAAATCAAAAGTAGTAATTGTGAGAAATAAAGTGAGCGATTCTCTGACATAAAGTAGTAATTGTGAGAAATAAAGTGAGCGATTCTGTGACATAAAATCAAAAGTAGTAATTGTGAGAAATAAAGTGAGCGATTCTCTGACATAAAGTAGTAATTGTGAGAAATAAAGGGAGCGATTCTGTGACATAAAGTCACGATTCTGCGACATAAAGTAGTAATTGTGAGAAATAAAGTGAGCGATTCTGCGACATAAAGTAGTAATTGTGAGAAATAAAGGGAGCGATTCTGTGACATAAAGTCACGATTCTGTGACATAAAGTAGTAATTGTGAGAAATAAAGTGAGCGATTCTGTGACATAAAGTAGTAATTGTGAGAAATAAAGTGAGCGATTCTGTGACATAGTCACGATTCTGTGACATAAAGTAGTAATTGTGAGAAACAAAGTGAGCGATTCTGCGACATAAAGTCACAATTCTGCGACATAAAGTAGTAATTGTGAGAAATAAAGGGAGCGATTCTGTGACATAAAGTCACGATTCTGCGACATAAAGTAGTAATTGTGAGAAATAAAGGGAGCGATTCTGTGACATAAAGTCACGATTATGTGCCATAAAGTAGTAATTGTGAGAAATAAAGTGAGCGATTCTGCGACATAAAGTAGTAATTGTGAGAAATAAAGGGAGCGATTCTGTGACACAAAATCACGATTCTGTGACATAAAGTAGTAATTGTGAGAAATAAAGTGAGCGATTCTGCGACATAAAGTAGTAATTGTGAGAAATAAAGTCAGCGATTCTGCGACATAAAGTCGTAATTGTGAGAAATAAATTCAGCGATTCTGTGACATAAAATCACGATTCTGTGACGTAAAGTAGTAATTGTGAGAAATAAAGTGAGCGATTCTGTGACATAAAGTAGTAATTGTGAGAAATAAAGTGAGCGATTCTGTGACGTAAAGTAGTAATTGTGAGAAATAAAGTGAGCGATTCTGTGACGTAAAGTAGTAATTGTGAGAAATAAAGTGAGCGATTCTGTGACATAAAGTAGTAATTGTGAGAAATAAAGGGAGCGATTCTGTGACATAAAGTAGTAATTGTGAGAAATAAAGTGAGCGATTCTGTGACATAAAGTAGTAATTGTGAGAAATAAAGTGAGCGATTCTGTGACATAAAGTAGTAATTGTGAGAAATAAAGTGAGCGATTCTGCGACATAAAGTAGTAATTGTGAGAAATAAAGGGAGCGATTCTGTGACATAAAGTAGTAATTGTGAGAAATAAAGTCAGTGATTCTGTGACATAAAATCACGATTCTGTGACATAAAGTAGTAATTGTGAGAAATAAAGTGAGCGATTCTGCGACATAAAGTAGTAATTGTGAGAAATAAAGTGAGCGATTCTGCGACATAAAGTAGTAATTGTGAGAAATAAAGTGAGTGATTCTGTGACATAAAATCACGATTCTGTGACATAAAGTAGTAATTGTGAGAAATAAAGTGAGCGATTCTGCGACATAAAGTAGTAATTGTGAGAAATAAAGTCAGTGATTCTGTGACATATAGTCAACGATTCTGTGACATAAAATCACGATTCTGTGACATAAAGTAGTAATTGTGAGAAATAAAGTGAGCGATTCTGCGACATAAAGTAGTAATTGTGAGAAATAAAGTCAGTGATTCTGTGACATAAAGTAGTAATTGTGAGAAATAAAGTGAGCGATTCTGTGACATAAAATCACGATTCTGTGACATAAAGTAGTAATTGTGAGAAATAAAGGGAGCGATTCTGTGACATAAAGTAGTAATTGTGAGAAATAAAGTCAGCGATTCTGTGACATAAAGTAGTAATTGTGAGAAATAAAGTCAGCGATTCTGTGACATAAAATCACGTTTCTGTGACATAAAGTAGTAAATAAAGTGAGCGATTCTGCAACATAAAATCACGATTATGCGACATAAAGTAGTAATTGTGAGAAATAAAGGGAGCAATTCTGTGACATAAAGTCACGATTCTGCGACATAAAGTAGTAATTGTGAGAAATTAAATGAGTGATTCTGCAACATAAAATCAAAATTGTGAGAGATAAAGTGAGCGATTCTGCGACATAAAGTCTCGCTTTTTAGATATAAAATATATATTTTAGATATATATATGAACAAAACCTCAATAAGCTGTAAAAGCCCATTTCTGCCACTGAAGAATAGTAAAACAAAATCATTGTGACTTTTCATCTCATAATTCCCCATTAAAATCATACAATTCTGACAATGTATAAAAAGTTGCGATTCTGAGATATAAAGTCGCAATTGTGATCAATTAAGTTTATATCTCAGAACTGGGACTTTATATCTCACAAGTGAGACTTTATAGCTCGCAAAAGTGTGATATAAAGTCGCAATTGGGAGATATAAAGTTGCAGTTCTGAGATATAAAGTTGGAATTGTGAGAAATAAAGTCGCGATTCTTTTATTCAAAAGTTGCAATTCACAATTTTGCGATATAAACTGACCGATTCTGCGATTACAAAGTTGCAATTTTGAGATATAAAGTCACAGTTGTGAGAAATACTCACAATTGTGAGAAATAAGTTGAAACTCTATGAAATAAAGTTGCAATGATTTTGGTGTATTTTGTCTTCAGTGGCGGAAGTGAGCTTCCATAATAAGCAGTTACTAATAAAGTAGAAAGGTTAACTCTTCACTCTTCACTTTGATGAATTACCGTCCATGTGTCTTTGATTTAAATACAGATGTTTCACAGTTGTGGTATTCTTTTTAAACCACTCTCTATATGTTTAGGGTTTTTGGTGAAATAAACAAGCTACACACACGCAAAGCTCGCAAGTAACTCAAAGGAAAGGAATCCATGTTTGAAACAGGTGTGCGAGGATCTGAGTCAGTGGACACCCCTGTTCTCTGCTCGCACCTTGGCCTCCTTGTCTCGGAGTGTGCAGAGCATCTCCTTCATCATCGAGGCCTCCAGCAGGGGGAGTGTGCAGCAGTCTGCGAAGGTCAGGACACACACACACACACACACACACACACAAACACGCACACACACACACACACACACACAGCAGAGAGAGATTGAAGGATCACATGTTCATGTAAGTCTCTCATAAACGCTCGAGAGCTGTTCCCAGTGAGCTTGTCTATGTTGCAGAGGGTGAGCTGGTCTGAGTTCTGTCTCCCGCTCGCCCACCGTCCCGGCCTGCCGTACCGCGCCGTGGCCCAGGCCAGTGTCGAGGACTTCAGCCGTCTGGCTGAGGCTTTCCTGGAGGACCGGCTGCATCTGGAGGAGCAGCTCATCCCTGAGAGCATCGTCTGTAAGAGAGACAGAGAGGAGATGGAGAGAGAGAGAGTACACTGCAAAATGTCAGCTCTCAAAAACAAAGGAAAAAATGTATACAATTAGGAAAAAAAAAATACAGGAATATTAAACTAGCCAAAATAGGATAAAAACAAGTTTGTTTTAAGCGAAATTATAAAATGCTAGTTTTGTTGTCTTGAAATTAAGCACTACACAATTGTCTCTCTCTCCTATTTTCTTTGTGTCTATCCTTTCTTTCTCCTCTCTCTCTTTTTCTTTTCTCTCCCCTTTCTCTCTCCTTTCTGTCTTTATATTTCCTTTATCTCTATCATTTTGTTTTTCTTTCTCCCCCCCCCTCTCTCACCTCTCTTTCCTTTATCTTTATCTCTATCGTCTCTCTCCCTTTTGCTCTGTCTATACTTTCTCTCTCCCCTTTCTCATTCTCCTGTATTTTTGCTCTCTCTTTCTCTTTTCTCTTTCTCACTTTCTGTCTCTGTGCTGTCTTTTCCTTCTCTCCCCTCTCATTTCCTTTCTCTCTTTTCTCTCTTTCCTTTCTCTTTCTCTTTGTTTTCTCTTTCTTTTTCTTTATGTCTTTTTCTCTCTATCCCTCTCTTGCTCTCTCCTTGTTTTTCTTCCAGCCATCTCAATCAGAGGCTCCTCACTCTCTGAGCTATTGGAGCAGCAACAGGTGGAGACCGGCAGAAGGCCAAGCGGCGCAGACCCTGAGATTCAGGAGAGAAGAAACCTTCCAGATCAGCACCCAGCACCAACTCCCAAGAACACAAGCAGCACTGCCTCAGAGAACAGACGCCGCAGCAGCCACCAGGAGATCAAAGCTCCCTCGTGCTCCCATCAGGAACCCACAGCTCCATCCCAACACCACCACATGGACGGCCACCACCTGCACCTCTCCAGCTGCCAGGAGTGTCTGGATCTTGAGAACAGCACCATCCTCTCGGTCCGCTTCGCCTCGCTGGAGAACATCCCGGATCTGCCACAGGACGAGAAGGTGGAGCGGACGGAGAGCGATGTTCTCACCAAAGAGGAGGAGCAGAGGAAGAACTTTGAGGAGAATGTGGAGCAGATGAAGAGCGATGTTCTCACCAAAGATGAGGAGCAGAGACAGAACGTTGAGGAGATGAACCGTCTGAAGCTGAAGACGGATGAAGATTCGAGTTGGACTCTCAGCAGCTGCTCAAAGCCTCCAAACGTTCTGGTGTTCACTGGCGACTGCGAGGAGCGCTTCATCCGTGTCCGGACGCTGGTGGTAGGGAGTCTGGGTGCGGAGCGCTACGCCGTCTACGCTCTGAGTTCAGATGCAGCTCTGAGCGAGCCCTGGATGGAGAACACCCTGCTGCTGGTCCTGGCGTGTGATCAGCCCTTACTGAAGAAGCTGGAGCAGCGAGTGCTTGCGTACCTCACCGCTGGGGGGCGTTTGCTGAGTTTGGGGAGCCCCCTGTGCCCTCCAGGCCTTGTGCTGCTCCCGAGATACCCGCCGGGTCGTTCTGCCTGCCGTCTTCGCTTCAGGGCCACCGTGGGGCCAGAGATCAGTCTCTATGTTGGAGCCGGCGGGGGTGTGTATGAGGAGACCAGTGGAGAAGTGAAGCTCCAGCACTGGGGCCTCGTTCAGAGAGAGAGTGAGAGAGATGAGTCGGTCATTGTACAGCTGATGCATGGAGACGGTGGCGGGCAGGCGGTACTGTGTCAGGTGAGTGAGAGGGTGAGCGAGAGAGAGAGAGAGAGAAACTCTGTCCTGCTCTTCTTCAGTGTGTGTGTTTGTGTCAGGTTTGTCTGGAGGCACCGCCAGACTCCTCAGAAGCTCCGAGCAGCGAGGTCGAGCGGCAGGAGGTTTTAAAGCAAATCTTGTCGAGTTTGGGACTGATCTGTGAGCAGAGACCGGAGCCCCCTCACACACCTGTGTACCTGCTGCACACACACCAGGTGAGCTCCGGAGCCCCCTCCCACACACCTGTGTACCTGCTGCACACACACCAGGTGAGCTCCGGAGCCCCCCTCACACACACGCACGCACGCGCACACACACGCACGCACGCGCGCACACACACACACGCACGCGCGCACACACACACATACCTGTGTACCTACTGCACACACACCAGGTGAGCTCCGGAGCCCCCTCTTACACACCTGTGTACCTGCTGCACACACACCAGGTGAGCTCCGGAGCCCCCTCACACACTTGTGTACCTGCTGCACACACACCAGGTGAGCTCCGGAGCCCCCTCACACACCTGTGTACCTGCTGCACACACACCAGGTGAGCTCCGGAGCCCACTCACACACACCTGTGTACCTGCTGCACACACACCAGGTGAGCTCCGGAGCCCCCTCACACACCTGTGTACCTGCTGCACACACACCAGGTGAGCTCCGTAGCCCCCTCCCACACACCTGTGTACCTGCTGCACACACACCAGGTGAGCTCCGGAGCCCCCTCACACACTTGTGTACCTGCTGCACACACACCAGGTGAGCTCCAGAGCCCCCTCACACACCTGTGTACCTGCTGCACACACACCAGGTGAGCTCCGGAGCCCCCTCACACACCTGTGTACCTGCTGCACACACACCAGGTGAGCTCCGGAGCCCCCTCACACACCTGTGTACCTGCTGCACACACACC
Organism: Danionella dracula; assembly: GCA_900490495.1. Taxonomy (NCBI): domain Eukaryota; kingdom Metazoa; phylum Chordata; class Actinopteri; order Cypriniformes; family Danionidae; genus Danionella; species Danionella dracula. Next base: position 104,238 of record UELW01000156.1, read on the forward strand.
AGGTGAGCTCCGGAGCCCCCCCTCACACACACACACTCACACGCACGCACGCGCACACACACACATACCTGTGTACCTACTGCACACACACCAGGTGAGCTCCGGAGCCCCCTCTTACACACCTGTGTACCTGCTGCATACACACCAGGTGAGCTCCGGAGCACCCTCACACACTTGTGTACCTGCTGCATACACACCAGGTGAGCTCCAGAGCCCCCTCACACACCTGTGTACCTGCTGCACACACACCAGGTGAGCTCCAGAGCCCCCTCACACACCTGTGTACCTGCTGCACACACACACCAGGTGAGCTCCGGAGCCCCCCCCCTCACACACACACACACACGCACGCACGCGCGCACACACACACACACATACCTGTGTACCTGCTGCATACACACCAGGTGAGCTCCGGAGCACCCTCACACACTTGTGTACCTGCTGCATACACACCAGGTGAGCTCCAGAGCCCCCTCACACACCTGTGTACCTGCTGCACACACACCAGGTGAGCTCCGGAGCCCCCTCACACACCTGTGTACCTGCTGCACACACACCTGGTGAGCTCCGGAGCCCCCCCTCACACACACACACACGCACGCGCACACACACATACCTGTGTACCTACTGCACACACACCAGGTGAGCTCCGGAGCCCCCTCTTACACACCTGTGTACCTGCTGCACACACACCAGGTGAGCTCCGGAGCCCCCTCACACACTTGTGTACCTGCTGCACACACACCAGGTGAGCTCCAGAGCCCCCTCACACACCTGTGTACCTGCTGCACACACACCAGGTGAGCTCCGGAGCCCCCTCACACACCTGTGTACCTGCTGCACACACACCAGGTGAGCTCCAAAGCCCCCTCATACACCTGTGTACCTGCTGCACACACACCAGGTGAGCTCCAGAGCCCCCTCACACACCTGTGTACCTGCTGCACACACACACCAGGTGAGCTCCGGAGCCCCCCCCCCTCACACACACACACACGCACGCACGCGCGCACACACACACACATACCTGTGTACCTGCTGCATACACACCAGGTGAGCTCCGGAGCACCCTCACACACTTGTGTACCTGCTGCATACACACCAGGTGAGCTCCAGAGCCCCCTCACACACCTGTGTACCTGCTGCACACACACCAGGTGAGCTCCGGAGCCCCCTCACACACCTGTGTACCTGCTGCACACACACCTGGTGAGCTCCGGAGCCCCCCCTCACACACACACACACACACACACGCACGCGCACACACACATACCTGTGTACCTACTGCACACACACCAGGTGAGCTCCGGAGCCCCCTCTTACACACCTGTGTACCTGCTGCACACACACCAGGTGAGCTCCGGAGCCCCCTCACACACTTGTGTACCTGCTGCACACACACCAGGTGAGCTCCAGAGCCCCCTCACACACCTGTGTACCTGCTGCACACACACCAGGTGAGCTCCGGAGCCCCCTCACACACCTGTGTACCTGCTGCACACACACCAGGTGAGCTCCAAAGCCCCCTCATACACCTGTGTACCTGCTGCACACACACCAGGTGAGCTCCGGAGCCCCCTCACACACCTGTGTACCTGCTGCACACACACCAGGTGAGCTCCGGAGCCCCCTCACACACCTGTGTACCTGCTGCACACACACCTGGTGAGCTCCGGAGCCCCCTCACACACCTGTGTACCTGCTGCACACACACCAGGTGAGCTCCGGAGGGTCGGCTTTAAACCCTTCAATCCTGTTTGGTTCGGGAATAAAGTGTTCTTCAGAGACGATCTGTTCCTGGAGGTGGCTTGAGTTTCACTGATGCGACCAGCAGGTGGCAGTGTGTAGTTGTAGATCTAAGCCTTTGTTCAGGCTTTATTTACATGTACCAGAAGAAAAAATATGTGGATATAAAAACTGAAATGAATAAAGAACGAACAAAGAAAAACACATATCTAAAAAATATAGCATAAAAACTATGAACAGAAATCCTATTACAAAAGTAAGATTTAAAAGATTACTCAGCGAAAAGAAACTGCAAGATTTAAATACTATAATAAAAAACAAAATCCAACATTTTTATTTCAAATACAGATAAGAATTATAAAACAAACCAAAAAACAAGACTAAAATAGGATTAAATAACAAGAAAAAGACACATAAAACCTTCAATTAAACAATAAATATTTTAAATTGAAATAAAAACCTAAAATAAAAACAGACCATTTTTAATAAAAAAATGAAAAAAAATAAGGCACACAAAAAACATAAAGCCATCAGATAAAAAAAGACAAAAAATGATTAAACATAATAAAAAAAGAATGTTAAGAGAAGAAAAATTATAAAAGCACAAAACAAGATTAATTTTAATTTAATTAATTAAAAAACTAAAGTTAAAAATAAGACAAAATAGCATGAAACAATTAAAATACAAAAGCTCTAAGTAAATGAAAAATAAAATACAGTAAAATAAAATGAAAGTACAAAAAACTAGATTTTACAACAAGACAAAAAATAAATAAAAAAAGAACATAATGAAAAGGGTTTTTAAAAAGCAATTAAAAGAATTATTAATTAAATTATGTAATGCTTAAACAAGAGACAAAAATTATGCAACAAACCCTCAAAAAATGTAATTGTTTAATTAAAGTACGAAATCCCTAAGAAACAAGACGTAAAAAGGATTAAAATACAACAAAAGATTTTAAAAGCAACCAAAAAATTTATTTAAAAATGTTTAAAAAGCAAGACCATAAAAAGATCCAGAAAAAAAGAAAAATAATACATACAAAGATAATAAAAAAACAACTAAAAGACAAAAAAAAATCAATATCTTGGAAAGGTGAGCATTCCAACTTTCCAAAACGTTAACTCTTTAAGAAGTTAGACCGGAGCAGCACGACTCTCTGATCCAAGCACGAACCCTCTCCTCTGCGCCTCTGCAGGGTCGGAAGCAGAGCTTCCTGCGCTGGCTGCGCTCTCGACCCGGCTCTGGCTCTGCCGCGCTGAAGGAGTGCGCGTGTGCTGACGGCTGTGCGCAGGCAGCGTGCTCTGGAGAGAGAGTGGTGCACACCGGCTCGTCCCGCGGCTCCGGCCGGTTCCAGCTGCAGACCTACAGCGCTCACCTGCAGACCCGGCGCCTCGGACGCACCGTGCTGCACGCCGACGTCACCTCCAGCACCATGGATCTGCTGCAAGGGTGAGTCCTGTGCTGCCGGAGCAGCTGTCATCTACTCTGTTTCTTTTCCTCTGAGATTGCGATTAAAAACAAACATGAACCCATGCTGTGTTTATCACAAACATGAAATGCTTCTGAAACATCCGTCCAGTGTTGTTGCATCCTCTGGCCATGTTTTGCAGCGGTGGTCCCTAAACTATGGTCACAGCCCGCTTCCACGTTTTACACGGCCCTTTGAACAATAATAGGCACATCATTTTTTTCCCACATTATTATTTTTAAGTGTGGCCTCGCAATCAAGACTAAAACAAGCTTTGAAAACAGGGATGAAGTGGGCATGTCCGGAAACATTTCCTCACATCAATAAAGCTTATTTGAATTGAGTTACGCTAAAAACAATTTTGCTATTACGACCTAACTTTGCCCCTGTCATAGAACGTGAACTTGACCCCGGCTCTCACAAAACAGAATAATAATAAAGGTTAGATAAGAGTTCAAAAATACTGTTGTTGTTTGTTTGTTTTCTGTAAAGAACTCAGGGAGGGTTATTTGATTTATATTGATTTCATAAATAATATTATTATATATTTCCTGAGTTTTTTTGTTGTGAAGATTTTGTTTATGGTTATGTGTGACTTCATGGATTTCAATTCATGGAAAATAATAAATATACATTTAGGTAGACCTGCTATGGTCACACTTCTCCTGTACAAACTGACCCTGTCCCTCGTTAGAGAAGGGAAATGTTATGGGACCCTCACTGGAAAAAGTTTGGGGACCCCTGCTTTGCAACAATTTCTCTATGGAGGACAAAATGTGTCACAATTAATTAAATAAATACACCATTCCATAGTGAATTAGGTTTTTCATTAATTGATTTGTTAAAAGTGGAATCAAATAAATAAACGTGTATAGAATTCATTAAAATGTGAAGAAATGAGTGAGTCGCATTCCGTCACATAATAAATTAATGCATTCATTTATTTAATGAACCGTGGCACATTCCGTCCTTCATATCTTTAGGGTGAGTGAGAGGAGGAAATCTCTTTTTTTAGATTCTTAAATAATCTTACATTCACTGTTCTGGGTCTTAATTTGTTTTTCTCAGCTCAAATTTTTGTGATGTCCATGTAAAGGTCATCTGATAGCGGTTTTTTGTTGTTGCCTGGTGTTGCCAGAAATTGAGAAAGTGCTCCTAAATGCTCTTTTTTTTTTAATGATGGTTAGGCTTGCCAGTGACTGAGAATGCACTTCTAAATGCTAATAAATGTAAAAATGAGGGTTAGGGTTGCTAGAGATTGAGTAAACGCTCCTAAATGTTAACAAAATGTAAAAACGATGGACATGGTTGCCATAGTTTGAGAAAACGCTCATACACTTTTAAATACTCATAATCTTTAAAAGACCCATAAATGTTAAAAATGTAATTGCAATTGTGAGGGTTGTTAGAGATTGAGATCTGCATAAATGGTCAAAATCATTAAAGTGATTGTTAGGGTTGCCAGAGTTTATAAAAATTGAGTATTTATGAAGGTTTTCTCTAAACTTTCTCATTTATCTGAGGCTCAAACGGTAGTTTTCCAAAACTTGTGTTTGTACGAGGTGAACTCGTCTGGAGCAATAACACACACATTGACGTGGTTTGACTCGTCTGTGATTAAACACGTTATCAAATATGTCGTGTGCTTGTATAGTCCTGAACATCTCAGAAGATCTGCTTTACCTCAGAGAGCCAGAGCAATAACCCTCGCCCTATGTCCATTAACCATCTGGAACTCTGAGCAAATGCTGCTGCATCAGTTAAAGTGCTCATATAACTCCTTCAAACTTCGCCTGAACCAGAATTTGCTCGGTTATCCTGTCCACATGGAAACGATTAAGTAGAGTTTCCCAAAAAATCACTTTGGCCGGCCTTTTCAAACTAACATGGTTACAGTGAAAACGCTGCTCCGGTTACACGTGGACACACCCTGTAACCATGTTAAAAAAGCACGGTTACAAAATAACCGTGTAGGTGTGAACAGGGCCTCAAACACATCACAAAACGACCACAAGAGAACAAGAGTAACACATGCAACTGCAGGAAAAGTGATGTCAGACAGACAGCGCAGTGCAGTGATTGGTCCAGTGTAGCTGTCAATCACGTAACCACACCTTCATTTTTTTAGAAGAAATGAGCAACAAGAAAATATACTTTAAAGTGGAACAAAACTAAAGTTTATCTATTGAATAGAAATCCATCATAAATAATCATTATAAGCATTATTTTAAACAACAACTTTTATGAGAGAAAAAAAAGGTTTGCTTCCTCTCTCGTTCCCTTTTATATTAGGGGACGGCGTTAAAAAAAAATCATACAGCAGCCGTGCTCTAGGGGGTGCTCACAGCGCAGAGGAATCAAGCAGCAGCTTGTGTGAGGCACACCTGGTTTAGCCCATTCTTTCTGTAGGCTTAGAGCTGATGAAGCTCTCTCAAACTACAAACCGATAGCGCACATGACTAGTGACTAGCGACTAGCCTCAGCTGGAAGTGATTAGCACTGCCATCACTCTTGAGGAGCGGCCCCTGATCTGATCGACTCTGACAGGGCTCTTATTAGCCTGCAAGGACAAAAACATCTGGGCTGCACCACCAGAGTCACTTCCAGATGTGAGAGTGATGGAGTGCTGTTATTGTAGCGTCAGCTTCGTGTGTTAGCATCTGTAGCTGCGGGTGCTACAGGTTCAGTCAGAGATGACAATCAAATTTATTGATCTTGTACTTTGTTGTTTACTGTTGTGAGCAGGTTAGTAAAAAAAAAATTATATATTATCATTAGTGGAATAAAAAAACACAATAACTGGTTGATAAAATTGCCTAAAAACAAACAATCCTTCATTAGAAATGTTCCAAAAAAAAACAAATAATAACAATAAAAATAAAGTACTATTTTGTTTAATTATGTCCGAGTTATAAGTTTTTTGGAGAGAAAAATCAAGTTGTACACGCTCTAGTTTTGTGGCTTCAACTCCTCCTGTTAGCAGAGCTAATATTAGCACCTGCGTTCTTAGCACTGATGGTGGCGCTGTGTGAGGATGTTCGGAGCTTCATTAAATTTGAGCTACTAGTCACTGACGCAGAGAGACTTTTTTTCTAGAGCACAAGCTGCTCATCACAAACATTCTTTCTTTTCACCGAATCGAGGGAAAGTAGCGCTAATACTTCCAGTTAGAGAATCATTGAAACTATCAGACTTGCCGTGGTTTCACCTCTAGATCTTGACAAACGTGAATGATGTTCCTGTCGTGTGTTTGTTTGTAAAGATCTGCCCTATCCTGCTCTTTGATTGACTAGCAATTGTCGGTTACTCTTCGTTAACCAATCATCTCATTCTTCCAGATAAACCTCTTTCACAAATGCACCAATCATCATGATGCCCCTGCACTGAACATGCACGTACGCATTCAAACCACAGAGAGGCATTCTGGTTGAGAGACGCTTGCATTAAAACCACTTCAGTGTTCTCAAATACTGGCTGCTGTTGTAACCCGCATTTTATGAATATCAGCGGTAACTGTGTTGTAACTTGGAAAACAGTGATTAGTTTGATTACGCATTGCTGAAAAAGTAGTGCTGTTAGTAACGCCATATATTGATAGTGCCGTTATCCCCATCACTGCTCAAAAGAATGTTAGTTTTCTTTACTTCTAGATTTCTGTGCACTAAACGGTGACGATGCAACACTCTACCTGCGCATCATGAACTCTTCCAACAGCTTTTCACTCTGTTTGCTGTATATAAAGCACTGCAGTAGAAACCAATCTGTTGAATATTGCTCTCAGTTTATAGAGCTCCCAGTTCTCCTCGAACGCTGCTGCAGCTGAGCGCTCCGGATTTGTTTGAGGAGAGCTTTTGCGTCGCATCTCTAATAAAGGGTTCGCTGCTGAGGCGATCTCCGGGTCACGCGCTCTTAATCCTCCTGGAGCTCCTCTCATGACCTCTCGGCGCACCGCTCAATAATTACCAACTGTGGGTTTGAGGGCACTTTCTTCCTTCGTCCTTGCAGAGCTGGGCCAGTTATGAGATATGATGGTGAAATATTTACTCAAGGGTTACAACCCTCTTGTGTGTCTCCTGCGATCTTTGTTGCTTCAAGTGTGGTGGAAAGAGAGCGATGCGATGAGGGGACTGGAGCTGTTAAAACGTTTACAGATTTAGGTTACTTCCATTGACTTTTTTTAAACTGAAGGATACTTCTGTGGTGCGCGATGAAAAAAGCAAATGCAAGCAGTGATTAAGGGCTTGAAGCACACTCCCTGGTGGTCTCTGGTCTCTGTTTACGAGCACTCTTAAAATCAGGATATCTTCAGGCCAGGACTGTGTGATCAGAATCCACGTCAGATTTCAAATCATGTGGGCTCATTCCGAGATCTGCTTTTGTTCGATTGAGCAGTTTAGGGTTTGAATTGTGGTTATTTTCTGTTAAATAATTTTTTTTAAAGGGCAGCAAAGCCCTGAATTTAAACGTTGAGATTTTCAGAAATGTGTTGAACATTATGAAATATAATTGTATTGTCTTTTAGATTGAATCGCACAGGAAACTGTGTAATTTCTATCTTTTATTGGTGATTTCTGACTCCCTGTTTGAAAATGAAATTCTCAGGAAGTGATGTTATTTTGGCCGCGCCGTGTTTGCTACGTCTCACAGGGTAATAAAATTATCCTGATTCAGCATGTAAAAAAACACCACAATCATATGAGCGCACTTCAAAGTGGCACGTGGAAATATCTCAAGGTAATGGAGTGCTTTGCGAAAGATAGGATGTCTCTTAGTAGAGCGAGCAAGCCTTCGATAAACTCACATGGCGAGCACCGTCCTGCACATATGAGTCTGGATGCAATAGTGCAGTTACAGTACATTTCCGCTGCTACCACAGACAATGGTAGATTCCTATCAAAGTGTCACTGTACATTTCCTGACAGAAGAGCTTGAGGTCGAAGCTCGCAGCCTTCAAACCGCTTTTTTTCTCAGATGAACACAAATGGGAAAAAAACGAGTGGCCAAACACCTGTATAGTGCAAAACAATATAGTGATTTCCTCTTTAGAAACAGCAGAAGTGGGAAAAAATGTAAGATACGGAGAACTATACAGCAGGATGACATGGCTAGCAATGCTATGTTTCTTTTGTGCTTTGTCATAGCTTTTAAAAACATTCCAAGTAGCTTTAAAAATATATTTTTAGTAATTTTTTTTGTTTGGATTGTTCATTTCTTTTTGTTGTAAAATGTATAACTACACAATACTGTTGAAAGTTCAACAAATTAGTTTATTGTAGTTGTTAAATAAAGAAAAATGTGTCATTTTAATTCTTGATTTACATTACATTACATCTAAATACAGTTTTCTTCATACTTTAGAGATTAAATACTCATCACTGTTGAAAAATACAGAGTAGTAAAGGATTTAGTTTTAAAATCGCATTGTGAATAGCTATCCAATAAAATGATTTTCTGAAATCATGCTGTTTTTGACCTATAAACATGATCCAATATATGATTTTATGCTTAATTTCTGTTTTATAAATCACTGATAAACTTGATCTGATATCCACAACTTTTATGTTGAATGCATTAAGAATTCTTAAATTTAATTAAATTCTTCAAGGAATAAAACAACTGTGTCTCAGTTCAAAATTTAGCCTCTCGTCTGTAAGGAATAAATAAACATACACCATCAAACGATAGGAAAGTTTCCAAATGAGTTCCAAAGAAGTCGATGTGTGTTAGGCCCCTCAGCTGTGGAGCAGGATCCCCCAGATGCAGAGCAGCGCGTCGGTGGTGAGCATCTGCTAGCGATTCACAGTAATTGCGGGTCAGCGAGGCTAATTTCTGGCCGTGTGTGAGAGCGTAGCGCTGACCCCGGGCGACACATTCTCTGCGTATAAGAGGAAACGGGTTTAATTCCACACCGTGTCAGTTTTGGTTTCGGATTCGCTCTCAAAACAAACTCTGATTGCTGTGGCACAGCATGCGAGTGTTAATCAGGGAGAAACAGAGGCTCCTTCAGCCACACTCGCTCTGATGACTGCAGGAGAGATCTCACGGCTTTAAAGAGCATCTCCAAACCTGCACAAAGAGAAGCTGTTCCAGGCTTTACTCGTTGCTGAGGTGTGAATGATGAGGGGCAAGATTCTCGCTTGTATTTGGGTGGACACAATTCATGTTCTGGCTCCAGAAAGATGCTTTAAAACCAAACAGTATTTTGATCTGTGATTACTAAAAACTAAAAGTCAACCCTAGTTTTGCTTCTGATGTGGTAGAACGCTTCCCAGGATCTGGAATGAACCGCTCCCTCGACGTCCGTTTTTTCGATCCAAGCCTGTTAATATTCACAGATTCCTTCTTGCTCTTAAATAAGTTTTCTTTTTAGTGGGGTTAATTTGAATCATTTATGTATTCAATCAATCAATCAATCTTTATTTGTTTAGCACATCTAAAGCAATAGTAGTTGACCAAAGTGTTGTACAGATAATCTCAAATACAAAGATAGATAAAAAAAAATCTATCTAAAATAAATAGTTAATTTAGCAATACATCTTACACAATAAGGCCATAAAAGAATAACTTAAGAATAACTTAATAACAATTTTAAAAGCCTTCATACTGTGATTCAAAATTAAAAGCCAACTTAAGTTGGTGATTTTGAGGAGAGATTTAATGATACTTGGGGTCAAAGACACTATACTGAAGGGCTTTAAATGTTAGCACCCAAACTGTGCATACCCTCAGAGTTCCATCCATGAGTCCTATTGATTTTTTTTGTGTGTGTGTTTTTTTTAAGCCCTGCTAAGAGCTGGGTGTTATGACCAAAATTTTATATTGCAGTATTTTTAAAATGTACTTTTTTCCAAGCATAACTAGTTGTGATAACTCAAATTCCTAATTATTTAGAGAATAATTACTGCTGTAAAATGGTTTAAAATGAGCAGACTAGTGTTAATCCAGGGTTTAATGGTCTCACAGAATGCTGTTCACAATGACGCTCATAATTGTAATGGGGTAAATAAATCAGAACGCATGATTGTTGCTGTCAAAATACTCTTTATTGTGCAAGTTTTGTAACGTCAAAAAATGTTAAGCTTGTTACAATGTGTCCCCTGTAACTGCGGTGGGCAACAATTTTTAAGGCAACAATAAATAGTTTTGAAACAGCTAACGTTAAGTACAGAAGGTGTAATTTTGCTTTGTGAATCATTAATAATATTATTGCTTCAACTCCAACCAGGTAGTATTCAAGTATTTTAAAAAGAACTTTAAATTAAAGCCATCTTTCTCAGCAGTATTGGTACCAGTGGTGGCGATAGCGTTTTCTCTGTCTCTGAGTGACGTCTGCGTTTTGTGTTGCAGTGCAAACATTAACCTGCAGATGTGGAAAAACATGTAGATTTTGGTTCATATACAGGACATGTTTGTGCCGGAGGAGATGAAGCAGGTTGCTTGTGTTGTCTCCTGCAGTTACAACTTTAACCGTATATGAAAATAATGGTTTTCACATTATTTTTAAGATGAAGTATTTCCACACAACGGACACGGCTTGTTTTCAGGAGAAGCTCTTCTGTGTCCTTAACGCTTCCTGAAATTATTATTTGGATCGTGTTGCCATCTAGAAATCATTAGAATGCAACCATTGACTGTATAACATGGACAGAGTGTTCGTGACATCAGCCATAGGTTTCTGGCAAAGTCAAATGAAGCTCAGAGTGAGCGGAGCTCCTCAGAGGCGGGACATGGCCGTAGTCAAGGCATCTGATTAAGGTTTAATTTTGAGATATTTTATGTAATTACAAAACAAAAATAAAAACTATTCGCCCTCATCAGAGTGTTCACAAACATCAGATCTATCGTTCTGGATCAACAAACCTAATGGAGCCAGGGGTGCAAACATGTGTTTTCAGCTCCAAAGGTTCTCGGTTTTAACAATGGAGTGAATGAGAACCTGCTCACTTCTGGAGTCAGCCTCAAGTGGCCACTCAGGGTACTACAGTTTTGTCCCTTCCTGTTACGCTTCAAGAGGGAATGTGGCGCATCTGACATTATTTATGGCTACATTTCAGAAAGTAATGTAGTGTGTGAGCTTTTAAAAAGCCATTAAAAGGAATCGCTGAAGTCTGAAGAAGCTTCTGATTGGTTGATTTAACTTCAATGGGGGAATAGTCTGCTGCCCTCTACTGGGTAGAGCAAGGGTCGGCAACCCAACATGTTGAGGCATAATGGACAAAAAAAAAACATATCTATCTGGAGCCACAAAAAATTAAAAGCCGCGTATAAGCCTTATAATGAAGGCAACACATGCTGTATGTATCTATATTAGCCTGCTATAAAAATTACTACGTTTGCTACAAATACATAATGAGCCTTCATGATTAAATGTTTATTTTCCCTGCAGTGCATCCTGTAGAGAATAATGCACCACGTTTTGTACGATGCCGCCTCAAGTTTAACTTCATCGGCCCAGCGGAGTTCACATACCTGCATAAAAGCTAAATGAATGTCCTTGTTTTGCTGATCGGTGATGTTGCCTGCCATTTTAATGGTCCTTTCCTTCACTGTCTTAGCGGAGAGAGGCATGTCTTTAAGTTTTTGTATTATCTCCGTTTTGATTTTGAAGTCTGCAAATAGATGTTCTGATATGTTGAGGAATGACTCCTTCATGTAGTCACCATCTGTGAACGGTTATCCACGCTTTATTATCTCCGGGGTTGCAACAAAACTTACAGCAGTAGTGGTGTTTGGAGATGCAATCCACTTCTTAAATTCATTTTTGCGCTCCTTTAATTTCTCCAGAAGTAATGCAATAGCACTTTCCTCTCTCACTCCCAACTGGGTACTCGGCTGCAAATGTAGCATGCCTTCCCCGGAAATGTCTTTCCTCATTACTCTTTTTGTTATGTGACTTCCGCATTGGCAATGAATTCAAATGATTCGGTCAAAGAAACGTTGAGTCCTCTGTTCTCCTCAGCAATTTTTCTCTTTGGGATCCAGGACCCATCACACATCCGCCGGTTCGTTTACAAAAGCCACCTACCTGGCATCCCGCCCCCTGCTGATAGAGGCGTGTGTCGCAGGCTATGAGGCAAATCTTCGCTGACAGAAATGTTGAAATTAAATATTCATTCTACACACACAGCATTGGGAAATGATAAGAATTTTGTCCTTCTATAGAAACCATATTAAAACAGAAATACTTTTTACCTTTTTCCATTTTCAAACATTTTTTAAAAAGCTCCAGGGAGCCACTAGGGCAGCGCTAAAGAGCCGCATGCAGCTCTAGAGCTACGGGTTGCCGACCCTGGGGGAGACTGACTCCTTGCAGCATTATAGATCATTTTACCCTGTTTCGGGTGGACGTGATTTTTTTTTTTACTCGTGCTCATGTGGAGACAATTTTTTTCGGGGTAACAAAAACTATAAAATATGTGTGGACAGGACCTCATTTAATCCATACACCACAATAAAACACAATTTCTATTTTAACTACAACTAGACAAGAGAGCTAATCAATCCTTACACTGTAAGGCAAATTTAGAACTTGGGATTTTTTTTTGCCTTTGCATCTCTGTAATTACAACTGACCAAAAGTTAAAAAAAAAAAAAAATACTGCACTTGATTTTGAGAAAATAGACTTGTTTTGCTCTAATTGGAACATCAGGTGCAAATTAATTTAACATTTATAGAAATCTAAATAGAAGAGTAGAAGGAAAAGGTATCATTTCCAGGTTGATTTAACCTCTGCTTCACATACGTGCTCCTGGATACACGAGGCAGATCACACACTCTCGTTCAGTAGCACACACTCTTGAGCCCTAATGTGTGTGCGTGTGTGTGCGCGTGTGTGTGTGTGTGTGTGTGTGTGTGTGTATGTGTGTGTTAACAGCATCAGAAAGTGATTGATCAGCTCTGTGTGTGTGTGTTTGCGGATGCTAATGGCGTCCTGCTCAAACAGGATTTCCAGATGAAACGCTGATCGATCATCAGTGTGATCCTGATCAATGCTAATCAGCTCATGCTAACAGCTCTTAATCCACTTTCAGCCCGACGCTCATCTGTGTGTTTGAGGGTGTTGCTGCTGATATTGTTGTTATTGCTGACTTTAGGGATCCATTGATCATCTTCTATACTCAAGGACAAAAGAGCACGGGGCTTATTTTTTTAAGAGAGTGTCTAGCTGTTTTGTGGTTTATGTTTTATTCTTTACATTATTGTTGTATTTTTTTACTTTAAAAGAAATTCACTTTTTACTGGGAGCTATTCTTTCTCAAGTTCTTCTAAACTTGTCAAATGTCATTTATGTCAGGACGCATGACTAGAGCTGCTGAATCATCTGCAGGATCACATAATTTTAAAATTGAAACCTATTTATATACCCCGGCATTTGCAACCATCAAAATATACAGTATTGTGTACAGAACAGTGTCAGTGCTGCTCTGGAAATAAGCCTGAAAGCCTTTTTTGTCTACCCTTTTTAACTTTAACGAGTTAGTATTTTCTCTTTAACCAACAACACTTTAATGATGTCACAAACAAGACTCATGAGCAGAGAAAGTTCCAAGATCATTGAGAAAAAGAAAGAATGTTGTTTAAGCCCAGAGTAGGATAAGTATGTTAAATCTACCCTTAGTTATAAAAATTCAGATGACTGAAATGTATTTAGGAGACTCCTTTGTGCTCAAATGTGTTTTAACATGAGTTTTCCATCATTTAGATTTATTTTAATCAGTTGGGGGGTTTATTTCAAGATATAAATATAAAACATCACTCAGCAGATATTTGTGGTTCTTTATTAAAGAACAAGCTTTCTTATTCTTATTCTTGTTCCACTTCTCAGCTCTCAGCGTCTGAGCAGTTTGTGAGTGAGTTGGTGGTGCTTGTGAGACCCAACATTATTTTCTTTTTGTGCCCCAACATTTATTGTTGCACCCCTGCATTTTTTTCTTTTTTTCTGCATTATTTGTTTTTACAAATAATTTTTGTAATCGAGTTGTTGGAGGAATCGTTTCAGCCATACCTGAAAGCCTTTTTTGAAAGATTGTCCATCAGTTTTCACATATTTTCTCTTTAGTTAACAACATTTCATGGTGTCACAAACAGGATTTATGAGGAAAGAGCCAAAAAAGTAGCTTGACATGAAAATAAACTTTTAAATATTTATGTTTTTGAAACTTTCCAAGTGAAAGTGAGCAGTTGGCCAGATCTGGAGTGACCCATACCCGGGATGTGTGCTCTGCATGTAACCCATCCCAGTGTACACACACACACAGCAGTGAACACCCAGAGCAGTGGGAACCTGTGGTTGTAGAAGATGGAAAGCAAGTGTTTGGAAAGCAGCCCTTGATTTATTTTTATTTACCAAATGATGATCGTCACAAAGTCGTGATGAATACAGCTCTATTTTTGGTGGTGTAGGCCGACAGACGAGCACGTTCTTCTCCACGCAGACTCTCCTCTGAGGAACGTGTATAGATCTGTCTCTCGCCGTCCTGTAGCTTTAACAGCGTGTGAGAGCATGGAATTCCTTCATTGTCTGCTCTTAATTACTAATGGTGTGTGTCTTTTCTTCTCTGCTGCTTTTCAGGCTGTTACTGAGACTGATTTTGTAATGCGCCTCTCCCAATGAGATTAACTGACCCTCCACACTCACAGAGCCAAGATTGAGCCGTTAAGAGCATTATTGTGAGCTTGTGTATGTGTGTGTGATCCGCGGCTGATCTCATATTTGTGTTGGCGAAATTAATTTGAGGCTTTTTACATGTTAATCTGAGAGAGATTGATCGGTGGACAAAGAGCCTAGAGAAGCACTTTCACCCACTTTCGGTCTGTAGGGCCCCTGCAAGAATGTGTGTTTTTACTCTGGTTTGGCTTTTGTGTGCTTGTTTGGTATCGGACAGCTCAGATTCCACTTTAAGCTGTCAAAAGTTTTGGTTCAGCCTAGTGGTGTTAAAAAATGTGGATTCAGTATTTTTACCAACTCGTGTTTAAGGTGCTTATTTATTGTTATTCAAGTGAGACAGTTTGTAACTCAATTTGTGAGAAGAGACAAGAGAAGCAATCGAGAGACGTGAAGGAAAGATACTTGACATTATGGGATGGGAAGGAGTGATGGGGAAATGGAATGATCAGAAATGGTGAGGGAAGGAAAAGGGAGGAAAGACAAGGGGACAGGGAAAGAGAAGGAAGTTGACAAGAGAAGGAAAGGAGAGAGACGGGGCTAAAGGAGATCAGAGAAAAGGAAAGAAGATATGGAAGGAAGCAGAAAGTATGGGAAGGAAATAGAAGGTAAGGGAAATGAAAGAACTGAAAGAAAAGGTATGAAGTGGAAATTGAAAGATAAAGACTAGGAAGGGAAAGAAACTGGAGGAAAGGCAAGGGGAAGTGAAAAGGGAAGAAAGTTAATGCGAAGAGGCTACTTGGATCAGAAGTAAAGTAAAGAGATGCTTTGGAAGAAAATAGAAGAGAATGTAAGCTATGGGAAGGAAACTGGAAGTAAGGCAAAGGGAAATGGAAAGGGAAGGAAATTGATGAGAATAGAAGAAAATGTGGATGACTGGGCTAAAATGAATCAGAAGTAGAGGAAAGGAAAGAAATGTTAAGACAATGAAAGGAAAGAGAGAAGAGAATAAAAGGAAAAAGAAGGTACAGGGAGAAAATAGAAGGTTAGGAAAAGGACAGGACTGAGAAAAGGTATTGTGGGTGTTTTGGCTATTAGGTGACCTGACTTAACATTTATTTAATTCATAAATTGGACCTGACTCCATGAAAAGACAGTCTGGCCTTAAAAGCTTGAGTCCATGAAAAAGACAGTCGGACTTAAAAGGAGTGACGCTTTTCTGATCAGGACACGCATCTAGAGACAAATATCTGCCACGTGAAACTTATCTGCAAGGATAACTTTCTGCATATATGCCCCATCTATGGAGGGATATGGGGTACAGTTCTGAGAGTCGGTTCTGTCACCATGCTTGCTGCTGTTCATCAAATCTTATGCTGAAAAGTAAAGAGAAAATCGGACTGAAAGTCATAGTCTGTCTTTATTGAAATTATGTTCAAAAGTTTATTTAAATCAAGGGATGAAAAACAACCACATTTAGTGGAAACAGAAAGTAAAAAAATAGAGAAGAGAAGGAAACTGGAGGAATTGAGAGAAGTGGAAAGGGAAGAAAGTTGACGAGAAGAGAAGGAAAGGAGAGAGACTGGGCTGAAGGGAATCAGAGGTAGAGGAAAGAGAAGATATGGAAGAAATGAAAAGTTAAGACAAGAAAGAGAAGGTTTGGCGAGTAAATGCAAGGAAAAAAAGGGACAGGACTGAAGTAGAAGATATGAAGTGGAAATTGAAAGATAAAGAATAGGAAAGAAAGGAAGTGGAAAGGGCTGAAGGGGGATAAGAAGTGAAAGAAAAGGGAAGATATGGAAGGTATGGGAAGGAAACAAAAGGAACGGCAATGGTAATTGGAAAGAGATGGTATAGAGTGAAAAGGGAAGGAAATTGATGAGAGTACAAGGAAAGGAGAAGGACTGGGCTAAAAGGAATCAGAAGTAGAGGAAAGGAAAGGAAAGAGAAGAGAAGATAAAGGGGGTAAAAGAAAACGACAGGACTGAAAGAGAAGGTTTGGGAAGGAAAGGGACAGGACACAGGAGAAAAAGAAAGGGAAGTGGAAAGAGAAGATATGAGAATGGAAGAGATAGTATGTAAAAGTATTAGAACAAGAAGAAAGGGGAAGGAAATCGAAGGTATGGGAATAAAATGGATGAGAATAGAGGAAAAGGAGGGACAACAATGAAAAGAGATGGAATGGGAAAGAGTTAAGCTGGGATGGGAAGAAAAGTAGCAAGTTGGGGAGAGAAAGAAAGGGATAGAACAAGAATGTATAGGAAGGAAACATGTGATTACAATTACAATTATTTAGAACAACATGACCAGAAAAATTCTCCACATTATTTAATACATTTACAATTTACAATACAATTTCTAAAGGTTAAGTACTTGTTCATCAAATAACAAATAGGAGCTTTAATTTAAGATTACGTTCGTGTTTTTATTTGTAATCTTCTTAAATGTTAGCAACACATTTTTGAAATCTTTCAGGATTTGAACCATGCTTGAGTTGTTGGGTTGTATGCTTGTAAATTGTGAAGTACACACAAAGAATAAGAAATGTTTATTTTTTTAGATTTTAAACTTTTTAGCAACAAAAATGTATGTAACAGTGGTTTTTGCTGATTCACTTAACTAGAACAAATATTTGTAGTATATCTCCTAAGTTTCTAAAGGTTTTAAGTAATTACTTCATGCTTACTTTTAGATCTTGATAAGTGTTATTTAATTCTCATACAATATTCTGTTTTATAGTTTGCAGAAAATCTTCTGAACAGAGAACCTGAGACCTGAATACAGTGCATCACATAAACGATGGCATGTGTTTGTGTTTATGTTGCAGGCTGATGGCGGGCGCTCCGCAGGACGTTGGTCTGATCGCCATCGCAGGACAGCAGACAGAGGGCAAAGGTCAGTACTCCAGAACCTTCTCTGTCTCTTCTCATACCATCAAAAATTTGGAATCTATTTAGCATCACAAACTTATGATTATACTCCAGATACTCATACCATACTCATAACTCAAACAAGTCTGAAGAGTACATTATGAATGCGCACAAACAAGTCTTTTGAACACATTTTCAACAACCAAAATAGTTAAAACTAAGGGTCGATTTACGATGCTTAACCTATCCAAAGCAAAAAAAAACATGATCTTGGACCATTCGACCCTCTTCAGTCCTGTTTGTGACACCATTAAGTTTCGGGAGTTCACAAAAGATAATTAGAAGCGGGGCAAAATACTATATTTAGCTCATTAGCCTCCCTATAAAGCAGTCTGCCTACCATATTTCCTCAGACATTCACTTGGCAACCAATAACTCCATGGTGGGGGTGTGTGTGTGTGTGTGGTCCGGGCTCCGGTTCACACCCTAAGACTCAGAGCCCTCTCTCGGATGTTTTCTTGCATGTGAAATTTAGTTGATTTAAAGAAAAAATATAACTCCTAAGGTTAAAAAACAACAGACAAGCTTTCCAAAAATCCTTTCAGGTTTATTTCGTAGCATCACTGATACAATTCTGTACTCAAGACTGCATATTTCAGTCGGTTTAAAAGCAAGTGAAAAAATATGACATTCTATGTTAAAATGCTGTTAGAGTTACTCAATCACGTGATGTGTAAAGGTTAAAGTTTCATGCCACGTTGCATGTGATTTAGCTTAGGGTTGGGTGATGTCTAATGAGAAACATCTCTGTGGTGGTGGGGGGGGGGGGGGGGGGTTGGAGCGGTAGAATTAACTAATTAATTATTTGAAGCCTGCCCGCATGGTCTTTGTTTTGTTTTACCAATAACAAACATCAAATAAATAAATTACAAAGTTACACAGACATGACAGCTGTCAATCACTTTGCCCTGGCATGAACTGGCAGAGTGATCTGTGACATGACAATGGCGTAGAGGATTTTGGTTGGTAAAAAAGCAGTACATTCACCTGTCTGACAAAACTTTGGCTCTAGACCAAATGAAAGAGGATAGCCACGGAACACGTCTGAAGTGGTTTGGGGAGATGTGAAACTCACAGCTGACCTGAAGTGCGCCATCTTAGAGCAGATCAAAGGAAAATATCAATAATGCCACTGTGAATATGATGCGCAAAGCAGCCTTGCTTGACCCAAGATACAAAGGAAAATCACATGAAACCAACGGAGCTAAGTGTGACAAAAGCTCACGTTAAACCCCTTGCTGAAATGGCACCAGCTCCAACACGCGCGAGTCAGTAACCCGGCCTCGCACGAGTGAGAGACGAGCTGGAGGAATCTGGTTCTGGTGCTGCGCCTAAGTATATTCCGGTCATGTCCAACATTGCTAGTAAATACTTCTGCTTCTGTGATAGTGCTCCATCTCAGCACAGCTGTGAATGCTGTTACGCCACTTTGCGCTTATTAAACCATTAAAAGTGCGCTTATTAAAAGTGTTAAAAACCTAAGTATTTCTGTCCAGAAACCATTCAAACATGTTTGGAAGATTTCGATGGCGGCTGTTGGCAATAAGCGATGACATGACATCAACCCAACCCTAATTCAGCTGATTTTTTTTTTCTTTTTGGAGATTTTATGGATCAATAGATGAATAAATAAATTACATTAAATAATTAGGAGAACACAACAATGTGGTGATTAAAATATACACCATAAAACATTTTCTACGGCCTAATAGAAATAAACCCCATGCTTTTTTTGTCCTTGAATGTTAAACTCTTTCTCTTGAAAAAAAGTACCTTTAACTGTCGTTTTGAATGTCCCTGTAATTTTATAAACAGGTTTTCAGACCATTGTATCGATGTTAATATCTCCTAATCTTCTGGGGTCTGTCTTCAGGTCGTGGAGGGAATGCCTGGCTGAGTCCTGTGGGTGGAGCCATGTTCACGCTTCACCTGCAGCTACCTCTGAACTCGGCTCTGGGAGAACGCATCTGTTTCCTGCAGCACCTGATGGCTCTGGCGGTGGTGGAGAGTGTACGGACGCTGCCCGGATACCAGGTGCACACCTTCACACTCTCACTCCAGACATCCAAGAGTCTTTAACTGCTTTTAACTCGGCACACATCAGAGGCGAGGTGGAGGTGTATTCCACCAGTACACCAAGAACAACATTCTGTTAGAGCTGTCATAAATGAATGTCAAAAACCTGCCTGACATTAGAGAATTATTCACCAATGAGAAGTGAGAGATTTCCCTACAGCTTCAATACACGTTAATGTCGATTTTCAGGGGAAAGCAGTCGGAGACTTGTTTAAAATTATTTTTAGTTTAAATGTTCTGCAGACACGGATTGCAGAGTGCAGTGCAGGTACAGATGAGAAAAACAGCAGATATCAAAAACATGAAAATCTAAAGATATGTACAGGTCTTTTTATCAGACACTTTTTAAACATTATTTTGTGCAGTTGTATTGATTAAACGTTAGCTTGTAATCATTTGCTGAGGCTTTATAAATAAAAACACATCATGCACTCTGTAGACAGCTATAAACAGTTTCTAAACAGCAGGTACTGGATTTTTCTGGGTTTCTAATGTCTGGATTCTGTTTTTGTAGGATGTGGATCTGCGGCTAAAGTGGCCTAACGACATTTACTACAGAGACCAGGTGAAGATGGGCGGAGTCCTGCTGCGCTCCAGTCTGATGGAGAACACCTTCAGCATACTGATTGGTAACATGCAGCCACTGCTGCTCTTCAGATGGACAAGGGGCACCTGCTGCTTACTGATCAGCCTCCGTGTGCCATTTCTGCAGGCTGCGGGTTCAATGTGAGCAATCGTTCACCGACGCTGTGCATCAACGAGCTGGTGCGCCGTTTGAACCGCGATCAGGGTGTGTCACTTCCAGAGCTGCAGATAGAGCAGCTGATTGGTCGATCTGTCACCCTGCTTGAGCAGTTCATCGAAGACTTTCAGAACGAGGGGCCAGAGGCACTGCTGACGCGATACTACTCACGTTGGCTGCACAGGTCAGTGTATACATGCTGACAAGATCTATGCAGGAGACCCTGTTTCGTGATATCGGTCTCTCTGTCTCTCTCGGATCCCTGTCTCGACTCTCTTGGATCTGGGGCTCGACTCTCTAGCATCTCGGGCTTGGATCTCAGGCTCGACTCTCCTGGATCTCTGTGTCGACTCTCTTGGATCTCGTGCTTGACTCGGTTTGATCTCAGTGCAGCAACAGAACAACAGGATGTGGAGCAACTGGAAGTGTGCAGAGTCCTTGTTGCTTAGTACTTTGTGCAGACGGAGTCAGTGAGCTCCTCCAGGTTTGAGACATTAGGTTCAAAAACACTCCAGTCCGTACAGTTGAAGCAGGCTAGTAAAACCTGCTCGCTTCGACAGATGAAATATATGAGTGTTGGTGGGGAAATTATGGGTTCAGGAGCTGAATGGTCTGATGGAAGAAGCTCTGTTTGTGCGCGGCTGTCCTTATGTTTAGGGCTCTGAAGCACTGGTTGGAAGAGGTGGTTGCCTTGGTGAGGAGCATCCCGAGTAATTTTGAGATCCCTCTTTCTCATTCTGAAGGTGTACGGTTCTTGAAGGGAGGGTAGGGGAGCTCCAATGATCTTTTCAGCAGTCTGAACTGTCTTCTGGAGTCTCCGGATGTCTGGTTTGGATGCTGAGCTGATGGAGGTGCAGATAACAGACTCGATAACCACTGACTAGAACTGGTTCAGCAGCATATGTGGGAGGTTGAACTTCTTCAGTTGGCGCAGGAAGTACAGCCTTTGCTGGGCCTTCTTTGCTATGGAGTCAATGTGGGAGCTGTACTTGAAGTTCTGTGAGATGGCGGTTCCCAGGAAACTGAATTACTTCACTGGTGCCATGATGGTGAGTGGAGGGTGAGTGGGGGGCTTCTCCTGAAGTCCACTACCATCTCCACTGTTTTTAGCATATTAAGCTCCAGGTTGTTCTTGCCACACCAGAAAGCCAGCCGGTCCTGTTCCTGCCTGTATGAGACCAATGACAGTGGTGTCATCTTCTGCAAACCCCTGGGGGGCACCAGTGCCGATGGTGACTGTGTCAGAAGTAATATTCCCCATCCTTGCTAGCTGTTGTCTATCAGTCTACTCCTTTGGATCTTGGGCTCTACTCTCTTAGATCTCGGGATTGAGTCTCTTAATTTCTGGTTGCCTCTGTCTTGAATTTCTCAGATTTCTCCATTTGTGTTCACTGATCAGTCTCGGGTCTGTACTTAGTTCTGATTTGCTCAAACATTCTTCAACATTGGTCTCGTCTTTCATTGACTTTGACATGATATCAGCTCTCTTTTATCTCAAACTCGACTCTTTTACCTCAGCCTTGCCTCTCCTCTCAGGCTAATGTCCTAACAAATTTTGTGCAGAAAAATACTGTTCTATAACATTGTCAAGTAATTTTGAATCAACCACATATTGATCCATCATATCTAAAACCACTTAAGCAGTTGTCCTTAAGCACTTAAGGACAGTTTCATGAAGCTCAGTCACTTGATCTGAATCTATGATGTGAATCCTTCACTCTTTTAAAGTACCCTTTTTATTTATTTTTCCTTTTTATTTTGGACATTTCCAATCTGTGCGTTTGTGTATTGCAGTGGGGCCTGTGTACGGCTCCGGAGTGAGGACGGCCCCGAGGCGCTGGTTCTGGGTCTGGATGACTCTGGGTTTCTGCGCGTGCTCTCCGATCAGGGTGTGGTTTCTCTGCAGCCAGATGGAAACTCTTTCGATATGATGAAGAACCTGCTGCTGATCAAGACTAGATGAGCTCACACCGAGTGCTGGAGGATGCTCAGACCGACTTAATCATGAGCAGCAGCTTCTTAAAGAGCAACCCAGTTCAGTTACTGTAGATTATTTTCTATTCCATTAAGAGGAATGCCAAAAGTCCCTTGACTGATCTGTTTTCTCTGGTGGATCAGTGCTTGGTGAGTAGAAGCCTCTCTCTGTGATTTCAAACTGATATAGACAATCTGTTTAGCTGAAGACTTTCCTCCATTCTACAGACTCTAATAAAGTGATCGAGACATTAACCGGGAATACTTTCAGTTCTTTCTATGAGTGTTCATAGGTGTTTGCATTCATACATGTGTCTTCTGCTCGCTCTTTGATTCCTCTTGATGATGTGATTGAACCACACTGAGTCCTCCACCTGATTCTGAGAGGGTTGATTCAGACAAATGACATCCAGAAGACCTTTAGCATATGCTTTGCATCAGATTACTCGTGCACACACGTTTTAGTCTTTACTACTGTGAGCTAGGGCTGTGTGAATTGGCCAAAAAAATTTAATATCATAATATCCATAATTATTACGATGTTCTCAAGTCTTTATTCATGGTACAAATAAACTAATTTTTTGCTCTGGAGTTAACCTTGTACAAACCTGATCAACATTTTTTTTATTGTCAAAACAAGGCAAACATTTTCTAAACATAAACAGTTTTATTTGATTTGGAGCCAGTTTCAGATAAACTGCTATTAGAAATGTATTCACAACCTGTAAAAATAGCCCAAATATCAGACATCGAGTAAGTATTTATTTGTACTTAATTATATACGTGCTTTTAAAATTAGTTCATGAGATTCACAAAACTTAAACATTGAAATATATTGAACTTTGCTTTTGTTTATGAAAGTTATATTTCAGCTCACTTTTCTCTAAACAACAGCTGAGGATCTTTTCCTGATGTTCTGTGTTCCTCATCTTCATGAAGAGAAAGAACTGAATCTGAGCTCAAGAGAACGAGCTGCTGTGATAAACTCACACGTGTTTCTAATAAACTCCGGAGCTGACGCCGTTTCTCTTCTCTGTTAGGAGAGGGTAGATAAGACGATCGTCAGTGGGTTAAACCAATCAGAAGCTAGAGTTTCGGGGAAAGCTCAGCTTCTGATTGGTCTTCCAGTCACCGCGTCATGTGACATGTGAATAGGAAGTCTTTAGGATGTGGGAACATGCCTCATGGAAAGAATATAGCCTTTGTTTGCTAAAAAAAGGAAAAAGTATGTCTATTTTAATCTGCGCACATGAAAAGTGCCTGTTTTACCTCACACGACTCTGGAGCGAATATAAATCAAAACACGATGCGTGCTTGTAATTCATTTTTTAATTTGAACTCAGAATCAAAAAAATGAAAAAACAATTAATTTTTTTTGGTTGAGAATAAATAATATAAGAAAAATTTTTTTTTTTTTAATTTATTTAGTTAACCCTTCACGTTTCAATATCTCAACCCTCACACTCAACACACTCTTGGATTTCTCTTGCGTTTATTGAAGCAACTTCTCCCAAATCTGGCAACATTGTGAAACAGGAGAAACAAAACTCTGGATTTGCTCCTGCGTTGAGGACTATTCGCAAATGGCTTCTTGAAGCAGCTACAGACAATTGTGAAAAACTGTTAAGCGTTCAGGTTAAATCTGTTCCGAACTCTTCCTCCACAGCAGGAGTTCTTGCTGATCGAATCGATTCAGAGTTTAGCACTCGTTGGCTAAGCCTCGGGTGCCGCTCGTCGCTCAGCATTTGATCATCTCTGAGTGCTGATGATGACTGAGCACCCGATTCGCTGAGGAACCCGCGTTCTCTCTACTTCCTCTCTCTCGTGTCTCTCTCGTGGGTACGTGTTCCTGTAGGTCTCAGACGAGGGGTAAATAACATCAGGTGCAGGGTGCGCTGTCTGGTGCATAGCAATGAGGGGCGCTTTCTCTGAGAGAGTCAGCTGTCGGTAGCCCCCGGGTGAGTGTCTGGAGACTAAGGGGGAAACACTGGCACCGGGAAAACCTCGCTCGCTCCTCATTCCATTCTGAGTTCTCTGCTGCGGCTGCTGGTCTGCATCGTCCCCAGCTCGGCTGAGAGCTGAACCCTTCTGGTTCTGATCAGAGTTCGCTTTATACCTCTGCTGGCCGAGTCCACATTTCTTCTGTCCCTCCATCAGCAGCACCCCACCAGGAGCCCCTGAGGAACAGAAAAACTGTGATTAGATATGCACCAACCGAAACTATTTCAGGACAAAGACATTTGATTTTCTTTAGGCCAGCTTTTGTGTTTTCCATCACTCCTTTATTTTCTCAAGAAGAGAACAATTACTCAACCTAGCTGAACGCTGATAATAGAGCTGATAATCTGAGGAATTCTGTCTGCGATTTTGAGAGGGTTCAGCCACAGACAGTTTAGTTTCCTCGAAGAATGTGTCTGATTAACTGTATTATTCCATATTTGCTCAAGGTAAACGCAGCTGCCTCAAACCCTTCACCTTCTTGATCAACACCTGTGCTGCGTCCCAATCCAAATACTTACACTGCACCCTTATAGACAGTCGTTTTCAGAAGAAAATGTAGATTGGTTTTAGTGTGTGAGACGAGAGCAAGAACGATCTGGGATGCACTAAAACATTACGTGACTGAATTACGTGATCACGCTCAACACTTCCGAGAACTTAACTCCTACTTTTCATTCATTCATTCATTAAAAATATTCTAATAATAGATAGAACACTAAATCGAAATCATTTATTTCTGTGCTTAACAAATGAGTCGTATTACAGAGAGAGTTGTGCTGGGGCTAAGTGCTGGGGATTGTGGGTAATATCAGTTGGTTGAGTGTTCATCAATCTACTTTTCAGAATCAAATCAGAAAAAAAGCACTCATCAGGGGAGGCGCTCAGAAAGTTTTTTATGAACACTACAGTTTGGGACGCACTAATTCTGTGTGGATAGTGCTGCAGTGTATTGTGGATTAGGACACAGCATGGGCAATTTCCCCATGACTGAGGGTGCTGCTCGTGTAGCCTATCTCCAGCTCACATTAGTGCTGGGTTAGTTCGAACACCTGTTGACTCTCCTTTCTATGTACCCTCTATTTTTTCTTACGTGCTGAGCTGTTTTTAAGCAGTTTGAGCAGACAGTGCAATTAATCGAGTTTTGATATCGATTCCGGGCATTAAAAATAAAAAACAATATTTTGACTTTCAGGTAGATGCGTCTAGAATCCTGATTATTATTACATTACCTGACCATGAGTGACCATAAGTGATTGAATGTCTTTTCGGATAGCCTTGTCAGGAAATTAGATCAATAGGTAGAATATTATGAATCGATATTAATTTATTAACATGAATTATAATATCTAAACCCAAAATGAGCAGGTAGCCACAATCTGAGCATTCAATCAGAGATTCAGAAGGATATTTACACATTTAACAACATATTTAAGTCAAAGAAAACATAAAAATAGCACATACAGATGAGGAACAGTCAGAGATAGTTAATCCAGAAATACTTTTTCAGCTACACGAAACATTACTCTACTATCAGCTCAAAAAGGCGACACACGTCAGAGTTACAGATTTCACTCAGACAGGCACGAAGCTCTCTTACGTTAACTCTGTAAGTACATTGTGATCAGCCTTCAGTGGGCACCAAGCATTTGCTTGGTTTGGCTGTTAACAAGGGACGGGGTTTCCTTAGGGTCATTTTAATTCCTTCCAAAAGCTGGTTATTTACAGTCCTTTGGTTCAATGCTGGTCTTGAACAGTTTGTTTGGTTGAAACATGATGGAAACTATGTTTTGGATTATCAGAAAACACAGGATGAACCAAGACAAAAATATAAGTCTACAATATGGAAGAAGTGTGATCTTTATGATGGATTATAAAAACTATTTTCCTGTCTATCAGTGTCTTACTTATTTAATCCAAGTTTTGAAATGAATCAAAATGAATAAAACTGCAATTAAAATTAACAAAAAAAACAACTAAATTAAAACTTAGTTTACTCAAGTCTTTTTCTACTCTGTATGCACTCTGATGTTTCTGCCTTTTTTTGATGGTAGTCTACCCATTCTCCGCTTTTTCACATTCTTCCACTGTTTTTCTATCCTCCACCCTTTGCTTTGTAATTACGCTCCTGTTACTCTGAGCTGCACTCAGTTATCTTCAGTTTTTTTTTTTTTTTTGTCTCACCTGAGTTCACTCCATAGATGGCTGGTTTAGCACAGCTCCAAGCGGCTTCGCTTCGACTTCCAGCCTCTGTTTCCGAGCTCCGAGTGCATTTGTATATGCAGGACGACAAGCTTGACTTCCACCAGCAATAATCCACCGAGTCGGTGTGTCCAGAGGTCTGTAAAGGCGAAAATATTGAGTTTATCACAATGAGTTGGAGAAGCTTGGAGATTATCTTAAGCTAGTTTGCTAAAAGAAACAACTGGACAGCTGATATTTAGGTAGTTGTGACCAGTAAGGAGGTATTACAGTATCAGACAGGTGCATACTCTGTTTTAAAATTGATCTGAAGAAGATGCTTTAAAGTTCTCAAAGCAAGTGCTAACCTATGACACCTGTAACAAATATAAAAATTATTGAATAAAAGAAGCAATTTATTTGTTAAAATTTCACTTCATCTCTTTGCTGTAAATGTTTTTAAATTTCAAGCAATCATTGTAGTATCCAATATTTCTGCTTTCTCTTGCTCTAGATATACATTTTTGCCCAGTACAGGAAGTCAAGAAGTGTAAGGTTTGGTGATTTTCTCTCATTTGAGTAGCTTTAATTATGCAAGACTTGAAGTCTAATTATACCTTAATGAAAGAAATAATTAATAATTCACTCTCTGAGTCCTCATGAAGGTGAAATTGAGGGATTTGAACAAAAAAACTTAATTAAACGTTTTTATTTTGGGTATAAAATCATTTTTAACATGGGCGTCAATGGGAGTCTGCTCACTTCTGGGATAGCCAAAAGGGGTCAACTTCAGTCACTTCCTGATACACACACAGAAGGAAAGCGCGGGGGGGGGGGTTTGCGCTATGGATAAACCCAAAAGAAACAATTGGTGTTGATTAGAAGAGGGCTATTGCTTGTTTAAAAGCTACCACCAGAACCGTGAAAACGATTGAGAATTTGACTCATCTCAGTGTACAAACACACTGTGAACACACTCCTGGAGAAGTGGGTTGTCAAGAGTGCCGTCAGGAAACTGGCACCATATACATGACCAACGTTCAAATCCTGCACTTGAGGTTCTATTCTAGTCATGCCTCTTCCATCTCAGAATTGTCTTCACCTCTTAATATACATTAAATGAAAAAATGCCCAAAATTATCTTTACAAAAGGTCAATGTCTCCATTTTTGCACCTGAAAACTTTCCACTTGTGCAGGGAACAGAGGACCGCATTGAAAGCTTTTGCATCTGACGCAGACTTATAAGTGCATCTAGTCCCTAATCCGAACAAGTAGGGTCTCAGATTTGCTCTCGTTGAGCTGAAAGCCAGGGTTCAATTTTCAGCTTAGCTAAGGAAAGAGATCAGAAATTCCGGCAGAGAGGAGAGGCTTAGCTTAGCATTAGCAGGTTGGCAGTAAAAACACTGATTGTTTTACAAGGGTGTCAATGGTAATCTACTCACTACGGCAACCTGTCTCAAGTGGTCAGTCGAGGAATTACAACTTCAGTCACTTCCTGTTGCACGTATAGAGAGAGCCAAAATTGTGTTTATTAGAAGGGGGTCATGACTGAATCCTGCGGAACACCTTTGGTAACCAGGAAAAGGTCTTGCTTTCAAACTTTGGCTTGTTTAAAGGCTACCACCAGGGCCACACTTGGACTCATTTTCTGTCCGGAAATCCCAGATTCACCCAGGCCATACTTGCATTACTTGTAACAGGTAAACCAAGCAAATGCTTTGGGCCCACGACCAGAAGGGGGCTCCTAAAGGCTGACCAGCTTTTAATTTGTATGATAATCTGCTGGTGTGGAGATGCTAATGATCAGCAATCAAAACACCATCTTGAAGGGGTCCTTGCTTTCTCGCAGTGACACAAGTACAATAAGATTTTCTTTATGTGGTGCATGCTGGTTGGAGGGCCCTCTTTGAATTTTTGCTTAGGACCCCAAGAGAGGGTAGAATTGGGATTGCATTAGCATCTTCACTCCTGGGTCATTGCAACTAGTCACCGCTGTGGTGTGAAGTAACTTCAGGGGCACCAAGCGTTTGCCTGTTAACAAGAGACAAGACTTCCTCAGGTCTTAAAAACTCTTAAAGCTCATCTGAAATGGGTTTTTGTTGTTGTTTGGGGTTGCCAGAGATTGAGAAAATGCAAAATATTATGTAAAAAAGACTGTTAGGGTTGTTATAGTCTGAAAATGTGCATAAATGCTTTATAACATAAAAGTTATGGTTAGGGTTTCAACCAGTGTTTTTGAAGCAGTCTGTTAATTATATAAATACGTTTGGTGTGTGTGTGTTTTTGATGTTATGATATGTTTTAAATTTGATTGTAAAAAAAAAAGGTCTTAAATTTGATTTTAAGGATGGCTGGGGTGAATCTGGGGTTTCCCAGCTTGAAATGATGTCCCAGCCCTGACCAGTGATCTTCTGATCTCCAGTCAATCTCCGTTTCCGCCAGGCCACGAGGAGTACCATTCAGATTCATATCGAGTGCTTTTCATCCCTCACCGGCGTGTATGGAGCAGCTCTGCCTCTTGAGTGTGAGTTTCGGCTCTTGACTCTGCTCTGTTTGCGAGACTCTTGAATGCTGCAGCTGTTCTTAACAGACGTGAATGCTCGGCTTCTGCACTGATCCTCAGACAACTGTAGCTCTGCGCACTCCATGTCCCTGCAGTGGGAGACGGTGTGAGTGAGACGATGCAGTGTTTCCACGTGACCATGTGTGTGTTTGGGAAACTTACGTCAATACGTGGTTGACACTGACGATACAGTGTTGCCGTGAGGACCGGCTGTTGTGGACGAGTGTCGCGCTGCTCTGAATCCAAACCCATCCTCCACCGCGACAGAGAAACCGATAATATCGACTGGTCACCTGGCCCTTCAACAACACTGACACACAGCCTCCGGTAAAATAGAGACCGCAAACTCAAAGATTTCAGACTGACTTCTGAGTACAGACTCAAGCCCTCTACCAGAACAGTGGCAACCCAATATTTGGAAAAGACAATCTGAGGGGTTTGAGATGTCTAGATTTAGAAAATCACTCATATTCTCTTCTCATGCTCATGCCCCACAAAACTAGGTGAATGTCTTAACATCTGGTGGTTCGGTGCAGGCCATGAAGTGCCATGCAGTCCATATATGACTGGTTAGAGAGCAGAGTGTGAGAAGACCAACCGAGTTGTTTTCGTGTTGATATCGGCTCTAAAACCAGAGAATCTTAAAATTGTTTAAAAACAACATCTCCCTGAGGTCTGAGACTAAGGAGTTAACATCAGTCCTAACAAAATGTTACTCCAGGGGAATATATTTTTATACCACTACAGCACATTTATGCTCGGTTATAAGATGTGACGTTATTTTACCACTATGTTTGTAAAATACTTTGGTTGGAGCTTGTTGGTTATGATGTGTTTCAGATTGAGTTTCGTCATTTCTAGTCAATCATCAAAATCTACCAAATGTAGGACAGGGCTGTCATTGAAATGCTTGCTGATCATTATTGCAGGTTTCTATTAAGCTTGCAGATCATTTTAGAGCATTCTTTTAGTATCTCGCAGCTCAGATACTTAGGTGCTGCCATCTAAGCTAGTAACTGCCAAGACAAAGTGTCTGAGGTGTTGCTGAAGAATGTAACAGGCTTGTGATGAGGATTGTAGGTAAATATGGGGTGGGTGAGACTCACGTGTATGATGAGCATGCCGCAAGTGTAGAGCATCACAGGTGTGTATGTGCTGGTAAAGAGTCTTCTCGATAAGATCCTGAGGTTCGTGACCAGTCAGCTCAGCCACCCTGACACAGACAGAAGCCCTGTTACCTTTGCGATATGCGTATGCTAAATTGTTTTCCCTGTGTGTTGTTGCCATCTAAAATGCTTTTATCCTTCATGTAAATTTCTTCCCTGTGCATTTCCTAAATTATCTGTCTCTCCCAAACATATATTTTTTGTCACTTCTGAGACACTCTGGGACTGTTTGGCACCTCAGGATCAGGTTTTTATGCACTGTCAAATCTCCGAGCCCTGCAGTGTGCTGGAGAACCAATACGTGAAGACATACCTGTTCCATTTTCTCTGTCAGGACCGTCAAATATTAGCTGTTGTGGAGCATCACAGATGCCATTTGGCTCATCCAAGTCTAGGGTCATTGTACCTAACGTGACAAAGCTGGCTCATCAACTACAACTGTCCGTGTAACAGTTTTCTTCCTGGAGGGGACAATGCATTTATGCATTTTGCAGACTCTTTTGTCCAAAGCGACTTACCGTAGACAAGAGACTATATGTAATTTGTAATACAGCCAAAGTCTAATTTGGGTTGCTTTTGAGTTTGTATCAGCTGATCAATCTGATAAAGCTGATAAAGGCAAACAAATTTGTTGTTTTTTTATGATTGTCAGGGGTCCTTAAAGAGGAGAGTTTTTAGTTGCTTTTAGAAAGCTGTTAGTGTTGCTGCTTTCCTGACTGGATCAGGGAGTTTGTTCCACCAGCCAGGAAAAGTGAGAGAGAAGGATCTGCTAAGAGATATTCCACCTTTATGGGACAGAAAGAGACACAGCTCTGTACAAATTAGCAGCATCATAGTTGCTAATTATTCTGATGCAAATAAAGTTGATCGCGATTGTTTGGGAGCTGTAATTGTCGGGTGGATTGTTTCTGAATGAGCACTAGAAACACTTCCCGTAGATGAACTCTAGCTGCCGCCATCTTTGATTCCTTGCTTTGCGTCACGTGGAAGCTCCTGATAGATTGACACGGCCATAAAATGGTAGAAATTTTAAATATATGTATATAACTTCCTCTGCATGCAGGGTGCTGTGGCGTCCTTGCGTCAAACATCCCCGCAGTTGTAGTGAGTACTCATCCTAGAAGCTCCAGTGCGCTGATTCCATGTCATTTGCTTAACATAAGAATCGCTTGCTAACCATGCAAAGTAAGTTGTTGGTTTGAACTCAGTGAAAGACTGTATAATGAGAAAAAATCCACGGTCATCCCTTGTTTTAGGTCAAGTTTTCTTTTTTTTTATTCTTGAAGTGGTGTTGGGCAGCAGTCTGGAGAAGGTAGGAGAGTCTTTGTAGCTAGCAAAAAGGTTGTGTTATGGTTTTGTTATTCGAATCTCACAAATACAGGTTTCCACATAAGTATACATAAAATCACTATATGGTACTAACTCCATAGAGAGTGCACATAATTACTCCTGTCAAGGGAGTTTTCACTAACAACATGGCACACACTTGAATCGGAGTGAAGGAAACGTCATTGGGATACCATGGGGAAAGCGAAGGAACTTCACAGAACTTCCAAACTGTGGAAAGTGAGGTGAGTGACTTGATTGACTTGATGTTTAACAGGTAGTTAATTAAACAGGGGGGGGGAATTGCACAGTAAAATCATCTTAAAGGATGTTCAACTAGCAAATCTATAAATGTTTACCTCAAGGGTTTCTTGCAGCCTTAATCAACACCGATTGGTGATCTCTCAACAAGGAGTATGGTGACATGTCTGAGGTTTGTTAACAAATGAAAGATTGAATGTCAAGATGATGGCTAATCTTTAGGAACAGAACTTTGAAGGATGACCACTTTGTTCCATCCATTACCAGAACCAAGGCAATAAAAGCAATGGTCTCTGATAAAAGAACTGAAATGCTGGTGCTCTGCAATGAGGCAGGTCAGAACCTCGCACGTCTAGATGGATTACATTTTCTCCTTCTTCATATAGTTGACTAAAAGGAAGTCTCAATTAACACCAATTCTGTGTGACCTTCACTGGCTCCAAGTACTGGATCCAATACATGGTCCTCATATTTGTTGTTAAATTCTTTAGATGAGTTGGCACCTGCCTATGTCAGTGACCTTTTAGTAAAGGAACTCCCTGGTGAGAGCACTGAGGTCAGCTAATTATCTGCTCCTCACCGCTGCTAAAACTTACTACAAATGATGAGGTGGGTGTGCTTTTAGTGCCTTTGCTCCACAGTTGTGGAATTCGCTGCCACTGAACCTGAGGTAGACTACCGAGTTTGGGTCTTTGAAGACTAAACTAAAAACACATCTTTGTAGCCTAGCATTTGGAGGGTAGGAATGAAGAATTGTGTTTGATTTGTAATACTCCATCATCGGTAGTATGTTAAAGCAGCTGTGGTCTGGTGGATAAGGAGATCGACTGGTGATCAGAAGGTCGCTGTTTCGATCCACAGAGGTAAAGGTGGTGTATGATGAAATACTTGCTCTCAATCTTCTAAAACCCACAGTTGTGCTACTCTGTTTCCCTAAACGTATTACACCCGTCCCATTATGTGTGTGAGTGTGCTTGAGTTTACCTGCTGTCCAGGTAGATGAGTTTAAGGTCAAGTGCAGCTCGAAACATGAAAGTGCTGCTGTGGAGTCGGACTTCGGTTGCTCCACTGGACGGAAGAGTATGAGCCAGCGCCACCAAAGCCACAGCGCCAACACACACATCCAGCTTCAGGAACCCACTGCAGTGTATGACCTGCATATACACACACACACACACACACACACACACACACGAGTCTGTTGGACCATAGGTTGTTCATAAAACCACTGCTTCATCGCTTCATGGAAATGTTAAACAAATCTGAGCTTTGGTCTCACAGCTTCACAGACCAGCAACTCTACTGTGTTGAGTGCAGGCAAACTCTGTGGTTTAAAGGTGATCTCAGGTTTCTGTCACATTTAGGTCAGGTGTCTGTTTTTGTCTAACCCTTAACATTTCATGACATGATTAAGAACTATCTTTAAAAAAAGGTTCAAATCCTTATATAGCTGTTCTCCAGAGCCTTGTTCTTCAAAGTCTATCTCCTCCTAGACACTTAAAGCTACTGACTTCAAACTTTGAGAAACTCTTCAAACTGGTCTGACTAGAGTGGCTATATTGTTTCAGACTGGTACCATTAAGTTAATTCTGAAAAGTCACTGAGAATGCTGAATCACTGAAAAAATGGGAATCTCTTAAACTCACCAATATTTAAGCAATATAGTCATTGACACAAACATAGCAAACTCTGTGCTAAAGTATTTGAACCCTAAGTCCTAAAGGAGGTCTGTTAACATAAAAAAAATAGTTGAAAAAAGAATAGAAAGGGAAACTTGGACTTCACCAGATGGTTACTTGAAGACTTTGAACTCTATAAGCTTCCTTTGTAAAATATACTAAATGATGCATGCACAGCCATGCTAAAGACCAATAAGTAACCTACATTAAACATGTCAAGTCATGGTAATAGCATGATGTTGTTCTCGCCTTGTATCCACCGTTTGTCAGTCCCGCGTTTCGCTTTGCCAGAACACACTTCATCCGCAGAAAGAAAGAGCGCTCCACCTCCAGCTCTGCACACAGAGAAGAGCACAGGGTTACTGGAGATTTCTGCACGACATGCCAGTCAGACTTTTGTGTAAAATGTTCAAATGCGGGTTTCTGTTTTTCATCTTCATTTTTTTTACACCGTTTTAACCTAATATTTTCTCTTAAAATATGTAATTGTGCCTGTAACAGTTGCACAGAGTAAGAAAAGGTGTGTTCTGTTTTGCCATGCAGGATCTTATCTTTCCAGGTGCATCAGATTACAAACATTTGACTAAGAAGACAAGAAAAGTAATGTCTAAATACAAATTTTAAAGCAAATCATGTTTAACCCTATGCAAACATCAAAAATTTTCTAAATGTTTACATTAGGGCTTCAAGGCCCTTTTAGATTCAGAATAGTTTCTACATAGAGCTTGCTTCCTTGCTTTGAAAACATTGACCGTATATAACATGGACGGAGTGTTCAGAATGTCACCCATAGGTTCCTGCAAAGTGAAATGATGCTCAGATTATGTGGAACAAGGACTTAAAAACGCATCCTCAGAGGCGCGACATGACTGTATTGAAGGCGTCTGATTGGTTGAAAGTTAACATTTCATATATTTTAAACAAAGAAGTTAAAAAAATAAATCTCCCCCTCTGAGTGTTCATGAAGATCAGAACTAGCGATCAAAATCTACTAGTCTATTAGTCTACTAGTCTACTATCTACTAATGGAGTCAGGGTTGTAAACATGTTTTTTTTTAGCTCCAAAGTTCAGTTTTAACATTGAAGTGAACCTGCTCGCTATCCACACTTTTATGGATGCGAAATGAGAATTAATGCAACCCAAATAGTAGTGTACATAAAAAAAATATGTGTATACCGTGCAGGAGGTGTGTATGAGCGCTCAGCACCGCGCTCATCTCATCATGATCCGAGGGATGGATGTACTCAAAAATGCTGTTCCCCGTCAGTTCCACCTAAACACACACACACACACACACACACACACACACAAACACACACACACACACACTGAGATTAAGATGGCATTTAAGAGGATTACATCAGCCTGTAGAGAAGAAACGATTCACACGTTTAATGCTGTGTGTGGAAGTGATAAGGGCTCCGTGCAGAAAAACACGATTTGCATGAGAAAGCGCATGCAGGCTTTTATCTGTGTGTGTGAGTGTGTAAGCTAGCGGGTCACACACACTGGGTTTCAACACTGGCACTTCAGCGGAAAATTACTTTCTCAGCAGTTGAGCATCGCTGTTCTCTGCTCTAGAGTCATCTCTGAAATTCTCAGTCAAAGGCACTGTGAACTTACTCTTAGCACCCCAAAAACTAAACCAATAGTTATACATTTAGTTTTCTCGCGAAAGCTTCGAGGAGAGCTGCAACAATTCATTCTGTTCATTCTGCAAACTCTGTGGTTTACAGGTGATGTGCTTCAGAGGTCAGGTTTCTCTCACATTTATGTCATGTCTGTATGAGTCTAACCCTTAACAATTCATGACATAATTGTGAACAAAGTTTGAACAAACCATGACAAAGTTTAAAATTCGGATATAGTGTCGCTCCTGAGCCTTGTTCTTCAAAGTCTATCTCCTCGACACTTTCAGCTCGACTTCAAACTTTGAGAAACTCTTCAAACTGGTCTGACTCTTGCAGCAATATCTTTTCAGACTGGTATTCTGGGAAATTGCTGTTAAAAAATACTTTTAGGAAATACGATGTAAACGATGAAATAGTGTTTCCTTCCTAATGATCCCTGTGTTTTGATTGGCCACTCACCTGAGACAGACCCAAATGAACGGAAGCCGTTTCTGAGATGTAAAGGATCTTCCCGTCTGGAGCCACCACGAACACGAAGCCGTCCAGAGTCTGCAGCACAAACAGAACGGTGAGATTCTGTGTTCCAGAGGGTTGAGAGTGCTACGCTTATCGGTCAAATGTTTGGAATCCTTTCATCACTCAGAAATCTTCTCAATCTGTAAGGAAACTCAATTTGGAGCTCGAAGTGAGTTTTGTGGACAAGCGATATGCTTTAGGATCTATTTCTCCAGGTCTCTCACAGGTTGGATCCTTTTTATCATCTCGCTCTCCATATTTAAATCTGTTTCCACGGCAGCTCAGTGGGGGTTTAGATCCAGAGATCGATCATTTTTGAGAAGCGTTTGGTCTTTATCCTGATGGAGAATCTAATTTCAAATGGAATCCAATCTTTTGACGATCAGCCATGAGCTAGTATTCATGTTTGGTGTGATCGGACCTGAAGCAGGTGTGCTCCGAGGTCTTTAGCCATGACGTCCAAAGGACTGGA
Organism: Danionella dracula; assembly: GCA_900490495.1. Lineage (NCBI taxonomy): Eukaryota > Metazoa > Chordata > Actinopteri > Cypriniformes > Danionidae > Danionella > Danionella dracula. The sequence goes on from UELW01000156.1 coordinate 140,579, forward strand.
AACAGACCAGGGCTGGCCGAGACCTACACAAACACAGAGAGGACAGGTGAGTTAGCTGACCTAACACTGTAAAATCTTTAGAGTAAAATTAACTCAATTGGTACCAGGCGACCCAAGAAATAATTGATTTATTCTGTAAACTCTACAGTTATATCAATTAAAATAACTAAATGCAATAAACTCAAAATCCAAATTATGTGTTCATGTTCCCAAAATGTTTAGTTTGTTGTACAATTTGCACGGTTCTTTTTATTTTAGGGAAAAGTATAAACTGGATGCACGTAAAAGATTGCTTGTTTTTGTTCAATATAGAAGAACTATTCTGATTGGCTCTTCGACTGACTGCTTTGAAGCCCGAGAGGGAATAATGGAATCTAGGAAAACAGCTCGGCATGTTTTTTTACAGGAATGCTCCACCTCTAAAATGAAAATTTTGGATCCAGCTCGAAGGACCAATATGTTAGAAAAAACTCCAAAAAGGACACCAATAACACGAAGCCAATTAAAGATATCATTTTAATTCCCTGTTTTTACATACTAATTGTGGTACCTATTTTTTATCAAGGAGATTGAGCGCAGATGGAGATGGAATGCATCATAGAGAGAGAGAAGGAGAGAAGACTGAAACACAAAGTCCCACAGTTAAAGAGTTGTCTTAAACCAAACATGGGACGGTTACTGGGACTTAGTCACAATAACGGAAAAGAGAGAAAGAGAATAATAAACGCAAAGACTAAGCAAAACGTTTTTCTCAGCTCAAAGTAAAAGCTTACAAGTGATCAGTAAGGAATGAAAATGAAAAATGAGCCAATCTAGAAGACCAGGTACAAAACTGTAAAGATTTATTGCCTTCTTCAAACTATTTTAGTATTTTGATTTAAAATCAGGAGACAAGAACACAAGCTCAGTGAGGATCAAGAAACTATTAAAACCTGTACCATGGTGGTAAATAGAGTAACCCTGGTCTCCAGGCTTTAAACCAAAATTTCTAAAATTGTGTTTTGAAGCGAAACGAAATCTTCCCAGGTTTGGAATGGCATGAGGCTAAGCGATTAATAATAACATTTTCATTTTGCGGTGGTGTAGTCCTTTAAATGGGCGTTGTTATATTGCTGTTCATGTTTGCTAATGCTTTATTGCTTCATGTAGCTGTTTGGGAATGTTTTAGAATAGTTGTGAACTGACTTTAAAAAGCTATTTGAACTCCTTGTTGTCATCCATATATTGTTGTTGGGCATTCAATACATAATTACAAGTATTTTAGTTAAATTGCTTTAGTTTTTTCACATTAATAATTTAAGTTTCAGGTGAAAATTTATGGAAAGTCGCTGCCTTAACGTTTTACATTTTGTCCTGTTTTAATAACAATATTTTTTTAGATTTACTGTACCTATGAGGCTCAAACGTTTAAGTTAATTGACCTTAAGGTATTTAAGTTAAGTTTAGTTCGATGTACATAATGTTTTTAATTTAGTAAACACAAAATCTGCAGTACACAAAACCTAAAATAAATTGCTGTGTAAAAATGGACATTTTTAGGGCAGCGACTTTCTCTGACTTTTTTTTAGGTTTAATCAATCTGTTGGGTTTACAGTCTATCTATTATCTGTTTCTGAACAGATCTTTTATCTGGAAAAATTTCTTGCATTTAACTTTTTGCCAGTGTTCATACACATCCAACATTTGACACCAGGAGTGTTGATTTAGCACCTAATATTTAGCTGTGTAGTGTTAATGTGACAGCAGGGAAGCTCTTGCAGGCGTGGTTCAAAAACATGAACCAAACTGAGGTTCCTCGAGGAATACTTTACTAAAGAAATGTGGTTACTTCATGTTACTCAAATGTTTAGTTTACTCAAAATAGTTAAGTATTGGTAAAATGTTTGAATACGTTTTTGAGAGTATCTAATAAAACTTAAGTAACATTAATCACAATTTTTAGTACATGTCCTTGAGCATGCTTAATCAATTAATATTTATCAGTAAATTTACTCTCAAATATATAATTCAGTTTACCTGTAGAGATTTATTAAACATACTTAGATTTTTCTCATAAGTTTGCTTTGAATAAATATGGGGATCAATATCCTTTTTTAAATTTTGATGTAAACTGAAATCATGCATATGCAGCAACAGAAACAGTCAGTGTTCATTTAACTCTGGCAGCAATTCACACTTAATATTTTAAATCTTGTCCAAAAATCTGAGGTATATTAAGTATGTTTAGGACAATGGGATAAAAAAATACTCGTTAACATTTTTAATTAAACAGGTCCACACAGTGTTTCATTCAACACTGAAAACGAGTTACTTTGACACTCTTCGTTTCTCTCTATAGTTTATTATATATCGTTTTAGATATGGTTATGAGAAATAGAAATATAGCAGGTGATGAGTAAATAATTTTAATAAAGTTGTAACTTTAAATCTGCTTTTGAGTCATTAAAAGTGGTTTCTCGCAGAACCAAGAGCAGAGTGTGAACACACTTTAGAACAGCTATAATTCTTAACTTTATCTCACTCAATCAAATGCGTTCCTTGCAGCTTTGCTCACAGTTTTAATTCTTTCAAAAATACATATTTTCTAATATACTTTATACTCACCAAAGACCGCATTCTTTTCCGAATTCCTTTGTTATTTGTCATTATTTTCCTTTTATTTTTTGTACCGGTTTGATACACAATTTACAACGAACGCTTTCATTTGATGATTATTCTAATAAAAATTACAATAAATAAAAATAACTCGAAGGGTGATCTGCATGAGCTGCGCGTGACAGATGCAAAAAATAATAACGTTTAGCTGAAATAACGAACTAAAAACGCTCTCCCTCGAGATTTACTTTAGTCAAATTAATCTTTGTTTTCAACCAATAGCAACCAGCTCTTTCCGCATCAAACAATCGAATAACATCAAATAAACTTTGATTTCATTCCAGTTGAGGGAAAAACACTCGAGTACTTTCGACATCGTGCTGATCTTTAGAGCCAACATTTTTATTCTTCACAATATTTTTGTATCCTAAATTAAAACATATGTAATGAAATGTGCCGTTTTTATTTAAACATTTTTTTAAATGCTTCTGAGAATGAGAATAAGTCTGTGTTCGTTTGTTTGTTTTTATTGTATTTATTATTTCTGTTTGAGTAAATCAAGTGTTAATAAAGCTCGTTTTTGTGAATGTTTCTTTGAATAAAAAATGTTTGCGTGCTTGCAAATAGAATAAATATAATAATGAAGACAAATGTTTGTTTTTAAGGCTGCTGAGATTCAGTTTAAGTTTCTCTCGACATGGACCGCTCACACACACACACACACACACACACACACACACACACACACACACACACACACACTTCTCGAAATCTTGTTGTTTATTTTCTAATATCAGAAAATAATATAATGGCTCTCTTGAAATTTAAGGTCGGGTTTAAACTCCTGTTTAAGCAAGTGAAATAGTTCTAAAGAAACGCCAATCTTAGACATCAACTGAAGACGGGTTACTGATGATTTAGTGAAATATTACAATTCTGAAAACCTTTCCTGAAAACGTATATTTTCTAAGGAGGCTGCATTCTCCACTGACTTTATCCGAAAAAGCTTTAGCCAGTAAATCAAATATATACGAACGAAAAGATACATTTACGTTTATGCATTACATTACATTACATTTATGCATATATATAAAAAATATATATATATAAATATATATATATATATATATATATATATATATATATATATATATATATATATATATATAATATATATATATATATATAGAGAGAGAGAGAGAGAGAGAGAGAGAGAGATAGATATATAATAGCTGTAAAAAGTCAAAATTTTAAGAGAAAATCTCTAGTCAAACTTTCGACTTTTACAACCATATGTAAAGATTGTTAGATTCCTTAGCTGTTGCGTTTTATACATACTATGTTATTGCCTAAATAAATATAATAAGGAACAAAATAAAGTCATCAATTGTGAAAATGCTTTTCTCAGATCGAGTGGATTTTTTTTTTCAAGTTACTGAGCTTTACTGATATTTTTTATTATTATTAATATAAAACATGCGGCTGGAAGGGCATCCGCCGCGTAAAACATATGCCAGAAGAGTTGGTGGTTCACTCCGCTGTGGTGACCCCGAAAGGAAAGAAAGCCGACATGAAGATGAATGAATGAATAATATAAAACATAAAATTTTCGAGAAAACGTGCAACAATTAGAGCGAGGTTTGGTGAGATCAAAGACGAGTGTTGGGCTCCGGGTTCAAGCAGACTCTCCCGGGGTCAGGAAGACTCTCCCGGGGTGCTGCAGACTCTCCCGGGGTTAGGAAGACTCTCCCGGGGTGCTGCAGACTCTCCCGGGGTTAGGAAGACTCTCCCGGGGTTAGGAAGACTCTCCCGGGGTGCTGCAGACTCTCCCGGGGTCAGGAAGACTCTCCCGGGGTGCTGCAGACTCTCCCGGGGTCAGGAAGACTCTCCCGGGGTGCTGCAGACTCTCCCGGGGTCAGGAAGACTCTCCCGGGGTCAGGAAGACTCTCCCGGGGTCAGGAAGACTCTCCCGGGGTCAGGAAGACTCTCTCGGGGTCAGGAAGACTCTCCCGGGGTGCTGCAGACTCTCCCGGGGTTAGGAAGACTCTCCCGGGGTCAGGAAGACTCTCCCGGGGTGCTGCCGACTCTCCCGGGGTCAGGAAGACTCTCCCGGGGTCAGGAAGACTCTCCCGGGGTGCTGCAGACTCTCTCGGGGTCAGGAAGACTCTCCCGGGGTGCTGCAGACTCTCCCGGGGTCAGGAAGACTCTCCCGGGGTGCTGCAGACTCTCCCGGGGTCAGGAAGACTCTCCCGGGGTCAGGAAGACTCTCCCGGGGTGCTGCAGACTCTCCCGGGGTCAGGAAGACTCTCCCGGGGTGCTGCAGACTCTCCCGGGGTCAGGAAGACTCTCTCGGGGTCAGGAAGACTCTCCCGGGGTCAGGAAGACTCTCTCGGGGTCAGGAAGACTCTCCTGGGGTCAGGAAGACTCTCTCGGGGTCAGGAAGACTCTCCCGGGGTGCTGCAGACTCTCCCGGGGTCAGGAAGACTCTCCCGGGGTCAGGAAGACTCTCCCGGGGTGCTGCAGACTCTCCCGGGGTCAGGAAGACTCTCCCGGGGTCAGGAAGACTCTCCCGGGGTGCTGCAGACTCTCTCGGGGTGCTGCAGACTCTCCCGGGGTCAGGAAGACTCTCCCGGGGCGAGGTTTCCAGCCCGGTTTAGAAAGGTCTCGCCGAAAGTTCGCGTTTCTCTCCGCGGGTGCGCTCAGGTGTGTTTAGCGGCTCTCACCTTGCGGGAACACGCTCCGGATCCTCAGAAAGCTGCTGGTGAGCCGGATGACCGAGGCTTTGTCCAGCTGCCCGGTGATGGCCGCCGGTAACGGGAGCAGCTTAGCCAGCTCGCCGAACTCTCCGTTCTCCTTCTCTCTCCGGGTCTTCGCCGCGTTCCGGGACTTCTCCTTCATCTCGGGCCCGGAGAGATGCCGCCGCCGCCGGTCGAGCAGCTCAGAGAATCCCGCAGAAGCTACATCTCGCGCGAGACCAGAGAGCTTCGAGTCTGATTCAGAGAAAACTCTCCAAAGTTCAGCAGATGTTTCCTCGGACGCGTTGCTCCACGCTGATCTCGACAGCTTGAAAAGTAATGATCCCGCGATTGATCTGAAAGAGGATCGATCGCGCGGATTGGAAGAGGCTCCTCGCTCTCCGGTGACCCCTCAGCGTCACCTGCTCGGGTTTGAGTGAGAGAGAGAGAGGGGAGAGAGAGAGGGAGAGGGAGAGAGAAGGGGAAGAGAGAGAGAGAGGGAGAGAGAGGGAGAGAGAGGGAGAGAGAGAGGGAGAGGGTGCTCTTTGGATGTGCTGACGTCAAAACCTCTCCAAAGTGAACGTGACGTCACAGCGAAATCTAAATCATGAAAATGACAGATTCCGTAAAATTAAAAGAACAGAGAGAGAGAAGGGGGGGTTAGGGTTAAAGAACCCTTTAGAGGAAAGGAAGAGAGTGAGAGAGAGGGGAGAAGAAAGAGAAGGAAAGAAAGGAAGGGGAGAGAGAGAATGAGAAAAGAAAAAGGAGAGAGGGAAGAGACATAGAGAGAGGAAAAAGAGGAACGGGAAAGCAAGAGACAAGGAAGAGGAGAGAAGGAGAGGAGTGAAGGGAAAGAGGGTATCATTGTTGAATTTTCTGCCCTCTAGTGTTCGAAACTATGCACTACACCCTGAATGTGCGCGAGCTGAGTATTGAAGTGTGGCTTTAACTCAAGAGTGTTTTTCTTCCGTGGCCCTTAAAACAGCACCATCTGGAGCACACTGATCTCTCTCTCTCTCTCTCTCTCTCTCTCTCTCTCTCTCTCTCTCTCTCTCCATCTTTTCTCTCTCTCCCTCTTTCTCTCTCTCCTTCTCTGTCCTATTTCTCTCTCTCTCTCTCTCTCTCTCTCTGCTCGCTCTCTCTGCTCTCATCTCTCTCTCTCTCGTCTCATCTTTTCTCTCTCTATCGTCACTCCCCTCTCTCTCTCTTGTTGATCAGTCTCTCTTAGCAACTGGTGTCCTCATCTTACCGTGTTCCTGTGTGCCCTGAAAGAACTGCGAGCGCCTGATATCTAGCATGGCTTTAGCTAGTGGACACTGGGTGGAGAAAGAAGCTGCAGGAGTTCCACCGAGCCCGAGGTGAGCTCAGCTTTTATTTCTGATACACATGTGCTGTTTGTCTCAGGGTTATCCCAACGTTTCTTCCCCAGATACGGCCATGCGATGACAGTAGCAGGGAATATTGCCTTTCTGTTCGGAGGAGCATCAGTTGCACGCTCTCAGGTGTGTGGATCCGGTGAAGATACTCTGAGATGTGGCCTCAAGATGTTAACTTCCTTTTCTATCCTCAGGAGGCTCTTCTCTATCTCAATGACTTCTACATGATTACAGGTGCTTCACATTGGGTTACATCTTCACCTCACCGTTCACCTGAGACCTTTATCCACTGAGATGTTCTAGAACGGGCGTGTGGAGCCAAAGCCTGGGAGAAGAATGGAGAAAAGTTTAGCTATCTTCTAGAGTTGCACATCTTCCAAGAATAAAGGAGCCAATTGGTATCTAGATTTACCGCTTCCAATTCAATTCAAAAGCAATATCCTTTTGTTATAAACCGATTCGATTCAAAATAAATTCGATTCAAAAGGGTTTCAATTAAAAAAATCGAAATCCTTTTGTTATAGACCAATTCGATTAAAAATAGATTAGAATACCCTTTTGTTATAGGTCGATTTGATTCAAAATAGATTCGATTCAAACGCGATTCAATTCAAAAGCAATATCCTTTTGTTATAAACCGATTCGATTCAAAATAAATTCGATTCAAAAGGGTTTCAACTAAAAAGCAATGTATTTTTGTTATAAAGCGATTCAATTCAAAATAGATTAGATTCAAAAGCAAATTGATTCAAAGCAATAGCCTTTGGTTTCAGACTGATTCGATTCAAAGTAGATTATATTCAAAAAAGATTTGATTAAAAAAAGGATACCCTTTTGTTATAGACTGATTCGGTTAAAATAGATTCGCTTCAAAAGCGATTTGAATAAAAAACGATATCCTCTTTTTATAGACCGATTCGATTGAAAGTAAGTTGTTTTCAGAAGCTTTCAATTAAAAAAAGAGATTCTTTTTTTCAACATTCTCCTGAGACCTTTATCAACTGAGCTGTTCTAGAACAGGCGTGTCGAGGTGCAGCTTTTTGAGAGCCAAGAATCTTAAGTTCTAAACATGCTTCAACAGCGAGAACGTTAGCTGCAGTTGAGCATTAATTCATCTGATTTTTAACCTTGGTTGATTTAATCTTTATCTTCACAGCAATTTTTAACTGCTCTTAGTCTGACACTTCTCAGTGGGAATAGAGTAGCTATTCCAGATTAGTGGAGAGATCTTTCCTCAAGTAGAGTGGTTCAAGTATCTTTGGGTTTTGTTCATGAGTGAGGGAAGGATGGAGTGTGAGATCAACTGGTAGACTTGATCTACTGATCCATGGTGATGAAAAAGGAGCTTATTTGAAAGACTTATCTCTCAATGTACCGTACAATCTACGTTCCTGCTCTCACCTATGGCCATGAGCTCTGGGTCAGGACTGAAAAAATAAGAACTCAGATACAAGAGTTCCCTTAGTCTCCCTTAGAGATAGGGTGAGGAGCTCCGTCACATGGGAGGAGCTTGGTAGCCTCTTCTTCACATTGAGAGGAGCCAGCTGAGGGGGCTCATGCATCTGTTTCAGATGCCTTAGGAAGGTGTTCCAGTCATGTCCTGCTGGGAGGAGGCCCCGGGAAAGACCAAGGACTCAATGGAGAGATTATTTCTGGGAATGCCTTGATATCCCCTGATAGAGCTGGAGGAAGTGTCTTCTGCAAAGGAGGTCTGGGCTTCCTTGCCCAGGATGCTGCCCCCGCAACCCGGTCCCGGATAATTGGTTGAAGATGGATGAATGGATGACTAACTAGCCTTTGAGTTAAAATATATCAAGACTTTGTGATAGAACATGCCACAAAAGAGTTTTCTGACCAAGTGCTCAGCAATTGAAATTCTTAGAATGTAGGACAGATTCCAAATACCTACCCTTAACTGATAGAGAAGAAATAAGATGGTTGAAGGTCTATAGAGTTAATTAAACACTATAACACATGAGGCGAGGCAGATGATCTGATGCCTTGCCTTCAGTGACCCCCTCTCTCCAATGTCCCCTTTTTCTGTCAGCAAAGAAAACTCCTCTAATCTGAGGATAAACCTTTTTTATGAGTCCTCTTCCGTTTTAGTTTCAGCTGATCGAGTCACGTGGGAGCTGATGCCCCAGAAAGGTGATGTTCCTTCAGGAAGAGAAGGCCACTCTCTCTGGTAATGACTGAACAACTATATATTGTGTATCTACTCCCACGTTCCTGATGTTAAATCCTAGCAAGGGTTAACACAGGTCTCTGTCTTCCTCCAGCGTGATTAAAGGCAAACTCTACTTGTTTGGAGGCTCTTCTCATCCTGAAGCTAAAGAGTGTCTGCCAGAAATCTTCTGCTTTGACATCGGTGAGGGCGGAGGACATTTTTATTAAGATGAAGCAACAATTAGCAGTTAGCAACATTTGATCTAATTAAAATGATTGCATGATAGAATAATATGGTTAGCGGTAGTTTTGCTTTGTATAGTCCTAAAAAAAACACCCATAGGTTTAATAATCAAACCCTGATCACTAGATCTAAACCTTAATACTCCTCAGTGACGTTGACGTGGGAGAAGCTGCGTTGTGGAGGCATCTCACTACGCTCGCTAAAGCACTCTGCCGCCGCTCTTAGGGAAAACATCTATGTGTTCGGAGGGACGGTGGATGGAGCCCTGACTGATGACCTCCTGATGTTCAACACAGGTTTCTACACAGCCCTGCTTTTAAAAGCTTTGAAAAATATATTTATTTGTGACATTGTTCATATAAAGGCATGTCTTGGGTTGGTCTTCGCTAAACAGCTGAACTCACTAATCTGAAACCTCACTAATCTGTGATCGACGTGTCTTCTTCTTTCAGTCTCGCTCCATTGGATGCCAATTAAAACGACAGGAAGTCAACCTTCAAAGAGGTATAACTATATATGAATAAAAAATAACAGTATCTTTAGATTATAATGATCGAGTACTGCCAGTAAAAAAGAATTTAGAGAGTGTTATTGTCACAAAAAGTAGCCTAGGGTAACTGAAAGGTGATAGGGGGCGATGTAGAGCAGTTTTCACACCTGCTTTATAAACCCCAAATCAGAGTAAATTTCTTAATGGTCTGATGTCTTTCATCTTAGCATCTTTAGATCTTGATTAAGCATCTGAGGCCATCCACACGTACCCAGTTTTTTTTTTTACGTTTTTTTTCTCATTCCTTTAAAAAAAATTGTAGAAGAAGATGATGGAGGAAGAGAAAAAGGGCTAAAAGAAGAATTAAAAGAGAGGACAGGAGAGGGGAAAGAGAGAGGGAGGAGAGAGAAAAGAGGGAGAGAGAGGAGAGAGGACAGAGAGAAAGAGGGAGGAGAAGATAGAGGACAGACAGAGAGGAGACAAGAGGAGAGAGAAAGTAGACAGAGAGAGATGAGGAGCGAGAGAGAGGAGTGGAAATAAGAGCAAGTAAGATGAGAGCACGAAGAAGGATGAAAGAAAAAGAAAGAGAAGTAGGTGAAGCAGAAGAATGAGTAAGCTGGAGAAGAACTCTCTCCTGTGAGGAGGGAAGAAAAGAGAGTGTTCACCTGTTCTGTGCTCCTCAGGTTCAATCACTCGTGCGCTGTGGTCGGGGAGCAGATGTATGTGTTTGGAGGTTGTTCTGAAGATAGCTCTCCACTTAAAGACATGTTTGCACTCAACACAGGTACAAACACTGCTGGTGGGGGTTGAGAAGGTCCTGGGAGAAGATGATCGCTATTTTTGTCTAATGAACAATCAAAACCACCATAGAAACGTGTAAAAGCCAGTTTTAGCTTAGCTTCATGTAATTCAGGTGATGTTTGATATCGCTCAGACAGGGGTTGAACATCAGCTCAAGCTCAATCGTGAATCCCAGAGTACACAGTAGAACGTCTGCCTGCGCTCATTCTCAAGATGTGTTTTTGTTAGAAGTTACCACTCATGAACTGAACGCCTCCCTTAGAGTCTCTGGTGTGGAACAAGTGCCGGGTGAGAGGAGAGTCTCCAGCGGTGTGTGGAGGACAGACCTTCTCTCCGCATCACGACAAGGTCTCATCGTATACAGTAACATTCATTTATGTATCCAAAAAATTCTGTCTTTTCAGCTGTTCAGTTCAACGCTCTGTTCAATAGCTACTCTGCAGGGGGCGCTAGTTTCACACCTCTGCTGTTTAAATATCATTTTAAATAGAAATGCCAGACAAGGACTTCCAACTTCAGAATTCTTTTCTTAAGCATTCGTGTTTAATACATTACACATAGTCGACATCTTTGCACTGCTGCCATCTCCTTCTCACGTCTTCTCACAGGCCAAGCTTTAAATGCATTTCTTCCTTGTCCCTCAATTTTCAAACCGAGAATTGTCCCTGCAAGTGCATTCTGATTGGCTCCCAGTGCCTCAAAATGGCTTTGATCTCTAGCGCCCTCCTGTGTTTAAGAATTCAACAGAAGTCAGCACTGCAGCTCCTTCAATTCCTACTACTTAATCTTATCTGGACAAAAGCATCTCAAAGAATATGATCCTTTTGTCCAAACGGCTTTAAAAGTAAGACATGCAAACAGCTTAAAACAAACACGATCCATTCACTAATGCATTTTAACTACTATTAAAGCACCTCCAATTAATTAAAGAAAATAACCCTGATGTAATTATTATTTAAATGACTGTGTTAATTCAATTAACCCTACACTTCTTGCCCCTAGGTGGCGCTGAGGGGGCAACAGTAGCACGTAGGGGTACTAAACAACTGTTTGCGTCTGACAATTGTGCTGCGTCCTAATCAGTGCACTATCCACATTTTTTATGGTGAAAAATGAGAATTAGTGCGTCCCAAACCGGAGGAAACATAAAAAGTATCCAAGCGTGTCCCGGATGAGTGCTTTCTCTGGTTAGATTCTGAAGAGCAGATCAATGGAAGCTCAACCAGCGGATATTACCCACAATCCCCTGCACTCAGGCGGAAGGAGTTTTCTCTTGGATCCAAACAAGCGAGCTCTATCTGTAATACGACTAATTTTTAAAGAAGAAGCTCAGAAAAAAATACCAATATAGAGAGAGTTATATCTTTTATTAGAATAAAAGAGGGAAAGAGGTTGAGAGGTTTCCTTGTTGACTCTCTGGTGGTGGCACTTTGACAAGAAGGAAATGGCAACTTCCAGGCTCATTTGCGTACAGGGAACTTCACACTCATGCTCGGTTTAGGCTTGGGCCAGTTATGGATTGCTCCAATCGTGTAGTGTAACTGACTGTGGTGTTCAGTCTAAGTGAAACTAGTTAAGCAAGCCACAGCGAGGAAGACTAATACAGTTCCATAATATGGAAATCAAGTTTTTCATTAATAAACTGTGATTATTTTTGTTTTCATTCAGGATATTTACTTATTCGGAGGAACGTCCATGGATGCAGACGGAGTGATGTCGACAACAAATGAGATCCACAAGTTGAGCATCGGTGAGAGCAACAAACAGTGCTAGTGATGACTTCCTGTCTATGACCCGATCACTTCCTGTCCCAACAGGAAAAATGAAGTGGAAGGTGCCACTGTATGTTGGGATCCCTCCTTCCAGACGCCGTGGGCACTCATCGTTCATCGTTCACAGCCACGTATGTGTCTTTCTTCACAAAAAGCTTGTATTTAATAACATCCACTACTTCAGGATGAGAACAATCTCACGTGGCAAGAACAACGCTAAGCTGAAGTTTGTTTGCAGCTGTTTGTGTTTGGAGGACGGGACGAAGTGCAAGAGTTTAACGACTTGAAAATAATGAAGTTAATCAACCCTTCAGAGAGACAACCAGGTACTGTGCTCAGTTCTCTGTAAGAACATCCCTTGCCTGATATCACTCTTGATTTCTGACGTTCAACAGTGATGAAGGAGATTCTCTCCGAGTTCGGGCTGCAGGGCGTCAGCAACAGGTAAACGCTTCTCAGAGGTACATTTTTAAGTGCAAATATTTAGACATGTATGCATTCTGTGTATTGTAGCTTTGCTCCGACTAAGATTCCCAACATGAAGTATGAGCTGAGCACATCTCCGGTGACTGTGAGGAGCTTCAGGAGTGACACCATGCAGGTGATCACACGGTTTACAAGATCACTCTCACCTGTAGCTCTCCAGCATCCAAACGGCTGTCTCTCTGCTCAGATGAGCACCCACAGGGACTTCAGTGCTGTTCGTGAGGAAGCCTTGAGCATGATCCACAAAGCCTTTGCCATGCTAGACGAGGAGTTTCAAAAGCTCGACAGGTACTCCAGATGCAGCCGAGGTTGTTTTTTTGGTTGATGGTAGATCCCATGAAGCTCCGAGTTCCAGATCTCAGCATGATTGTGCTTTAAACCAGAGAGAAGGAAGCTCTTACTCGAGACACCGAGGCTCTGCAGAGTGAGAGAGAGGCTCAGGGTGAGCTTCAGCTCAGACAGAAACAGGTGCGGAGCGAACTCTTCTGATTCCGTTTCCTAAATCTCTACATTTGTACTCTTTTAAACAGAATTCTGCTCTTTTCCGCTTGTTGTAAATGAAATGTACTACCTCTTGGGACTTCCATGCTTCCAATTTCTTCTGTATTATTTTCGTGAACATATGTTTTGAACATTATCTCTGAAGCATCAATCCTTGAGTCTATAAAGAAATGTGTGATTAAAATGTAGAACACTGAATAGATACATTCCTTGTAAGAATAAGTCACTCTAAAACAGGGGTCTCCAAACCTGGTCCTGGAGGGCCAGAGCCCTGCACATTTTTGGTTCAACCATTCTGAAACACACCTGTGGCACTAATTAGGGTCCTCTGATTGGCTGAAGTAGAGTAGTATGCTTACTACAGCAGGGCTGCAACTAAAATCTGCAGGGCTACCGCCCTCCAGGACCAGGTTTGGGGAACCCTGCTCTAAACCAAAGATGGTATAGTCCTTTTCAAAGGGAAGTTTCGCTTTAAGAACACTTTTTCAACACCTTGCAGTCAGCAGGTGAAGACGTGTCTAATTTTGCACAAAAACTTATTCTGCCGCATCTTAGCCAAAAACAGGTCAAATCTGAGCCCATAACTCTGTACTATAATGCCTCAAGAGTTAACTTTAATCCATTAATAGAATCTATGTTAATAATGTTTCATCTTTTTGTTTGTCTTTCGTCATTTTATCACTTTTGACTTTTGGTGTGACGTGTCCCTCTATCAGCATGAGTTTAAATTCTGATGCCAGGTTTTTGTTTTCTCAGCACACAATAGTTGCTAGGTTCTTAGTTTCAGAGCCTGCAGCAGAGCAGAGCGGTCCAGTGCCCTGCCGGATAGACTTTGAACGCTCTTAATCCTGATCGTGACGCCATCAATGTGGGAGCTCGAGAGAGAAAATCTGAAAACGTAGAATTAATTTGAATTTTAAAATGATGGACAACTTTCCAAACAAACTTTTAGGTTTATTCAAAGAGCATAGAGAAAGCAGCAGCATTGATACAACTCCGGCCTCAATCTCCACAATTTTCAGAGTTAAAAAAGGTGGTGGTACATACACTGCATTTGATGAGTGTAGTACAGCATGTGATGTCCATATTGCTTAGCTCGTTTCAATCATTGCTATATTAATTGTGGGGATGTTTATAGTTCTCATCAATCTTTCAGACAGGATTGTTTGAGCAAGTCAGTTGGAGTTTCATGGATCATGGATACAGTGAATTAAATAAACATGATGTTAATATATCTAAATGGCAAATACTTTCTATTCGCTACAAATCCTGCTAGATAAATGACTGTTTCAGGACCTTCAGGATCTTCTGGAGAGACACCGAGCTCAGAACGAGGCCTGGCTCCGAGCTAGAGCTGATGAGAACGACAGAGAGCGTAAGGAGCTCTGCAGACTCAGGGTGTGTTACACCCCTCCACCACACATGCACACATGCACAGTCCAGTGCACATAACAACAACATGAAACTTTGAGGGCATTGAAGGAGATTTGCATGCTGCTTTACATAACACACTTCACACAGATAAAAAATAAAAACACTTATTTTGGAGATAAAAAGAGATGAAAAGATATTTACAAGGATTGGGTTGTGGATTTATTTGTGGACTGCAGCTTTTAGAATGACCTAACATTTTATTTAAATACCCAAGATCCCAGATTACCCAATGCAAGAGCTTAGCAAGAGAACACCCTTAACCTAGCATCATTTTTAAATAACCCAGCATTTGATTTGAACACCCGAAGAGTTTGATTTAAATACCAAAAGAAACAAAAAAGCCCAGCAACATCTACCCAGCAATTCATTTTTTTAATTGCTCAGCGTAAAAGAACACAAAACCCAGCAATTTGTTGTTGTTGTTGTTGTTTTTTTTTTTTTTTTAGGAAAGCAGCACTTGATTTAAACTGCTAAAATAAACCAGTAAAAGAGCCAAGCATCCTCAACTTAGTGATTTCTTTTTTAGAAATAACCCAGCATTTTATTTAAACACCCAAAAGAACATAACAAAAGAGCCCAACACCCTCAACCCAGCTATCTTCTTTTTATTGCTTAGCATTTGATTTAAACACTCAATAGAACATTTATGCATTTGGCAGACGCTTTTGTCCAAAGCCACTTACAGAAGTGGAGAGACAGTATGCAATTTGTTACACAGTCAAAGTCTGACACAGCTTCTCATAATAGAAGACAATTCATTTCTCTAATTTATAAGAAGACAATATATTCCCCATTGACAATATATTTTAGAAATAAGCAAGCGTTCTATTCACACATCCATAAGAACCCAATAAAAGTCCAGCAATTAATTTTTCAGAAAGAACCCAGCACTTGATCTAAACAACTAAATACTCAAATAAAAAGCCTAGCAACCTCAACCCACCTATATGTTTGTTTGTTGTTGTTTTTGTTGTTTGTTATTAGAAAAAAAACAGAGCTTTGAATTTGAACACCCAAAAGAACCCAAAAAAGACCCTAGGCACCTTCAACTGAGTGATTTGGTACAAAACACCCTTAAAAACATACAAAATGAAAATAAAACCTTAGTATTTTTAAGAACAGTACTTCTTTGAGTCACTGAGGCACATTACTCTACAATACTCATGGAAACTGTTGATTTGTGAGAATCTCCATTCTGTTTGAATCTTCCAGGAGGAGGTGCTCCAGGAGCAGGAGAGACTCAAAGAGGAGCAGAGCACCATCCAGAAACGCAGCGAGCAGCTCCTGTCGATAATGCAGCAGTTCAAAGGCATGTGAAGAAGATATTGTCGTCATGGCAACGGCAGAGCTACACCGCCCAGCTTGCGTTTGGGAGGCAGAGAGAGTGATGTCACTCCGTCATTTTGAGATTTGGGTTCCACTTGTTTTGTGTGTGTGCTCTGCTTATAGACTCCAAGGATTAGGAGTCAAGAACTTCTGAGGAAACAAGAGCAGGGATCTTAAGAAACTTTGTAGCTTTAGTTGGTGTTTTTAGTTGTGTTTCGTGTGAGTTTCGAAGCTGCAGAATGCTGTACTTCTTTGACCTGAAGTATTAGTTATTGTAAAGTGTTTCCTAAGCTTTCTATGTAAAGCATCTCTGCCAGAAAAGAAAAAGCATCAATATTATAACAAAAAAAAAAAACAATCAAGGTAAGGCTACTCATCCTAGTGGCTTGAGATACACAGAACTGCTGGAGATGCTGACAAGAGAGCTCCACAGGAACTCAAGGAACTTCTGGAAACCAGAAAGATGAAGCCGAAATGGTCCTGGGAACAGCTGATTTTTGCAAGTGTGAAAGTGTTTTACTTTATTTAATTAGGTCATAGGTCATAGTTATTTTCTAAGTGGAATATTGTATGATAGTAATTAAACTGGGTGAATTAAGGATTGTGATCAGTGAAATCCTTCTCCAGCATGAAACCACAGTGTGTGTTTAAATATTTTGTGTTTCTTTGAAAGTGTTTCTTGGTTCAGAGGTCAAGGACAACCATTATAAGAACCTGGTGAAACACAACACAAAAGAACAGGGAGCAAATCAGATTCTATTCATGGGAGGTCCTTCTTGCTGAGATGTGACGGGAGAAGGAAGGCGCACCATCTTTTAAGCCAGCAGAGTAGAGCATAGGAAGGCTAAACAATACATATTTCTGAATCCTGTAAAATGTATTATTCATGAATGTTTTTTTTTTTTCAAAACTCAAAAGCAATCTGTTTTAAAACTGTGGTAAAGTTTTCTTTTTTCAAATTTCACTGACTTTCCTGGTCCGTCACAAGCACGTTCTCAAATGACGTTGCTTTTTATGACCATGGGGAACGTTGAAGTGACGTGACCTCATCGTCTTCAAAATACATTTTCTGATAACTTTCAGATCGTTTGATTTGCTTGAATATTCTTGAAAAAAAAGTATATAGGTATTTGATGTAAAAAAAAATCCTGAATATTGGAGAGCATAGATATTGCATTTTCTATATTAAACGAATTTCGCACTATTAATAAAACATACTTAAACATATAATGGGAACGTATTTAGTTTAATTAAAATCCTCTATCTTATAAAAACGGGACATGCAAAGATTTTAAAATATGTGATAAAATCCATCCTTGGTCATTTCGGCTCTCACAATGAAAAGTAAAACATTGACAATAATTGTATCACTTCAATAGTAACTCTATATCTTGTTTAATTCTAAATTCCCTTTAGCAAAAAGTCATTTTTTTAAAGTGCTTAAATCTGTATTATACCTGTAAAAAGAAATCTGACTACTTCTAATGTTGATACGTTTTTATTTGTGACGTTATTAAAATTATACAATTATGAAATAAATATTACAATTGGTCGCCTGAGTTCATTAAGCTATGAACTCATATCTCATTGCAGATTTAAAAAAAAAAGCAGACTTTTTTATTGGTCCTCAAGTGTTTTGTTGGCGCTATAGTTAGAGCTCGAGTACTGTCGCATTCCCTGCGCATGAGCCGACCCGCCAGACCGAAAGCAGCCGAAGAATCCCGAGCGCGGCTCACAGTTTGGCAGGACGCTCCCCAAGCAGCGCCTCCGCGTTCGGTGAGCGGAGCTTTATTTGGCAGCGGGGGATGGGAGGGCCAGACCTCCTCAAACGCTCATCAAACCCTTCTCATTGAACAAACAGTGAGCCAGGACTGGACTGGAAATATTTGTTTGCCGCAATATGAGAGAGTTTCTAAAATAAACCCTGGGTAAGCGCGCAATCACGCCTCATTTACGCACTACACTTAATAAAAGCGAGCAGGCCGAGCTCACATCTGCAGTGGAGAGAATGATTGGGGTTTGGGGGGTGAGCTCTGCGAACGCTAGATCCAGACGGTTCCGCAGAGAAAATCGGTTTCTTCTGCCTCCTTTGTTTCTGCTGCGGGATTGTAAATACGAGCTTGAGCCAAAATGGCGACTGGAGCGGTTGGGCTGCGTCGAGCTATGAGCTAGTCACACTAATTACACAGTTTTCTCTTCGGTATATCCTCTATTGTGTCTTTCTGGAGATCTTGAGATGTTCTGTTCGCTGTCACGGTGTCTGAGTCCAGGTATCTGCTGCGTTTGTGTTGTGTGGACGCACTGGTTTCCAATGTGTCAGTTAGCATGTCATATTGAACATATTTTTGCAATGTTTGCTCAACTTCTGTGTGCACATGCTTGTTTGGATGCTACAAATGTGATTTATTTTGTGTTCTCTCACTTGAACCCTTCAGAAATGAGATTTATTTTTAGACACAAAAGGGTGGTTTGTGATGGCAGATTTCTCTCCAGGCAGAACATCTGCAGTGTTTCTGGAAACACAATCTGACTGCATTGTTGAAGGTTCTGGCCAGGTTGAAATCTAAGGTCTTGAATTCATTAAGGCTTCTCAGGTTGCTTTGAGAGAGGGCCCGTCCGAAATGAGCTCCCTCTCATCTCCATACCAATGTTGTTTTCACATTATTAGTTTGGTTAATTTATTCTGGAGCAAAATTTAAAAATGATACTATTAGTTTAGCACTCAGATGGGATTTCTGAAGAACTGCAGCAAATTTAATCACATTTAATGCCATGTAGTCTTTGTGACGTAGACATTTTGCAAGTAATTTTGATGTCAGATTAGAGAAGTTTTAGTTGACGACTTAAGACCACCACACACCTGTACATTTAATTACTGCGAAATGACGCATGTGTACATTCCTCGACCCAAAAATAATGAGTTGCAGACTTGAGTTGCCACAAATAGCTGTTGCGAGTGTAAAAAAAAAGTTTTCTGCTCCTGGTTTGTCGCAGTGCATGCGTGATTTCATGGTCGACCAATGAGAGCTGGCTTTTCAGCAAGAATGAATGAAAAGATGTTTATGTTGGTTTTCGATTACTGCCAAAAAGACTACAAAAACATAGACAAAAGAGAGAAAAGGTCACATGACATATTAGTGTCTTGAACTTTTACGTGTAGCTGTAGTCTTCCATGAGCGCCATCCAATGGCAAGGAGTGCCATTGCATCAACAGAGGCGTGAAAGTCCCTTGCAGAGAAACTGATGCGTGGATTCTAAGTGGTAACCTTTTGCTCTACTTGCTGAGGCGTAACAGGAAGTGACTGAACCGTTGCACCTCGTCCCACCATTTGGGGCAGAAGTGAGCACGTGCTAATTAGGGATGTACAAATATTGGCATTTGCATTTAATGTCGCAATATGACTAAATGCAATTTTCAAATCGACAAAACCACAATTACACTGTCACGAAATTAACCACAATTATGTGAGTGTAGCCCAGTGGTTTACATGTTTGTTACGGCAACTTTTAATTACTTTTTTTTTTGTACTATTCAGGCGTCACGGTGGCGCAGTGGGTAGCACGGTCGTCTCACAGCAAGAAGGTCGCTGGTTCGAGCCTCTGCTGGGTCGGTTGGTATTTCTGTGTGGAGTTTGCGTGTTCTCCTCGTGATCGCGTGGGTTTTCTCCGGGTGCTCCGGTTTCCCCACAAGTCCAAAGACATGCGGTATAAGTGAATTGAGTAAGAACGATTGTCCATAGTGTTAAAGTGTGAATGAGTGTGTGTGAATGTTTCCCAGCGATGGGTTGCGGCTGGAAGGGCTTCCGCTGTGTAAAGCATATGCCAGAGACTTGGCGGTTCATTTCGCTGTGGTGACCCCGAAAGGGAAGTAAGCCGACATGAAAATGGATGGATGTACTACTCAATGGCGACTGATTCTTTTGGTCGTGTGATCAGATTGCTGCTGGCACCTGAAAAATCAGCTGGCAGTAGATACACACGCAAAGATACACACATGCAAAAAAAAAAAAAAACCAACAACAATTCTTTGAATTGAAGACAGGAAACTGAAAACCACAAAAAGAATTGTTGTTGTTTTTTATTTATTTTTTCAAGCATCATAGATTTGTTAAGTTTAGTTTGTTACAGTTGATTTATTGAACAAAAGAATTAAAGTGTGGTGTAGTGAACATTGTGTTAGTTTGGATGTGCTTTGAAGATAAACTACTTGAAAACAATACAGTAGTAGTTTTAGCATAATGTGGTCAGAAGTGATGCTAAACAGCGCTGGGAAAGCTAGGGTGGCAGTAGACGTTCAGAGTAAGTTAAATCCCTAAAATTGATGAAATTGGGTGGTGTGGGGGTGATTTGGGGAAAATAACGCACATTTGATGAAAGGAAACGAGTGTGCATGATTCAGGAGCGAGAGAACGTTATCAGAGCTACTTGATGAGACTGTCACGCTTCGCTCATCTTCACACAGCCATTGGGAGGTTTATTTTCATCGTTTAGTTCCCGATCACATACTTGTATTTTATGATTTGCTAAAACGACGACAGGAAAGTAAACCATTTATGAACGCTGTGGCGCAATGCATTCTGGGTACTGTAGTACTGCAAATGCTATCAGAGAATATGCTGCTTAATTACAAAAATAAAAACATTGATGTTTATTATCACTAGAGCAGTATTGTTTGTTTTTGCAAAAATTCTAATTACACAGATTGAAAAATGTATAATTTCCCTGTGAAGATAGATTTGATATTTAACTGAATGTTTGAAGGGAATCTTTTTTTTATTTAATTCTGGTATATCTTTAATGATTCATTTGATATCGTTCATATCGGAAAAAATATTATCTAATTGCAAAAGGTTACAACAAAGAGCCAAAAATAGTGCAAACTACTCAAATCTGAGTAAATAAACGCACTTACCGGTGTCTTCTGATAATTATTTACTGCTCGCACCAAATAAAACTATTCACTCCGTGAATAGAGTTGTTACTGAAGAGTCAGATTCATTCTTTTCACAAACGACTCATCACTAAACGTGAGCGCCATCCAATGGCGAGGAGTTTCACTGCATCCACTTTTAACACTAGCTTGAGAAATGCGCAGAGAAGCAGATTCGTGCGAGTCTCAGTTCGGATAGATGTGTAGCGGCCTTAATGCCTCAAGATAAGACCTTAACATTAGTATTTGTTATGGAAATGTCTGCTTTCAGACATTTGAGCTCTGCTCACTTTCTAAAAATGTTGCTATTCTTTTGTTAAAACTTTAAAATGAAAGTGCGTAGCTAGTGCATGTGTGTGCGATTGGTGTTAACGAACAAGAGTTCACCTCTGCCATAATGGATCGGGTTTTCGCAAGAGAACAACCAATGAGAGCTAACTGTTTTGATGACGTGAATGGGACCACTGGATGGCGCTCGATACACACTCTTGCTTCAATTTCTTGACAGAAAATAGCACCAACCAATGCCAAGGAGTGTCACTGCATCCATTAATAACACCAGCTTGCAAAATCTGATGATTGGTGCAATTTGGATAGATTTGTAGGGGCCTTTAGTCAACCTGTCGTTAAGCCCCGCCTCCATACGATGATATCAGCCTAGGGAGCTTTGTGTGGAAACACAGTCTTTGTGAAGAAAAAAAAAACTCTTTTACGCTGCTAGAATTTTGGGGAAACTCTAGGATAATCTCCCCAAAAGTGTATAAACCGTGTTCTACGATTTTTGTGGATGTGTTCTTAGTGGTTCTCTTGAGGAGGATAGGATACCGGTGTGTGGTGCTTGGCTGGCTTTGAGTCAGACGAAGTGTCTGCTCTTCTGGAGGAGTGACGTCAGCCGTGAGGAAGCCCTCAGAGCTCTGTGAA
The DNA here is from genome assembly GCA_900490495.1 of Danionella dracula. Lineage (NCBI taxonomy): Eukaryota > Metazoa > Chordata > Actinopteri > Cypriniformes > Danionidae > Danionella > Danionella dracula. Next base: position 162,356 of record UELW01000156.1, read on the forward strand.
GAGGAGAGTAGTGTAGAGTAGTGTTCAGTCCTGGCGTGTTACATAACATCGTCTGCTTAGCTCCCCAAATACTGCAAGCCTCATGTGTTTTGGCTGCTTCTCTCCCTCCCTCCCTCCCTCTCTCCCTCCCTCCCTCTCTCCCTAACCCTCTCTCTTTATCTTCTCTCTTTCTTTCACTTCCATTTTTCTCTCTCCCCTTTTCTTCTCTACCTCTTACTCTTTTATTCTTTCTCGTATTTATTTCATTCTCTTCTCCTCTCGTCTGTAAACATTTTCTTGATAAGACGATACAGAGAATTCGATAACTTCCTATCCAGAAAGTTTCCAACTACACTTTTCGAGCGCAGCATCGGTTTTCCGTGTTTATATTCGCTTCAGAGTCATGTGATGTAACACGCACACTATTCATTATCTGAGATTATAATTGTTGCACTTTTTTGCAAACAAAGTTTCTCTTCGTTTGGTGTGTTCGCACATCCTAAACACTTCCTGTTGACGTGTTCTATGACTCGAACGTCTGGAAGACAAATCAGAAGCCGGCTTGCTGGGAATTCGTGTTTTTGTTTGGTTCAGCTCGTTGACCGACCTTTTCTACCCTCTGGAAGAGACAGAGAAGAGAAACGCTCAGAGCGGTGTCAGCTCCAGAGTTTATTAGAAACACGTGTGAGTTTATCACAGCAGCTCGTTCTCTTGAGCGCAAATTCAGTTCTTTCTTTTCATGAAGATGAGGAACACAGAACATCAGGAGAAGATCCTCAGATCTCGTTTAGAGAGAGTAAAGATGAGCTGAAAGTGGTGAAAAATGGCTTTAATAAACAAAAACGTTTTCTGAATAGCATGAACTCAGTTTTCAGTACATATATAATTGGAATCCTGAAAGACCTTCAGCTATTGCGATTTAGAGGAAATTTGCCCAAGCTCATTGCAGAATTCCTATCAAAGAGGAACTTTCGGAAATATTTGGTCTAACAGTGGAACCCAAGAATAAGGTGTACCACAAGTAAGCATACAGTATGTGACCCTTTCTCTATCTGAAATCAATAGTATTAGTAAATAATTTTATTAGTGTTCAAACATCTTCTGTAGTTTATACGTGGATGACAGCTGCATTGCATATAAGGGAAAAGACCAAACGTGCGTAATATAAACAATTGGGCTCTGTCTATGGGTTTCAGATTCTCAAAGGGGAAAACAGTTTGCATCCACTTCTGCCAACTTCGATCTCTTCACCCCGACCCAAAACCATTTCTTGACGAACAAACTTACCATTCTCGTTTTAACAGTTGACAACATAAGTAAGTAATCGAAGTAAATTTTAGACCTACATATGGCCATGAAATAACCTGTGTTGTGGTCTTGGCTATAAACAAACAAACATATATATATATAATTGGTGTAATAACTCTTAGATACATATAAATAATTACTCGATGTCTGATATTTGTGTTAATTTTTTAGATTATGAAAACATATATAATAACAGTTTATCTGAAACTAGCTCCAAATTTAATAGAAGAAGGAATTTCCCCTCGTTAAAAAAATAATTAATCTGGCCCTGATTTTTATATAGTACATTGCAATGATTTTAATTATTTACTTATATTACCTTAAACTAGGCAAGTTTAGTTCAAAATAAAAATAGTTGAAAAGATCAATTAATGATCAGGTTTGAACAACTTTCACTCCAGAGCAAAAACCTGCTTTTATTTTTACCAGAATTTGTTTTGGGACAATATCCTGATAATTATCGATATCAACTGATATGGAATAAATGATCATAATCTCTTATCTGGCCTTATTGCTTAGCCCTAATAGCTGGTGCGCATCGAGTGTTCTGAGATACTCTAGCTTTTATCACTTTTTAATAGATCCCTTTTCCTGTGATTTAGGATGCTGATGCCCTCGTGACGCTGCTCTGGACCTCCTCCCTCAACGCGGGCCCTGAGTGGGCCGGCACAACCTACCCCGCCCACTCTAACCCGAGCCCCGCAGGAGCGAGCTTCGTCCTGGCCCGGCTGCTCCCGCACACACTGATGAATGAAGACCCCCTTCGGCAAGAACGTGGCCCAGAGACCCCGAGCCGAGCCAGGTCAGGGAGAGAGCGCCCCCTCTCACTCCATTCTAGCACTGCTTTGAAGAGAGAGTGCGCTCTGAAATCTGTTTCTCTCTGATTGAAGGGCATGCTGGAGTTTCTGCAAATATGATGAAGAAAAAGAATCCTCACAAGTGAGCGTTACAAGACGTAACACACTGCTGCCACATGCGCTTGCGTTTTTTCAAGCATGCATATTAACAGACGAACGCTTTCACACAGAACACGTGAGTGGCGCAGTAGTGCGTCCCAAATGCGTTGAGTCTTCGTCAGTGCGTCGATCGTTTAAGCACCCACTCTATTTTTGTATGCACTGCAAGTTGTGACTTACTGCAAAAGTGCGCAAAAATGTATCAAAAAAAGTTATGTTTTTGCTTAATTTGGGCAACAACAAAAAAAAAAGCTGGCTATTTTAATTGGTTAAGTAAGAGCTTATAAGCTATTTGTAAGTTTTAGGTGCACCTAAAAATCCTCGCAATGAAAACAAATACTTTTAGTTCATTTATATAAATATATAATGTTGGTGCAAGAAGTGATGTCACGGTAGGGTTGCAAAGGGATGGAAAGTTTCCAGGAAATGTCATTGGAAACTTTGTCTTGTGAATTTTGGGATTATTCATAAATGGTTCTCTGATAATTGTAAAGTGTCTTATTGTTTTTATTATTTATTATTAAATCTCATGTTTGGAATGATTTCATGGGGTCTGTGCATGGGTTCCTAACAGCTGCGATGCACGAGACTCGCCTCATCCTCAAAATTCAGAAAGTAATTTTCTTCCCAAAACGCTTTTTATAGACTTGTTAGCCGAGAACAGAGCTTGGGATCGAGTTAAAGCTGTCTGTGCCGAGGGGAGCTGTTCAAGTTTTTATCTGTTAATGAGAGCTCGAGGAAACTCCAAGTTAACTTAACAATAAGTTGGAACAGGTGTTGTTTTTTAATGTGTGGATATTGATAAATTTAGCGTTCATTTAAGTGTTATTCATTATACCCATACTAATAGATGTTATGCTCAATATCTTTGCAGCAATATAACATTAGAAATTGTATTTAAATCACTGATGTATTAGTCAACGATGACGAAGCGCTAAAAATATTTGATCTTTTTGAAATGTCTACTTCAACGGAGAAGATCTTTGATGGCGAATATAGTGGTTTGCAGTTTGAGTCGGGACGAAGCAAACCGAAGTAGCAGATCATTGTGAGAGCGATGAGATCTGCTCAGAATCCATCGAAAATCTCCTTCAAAGTGTAAATACATGTAGTGTTAAATACTTTGTGTTCTTCATAAAATAATTACAAACGTAGCTATTTCTCCTCATTCATAAAGTGCAAATATTGGGTTACAGATCATTTTAAAAACATCTTCATTTAGCTTCAAACATAATAATAATGTACAAAGCAATCAATGATACTTCAGTGTAAAAATAAAAATACACCATGCCTGTCACAGTTAAACCACTCTCTGTGAATATATACGCACATAAATATATATATAACTATATTAAATATTCCTGTAGGCTATAGATATTTATTGATACTTTTACCTTTCTTTGTAGAAACATATAAACATTAGCAGTTTCTGCTTTCAACCCATGCCGAAGAGCACCGCTCTCTTATGAAATATTAACTCTTATTTTAGATTGACTAAAAACTTATGTTTTGGTGACTAAAAGTACACTAAAATGTTTAGTTTTTTTTCCAAGGCTAAAATGTGATTAAAATTATTGATAAGTTTTCGCAAAATGACTAATCTGGCTTTTACAAACAGAAAATTACACAATTTAAGGGTAGATTTTCCCGATGTTTTAGCTTTTTATATTAAAAGCAGATGAAGAACCTCTATGCCCTCACTGCCAGCACACGCTCTCTGTAAAGCATATTTTACAAGATTGTTTTTACCTAAGTTCAATAAGACAGTTATTTTATGATGGACATACTTTTTAATAAAAATGTCATTGATAACATTTTAAACTTTTTATCACATCTGAAACAGAAAAATTCCTTTAAAAATTATTTTCATGTGTTAAGCATTTATAAAGACCTGTATTTGATTCAAAATGCCAACTTTTTTGCCATTACGTAGGGGTTGGCGAAATGGGTTAAAATTTGTCATGATATTTTCCACTGTCCAGACGGTGTCTGTAATGTATCATGATAGGAAGGGAAAAATTGGACATCACATTTTAGCATAACTTGATATCATTAGAGGCGAAACTTACATTTTAAACTTTTTTTAAAATGAGAGATTAGACAGAGAACTGAAAACTGTTTTTTGCTGCTGTTTAATTCAAAGGTTGCAAATGGGTCCCCAAATAGGAGGGTCTTGCGCCATCTTGGAAAAAAAATCAATCTGGCTCGAGCACAGGAATCAATTGAGCGAGCAGAGAAGGGTTTGAGAGAAACACAATCACAAGAGCACATTAGACTTCCCCTCGCTCATGTTGTTGCTGTGTCTCAATCCAGGGTCGGGATATTTCGAAGGACCAAGCCTTCCCAGCTTTTACAGGCTACGACTTAGGAGTATCCTCCAAAGGCTGCATCAATTGTTGGTAAATGGGACGGTGGAGCACTTCCGGAGTGCTCTTCGCAAAGCAGCTTGGGATATGTGTGGCTACGAAGGATGCGATGTATCCTCGAAATGTCGGGAAAAGGACACATTTGAACGACTTATTTTAAGGACTTTTCGATTTTTGCCGAAATGAGACGGCCTTCTCGCTGCTTTGTGACCTAAGCAGCCTTGAAACGGCATCCTCTGAAGGATCCAGACCCTGAATTGAGACACAGCTGTTGTGTGAGTGCTCTCTTAGGTGCTTGCAGTTTGTATTTTTGTGCGTGCGGTTCTTCAAATCAGAGTCTTGATTTGCGCCCCAGGCAGCTGTTCTCACTGCCCGTCGAGCTTTGGCAACTTTGTTGATGGATTTAACTACTTTAAACTGCTTAGCGACTTTTTTTTTTGTATAACCTTGGGAATAGTGACAAATCTAGAGACGTTTTCTATTGTGCTTGACGATTTTTAGCAACTTTGTTCGTTCAGTCCGATGGCTTTTTAGAGCAGAGGCTAATGCAATATCTGTACCTGACTAGTTTCCTCCTCTCACCTCGGAACAAGCGATCACATCACTGGATCAGGGAGTTTATTCCACCAGCCAGGGACAGTGAGAGAGAAGGTTCTACTGAGATCTTCTGCCTTTGTTGGACGAAACCACAAGTCGCTGTTCCTTCTCTGAGCGCAGGCTTCTGGAGAGTGTAGGAGTGTATGAGCTCGTGGAGGTAAACTTTCAGACGATTGATACGTGCTACTGGGTGCCCTCTCGCACGTAATATTTTTCACACATCGCTATCTCTGCTCTGTACAACAATTTGAAACAGTTGAGACAGAATTGAAAGACAAACACAATTTTGCAGCAACTTTTGAAGATTTATGGAGCACCAGAGCAATATAACTGTACATGATGGGCTAGTGTTTGTAGCCTAGAATCTTAAACTCACTTTACTCTAATGTAATACCTTCTTATGTTTAATTTTTTTTATCATGTTTATTGGTGGTTGTTTTTCTTTACATAATTACACATTTATTCATTAAATGTCTTTGTTCTATGTGGATTCCTTTTAAAGCAAAGAGTATTAGGTCTTATTTTACTGCTATTTGATAAAAGGACGTCACAGTGGGTAGCACGGTCGTCTCAGCAAGAAGGTGAACTGGGAAAACCATAGTGTGTATGTGTTTCCCATCAATGTGTTGCAGCTGGAAGGGCATCCGCTGTGTAAAACATAAGCTAGACAAGTCACTCTGAAACCCAACCATGAGCACATTGCATGGGCTCAGCTTCCTGAATCGATGACTATCTCAGTGGGTTGCACAGTCATCGTAGAACCGACAAGCGTCAAGCGTCACGGTGGCTTAGTGGGTAGCACAATCGTATCAAAGCAAGAAGGTCGCTGGTTCTAGGCTCGGCTGGGGCAGGTGGCATTTCTGTGTGGAGTTTGCATGTTCTCCTCGTGATCGCGTGGGTTTTCTCCGGGTGCTCCGGTTTCCCCCACAAGTCCAAAGACATGCGGAATAAGTGAATTGAATAAGAACAATTGCCCATAGAGTTAAAGTGTGAATGTGTGTGTGAATGTTTCCCAGCGATGGGTTGCGGCAGGGAAGGGCATCCGCTGCGTAAAACATAAGCTAGACAAGTTGTCGGTTCATTCCGCTGCGGCCACCCCAAAAGGGACAAAGCTGACAAGATAATGGATAAATGGCAAAATGAATTTTTTTTTTTAATCCAGAATCGCGAAAGAATTTCTTCTAAGCAAAAATGTGATTCTTATTTTTTCCAGAATCATGCAGCTCTACATCACATCAGCTCCTGCGTAGGACAGGACCGTTCATCGCCTCGTCTAATCATCAAATAAATTGAGCGTGTGCAAGTAAAATATCAAGCTGAATTCCTGAAATTTATGATTGTGTAACCATTTCCATGGTATTGCGAAATCCAATCTTGGCACAACACAATGCTGGTATTCACTTTCATACAATGCTCATGATATTCCTTAATGACTGAAAAAAAAAAAGATTTTGAACAAATAATAATGTATTAAGAATGTAACTTTATACATTGTTGGTAACTCCGTCGACGCACGGCTGAAACGTGTTCTGTGTGAGAGCTGAAGAGCTGCACCCTCTGTAGAGCCGTAAATCCGGCATAAGTGTGAGTTTTAGGTCATTTGGCACCTCCTGGTGGTTAACGCGCTGTGTGTCCTCTGACAGGAAACACAAGCCCAGTATGAGTCCTGCTAAATCCCCCACGCAGCCGCGCCGCAGCATCGTGGGCTGCAGAATCCAGCACATCTGGAAGGAGGGCAGCACCAGCGGTGCCCCGTCGCAGTGGAAGGGTACCGTCCTGGATCAGGTAGACCCGGGTCACGTTAACTACGGATCCTAACTTAGCGTGGGCCTCTCACAGCTGTGGGTTTGTGTGTTGGAACAGGTGCCGGTGAACCCCTCGCTGTACCTGATCAAGTACGATGGCTTCGACTGCGTTTATGGGCTGGAGCTGCACAAAGATGAGCGCGTGCAGGGTCTGCAGGTGCTCCCGGACCGGCTCGGTATGACTGACTCTCTCTTTCTCTCCCTCTTTCTCTGAAGATCACTCTCTCTCTCTGTCTTTCTGTGAACGCGCTGCTTCTGCTCTTGCAGCCTCCACCCGCATCAGTGATGCGAGCCTGGCCGACACCATGATCGGGAAAGCCGTGGAGCACATGTTCGAGACGGAGGACGGCACCAAGAATGAGTGGCGGGGGATGGTGTTGGCCCGGGCGCCTATAATGAACACGTGGTTCTACATCACCTACGAGAAGGACCCAGTGCTCTACATGTACCAGCTGCTGGATGACTACAAAGATGGGGACCTGCGGATCATGCCGGACTCCAGTGAGTCTCTTTCGCTGCTTCTCCACGGGACTCCGGAGCGATGGAGAACTCCCATGTAGAGTTCTACAGGATTATCTGCAGCTTTTAAAACAGACGGCTTTACTAGTGAAGCTGGTCTTTTTTTTTAATTAAATAAAAAAATATATTTATTTTTATCAAGCAAATTAACTTTTTTGGCAGATTGTTTTTGTAGTGTAACCTTGTGTATTTCTGTCTGTCCCCTCAAACTAGAAGTTGGCGATAAGGGCAATAAAAAGATGTCAAATTTGAAAACATTTAGTTGGAAAGTATACATTCTCTAGGTTTTTTTTCCCCCAGATTTTTTTTGTTCAAGTTATTTGGCCAGTTCGAGCTGGCGCACCTTCAATGAGTGGCCTGTTGTAAAACGGTTTTCATATATAAGGCACACCTCATTATAAGGAGCATGGAGTAGAAGCTACAGTAGTGGCTGGAGCATTATGCATCCACTAGATGCATCCACTAGTGTGAAAAAAGCCACCCGGTCTCTTGACGGCTGCTATATATTGATCCATGTATGAGGCGCACCAGATTTTAAGGCGCACTGTCGACTTTTCAGAAAATTGAAGGTTTTTGGGTGTGTGTAAAATATGGTCGCTTTTGTGAGGGTCCAGCTACCATTTATACAAATTCTTATCAGATTACCCAATTTAAAATTCTATGTTTAGTTTTTCTAATATTTTTTTACAACTAATTTGGCCAATTCTGTTTTTTGTGTTTGTGAGGGTCCAGCTACCATTTTACACGCATGCAAGGTGAGAAAACGCGTCACTCCCTTTAAAATATATTAATTTGACATTTTTTTTTTCAAATGCAAATCCGTTTATTATGTTTGCAACAGTCTATTTTTGGCTTACATTTTTCATTTCTGATAAAAAAAAATGCAAGTCAGAGTATAGCTTTATCTTGTGGATTTCCTCAAACCAGAAGTTGGTGGTACGGGTTTCTGATATGAATTCTGAATTCAGTACAAAATATTTAGTTTATAATATTGAAGATGTTTGGGGTCTATTATTTATTTTTTGTATATATATATATATATATATATATATATATATATATATATATATATATATATATATATGTTTTTTTTTTTTTTTTTTTTTTTTTTTTTTTTTCATTAGTTTTCAGGGGTCCAGGTTCCATTTTTTTTAAATTACAGTTAAATCTAAATTTTGTGTGGTTTAATGAATTCAGCTGCTTACTGTCTATTTTAGTAGTTTTTGTCTAGTATAATAATTTATATATTTGTTTTCTTTTATAAAGTCAGCATTGTTGTTTTGTGCTCCATGCAAGTAGATGTATCTTTATGTATTTTGATTCATATAAAAATTTTTGTTTTATATGAATATAATAGTTTGCAAACTGAACACAAATTAAAGTTTTATATTAATCATTATTGCAACACGTGCGTGCACACACACACAGATTTCATTAGCTCACAAAATCAACCAAATATTCCTTTGTATTATTAAATTTTACTTTATCTCTGGCAACCCCACCTTTGCTAAAAAAAAAAAAAAAGAAAGTACCTGAAACTTGTTTTCTTCTCTAAGATCAGGTTTATGGTTTAGTGTTTTTATGAAGGAAGATATATATATTTTTAAATGTTCAGTAATGCATCAAAGAAGGTTAATCAGAAATAGGTTTATTTACGGTATAAAATCTGTCAAATATTCTCTAAATAGCAGAAAAAAGGCAGATTAACAGGGATTTACTTCCTCTTTGGCAACCCCACCTTTGCTTTGACTTTTGAGCTGGAGTGTCTGCTCACTATCTGGCAACCCTTGGGGGCACTATATTAAAGCAGAGAAGGACTTTTAGACATTAACTTTGCGTGTAAAAACTAGGCAAACAAGTGATACTTTTTATTTCAACCTAGTTTGAAATGCATATTTTTGTTCTCTCTCATTTGACTCTCATTCAAGATGAAAAATATGCATCACTCTCTTCAAATAAATGTATTTATTTTCTTTTTTTTCCAAATGCAGGCCAGAATATTCCGTTTGTTGTAGTTAAATCTTAGAAAAACTTTTTCATTTCGATTGCATTTTATTTTATCAATCAATTTATCAATTACTTTTTTGTCCTAAGACCGTATAGACATACAGTAAAACAGTATGGCTTAATGTATGTCTCCCATCAAACTAGAAAAGGGTGTTATGGGCAAATAAATAAAAAAATCTGTAAAATCTTAATTCAGTGTGTTTAGAAGAATTCGGTCAGTGTTTTTGTAATTTTTTTGCATTTTTGTTTTTAATGTTTAGTTTTTGTGAGGGTCCAGCTACCATTATACATATAAATATTTTAATTACATTTTCAGATCAAAACTAAATGTCTTATTGTTCGGCCTCTCCCCTCAAACTAGAACTTTAAAAAAAAAAAAAAAACAACAACGGTGAAGTTTGATTTTTAGCCTCTTTTTCCCCTATAAATCAGGTTCTAGAATCAGGCTTATCGGTTAGTCTTCTATGAAGGTAGATTTATTATTTAAATGTGCAGTAATGCCTGCATTTCAACACAAACAAATAAAATGAAGATTTAATCATCGGCGTATTGATCGGATATACATGTTAATTTAGGTCTAAAAATCCATCAAATATTGTCTTAAAAAAATAAAAGGGTGAACGCGGATCTCTGGCATCCCGACCTTTGCTTTTGACACTTGAGCTGGAGTGTCAGCTGAATATCTGGCAACCCTAGGCCACACACTGAATCAAAACAGACAGAGCAGTGTTTTAGTTTTTACATAAATACAAGCATTTAAAACCAGTGATTTTATCTTATTATGAACCTATTTTGAAAGGCATATTTTTGTACTCTAGCAGTCATTTGACACGCAAACATTACGTTCTCAAATGCATGTCAGATTATAATAGTCTTGTATTATTCTGCCTCTCCCAGAATAATTAAATAATTAAATTTTTTTATTGAATTATTTTGCCAGTAATTTTTGTTGTTTAAGCCTTTTGTTAAACTTTATGAGGGTACAACTTCCATTTGACGGTGCTCAATTAGTCTCATTTAAGTCAATATGTCTTTAATCTGGATTTAAATGTGGTTAAAGGTTTTCTTCTGGAAGCTGGCATTGCAGCAGGGCAGCATAGTAACCAAAAGCAGACTCTGTAAATCTCATGCAAACATAGACTCTATCTAAAGATTCTAATCAAAAGCTTAGAGATGAGCGGTGACTAACTGGGGTGTTGTGCATTACAGACGACTCTCCCCCGGCAGAGCGTGAGCCCGGAGAGGTGGTGGACAGCCTGGTGGGGAAGCAGGTGGAGTACGCCCGCGAGGACGGCTCCAAACGAACTGGCATGGTGATCCATCAGGTGGAAGCCAAGCCGTCTGTCTACTTCATCAAGTTCGATGACGACTTTCACATCTATGTCTACGACCTGGTCAAGACGTCGTAGGCCGCCGAGCAACCATTTTGTTTTTGCCAAAATAAACCCACATTTCTCATAGCATTTCGTGGAAATGGATTTCTGCTCATCGTCGTCGGTGGAATGGACCGCTCATCACACACCTGGCTTTCACGCAGCTTCATTCTTCAGCGCCTTGCATCCCGTTCGGTTTAACTAGGACTCCCAGAGCGAGAGATGCGAGGAGCATGAGCTAAGTGCCAACGCGACGGCGACTCCCGCAGGTGTCTTCGTTGAGCCTGAAGGTCCCCAAAAATGAACAAGCACCAGCGATCCCTCTTTCGCTCAGAAACTGGATTTCTATGCTTCGTTTCATGTTTGCTTTAGAGGAAGAGGAGATGTTTGGTAGGCGTTAAATTTTGGGTGAGTCTACCAACCCTGACTTCGTCTTCTGGTTCTTCTCGCCTGTCCAGAACTCCTCAAACTCCTCCCTCTGTGGAACCTTGCATTCTTGTGTCTTTTGTTGGTTTTGCATCTGTTCATGTTTCTCCTCCGAGAGGGAGCGCTGCAGCAGCTTCTTCTCATCTCAGTCCGTAGACTTCTTTGGACGTTAACATTAGCATTGAGCTATGGATTATTACATACATCTCTGGATTTAGTCTCGCGAGCGCTGAGAATCCAACCTTGAAATGTATTTCTAGCTGATGAAAGCGTTAACGCTGATGCAATAGCGGGGAGTGTACCGTCACTGGTGTTTGTGAGATTGGGTTGAGGCTCTGAGCCGGAAACCTTCGTGCCTGGTACAGACTGTTTGTGAAGCGTATGTGTGTCCGGAGGTTTGTTCCCATGGTAGAAGAAGCAGCAGCCCTCGCCGCTTCATGTGTTTGCTGTTGTTGGAGTGCTTTGAGTTTCTCAGGCGCTACACGCGAGTCACGTTCCACTCCAGAATTAAACCAGAGCGCTTTGACTGGGTCGAGTTCATCTTTATGGAATGTGAGGGTGCTGTTGATTTATTTGTCACTAGAGTTTGGTTTTGAAACCTGGTTCCAATATAGAACTGGCACCTCTAGAACCGGTTTGGACCGGACTGAAACAGAACGTGAAAATCGGTTCCTGTTTTGGTGCCACTTAAGTGCCTGAACTGTCAGAGCCGTAGCGCTCATCTTCGTTCAACTCATCAGTGCAGTTTCCAGAACATGGAGAGAGTCCAATAAACGAGTTGGTCCCTCTCTCCCTCTGCCCTCATCTCCTCTTTAAGAAATCAACAGCAGATCAGGACGCGTGTGAATATAAATATAAACAGTCAATGGTGTGAATGCAGGTGCTCTACTGCTAGCTTAGCTTCACTGCTAAATCAAACAACTCGCGTTAAACTAAATGCCAAAACTGAGCGGTGGAAAGTGTGACTATTACACACGAAAGGATTCCGACACCGCGGCCTGCTGCACATGTTTCACAGCAGCTGCGTCTAAAGAGAAAAAAAAAGCGGAGGGATGAACCAGGTTCAACAGCTTGCAGACACCAGGTGGCGCTGTCGCTCTGGTTTAGGGGTGGGCAGATTGATCCTAGTTTTAATACTGACGTCGGTATCAGAATCGGATCAATAATAGCTCACCAATTTATGTCGTCTATTTTGTTAACAATGAGTGAATTCAGAGGCAGTGAATATCCAGATATACATCAATTAATATTCGTGTCAAACAAAAGTTGACTAATACATTTGTACATTTGGTATTTATTAATTAAATCTATGTAATTAAAAGGAAAATCATCACCCTCATAATATTAAAATACATTTTGGTTATTAGTTATAAATATCTGGCATTAAATGTATGTAGTTACTTGTTTTTTTACATTTTTAAAATAAAATTAAACTAATTTATAAACACATTAACTATATGCTCGGACAGCAAATAATGTGCTATATTTTAGTTGTCGTGTAAATACATGATTTCTGTTTCTGTGTAATATTGAAACGATGAATTGTTATGAGATGAATTAGTGAAACTCCAAGATGTTTGAGTTATCAGTACTGGTCCCAGTCCCCGTTCATCATCAATCCCAGTTTCTGCAGCATCGCCGCCCTGAGCCCAGCTTCAGTACGATCACAGAAAGCAGTCCCTGATTATAACGACGACGACGAAGACAGCAGCCTCTCCTCGGGTTATTAGTGAGCTAGTGGAATGGTAATCGCAGACGATTTGAAGCAGTTCAATTGGTTTTGTTTTATTGTCTTTATTGACTTTTATATTTATATTTTAAACTTTTAATATATCGTTAAATTTTAAGCATAACATTTTTGTTAAATAAAAATGTATTCTTGAGTCATCCACCATCATTTTGCAGCTTTTACAAAATGGCAAACATTTTAATTAATAAATTGGGGAAAAACAGGTAAAAAAAAAAAAAAAACTACTTAAACATTTTACCATAGAAACTATTAACAAGATAAATGTTTGGCAAGAAAAAACATTTGCAAATGGAAGAAATAATTTATTTGCTCTTTTTCTTGTCCCATCAAGGCAGAAAAAACAAGGTTTATGTTGAACAGGTGTCAAAAAATAAAATGAAAAAAGTCAGTTTTCTAATACCCGTTTGTGAAACTGGCATTGCAATAACACCAATTAACATCTAAAACACCAGAAAATTATAATGACATTGATTTATTTTATTGAAAAAGTAACAGGTAAACAAAAAAATGTGAAACATTTACCATAGAAACAATAATCAAGATAAATGTTTCAATTTTTAATTAATGTGTTTTTACATTTCAATATAAGGACGATGAAATTTTTTTTTTTATAAATAAGTCACTTTAAATTCCAATTTAAGGATGATTTTACAAAAAATTAAAGACCACTTGTTTTCAATAAAAATCGCTTTAAATTTCAATATGACGGAAACTACCGCGACGAATTATCAAATAAATTAGCCCCCAATTGATAAATAAAAGTTTAATAAAACTTCAATAAAAGGTTTTTTTTTTTTTTTTTTTTTTTTTTTTTTCAATTTAATAGTAAATCCCTCGATCCTGAAGGGAATCTCGCAGAGTCTGAGCTCGGGTTTGGTTTAATTCTGCAGTGAAACACTCAAAAAAACAATCAAAACTAGTCAGCGCTCTGCTTCAGCCTGAAGCAGGAGCCTCCCCTCACTGAAGCGCCAGCGGTCGGCCTCCTCCTGATGTTCCTACTGTAGTGTTGTACGTGTTTGCTGTCGAGGAACCCTAGAGCGTTGTTTTTGCATGATATGACCCGAGTAGAGCCGTTCTGCTGTGTTCGTGTGATGCATGTGAACCCGTCCTCTGATTTGGCCTTCTGTTGGTTGTGTTGCGGACTGTGACGTTTCTGTTCTGGTGTTTGCGAGCTTTTTTCCATTTAAAAAAAGGAAAAGGACTTCCTTAGAAGCTTAAGACAAGCAGAACTGTGTTTCCTTAAAGAGTGCCATATCTGAAGAAGAAATGAGCTTTACGCATCCACGCGCTGGATTTCCTATCACACGCAGACGTGAGCGAATGGTTGCTTTCGCTATTTCAGTTTTTTGTATTATAAAAAGAAAAAGGCTCGAGTATCGTTCATGCTCTCGTGTACAGTTATCTGGCTTCAACCCTCTCTCTCTCTCTCTCTCTCTCTCTCTCTCTCTTTCTGGTTTTTACATGTAGATAGTTATTTTCATTTAAACATCATTTTAACTGTTAATCCATTAAGTATTTTTTATAATTATTATGTAAGTATATACTTATAAGATTAAAAATGTTAATGTGAACATTTGCGTTTGAGTCTATGCTCTGATTTATCTGTAACTTTGTGCTCTGTCCTGTCTTTGTGCAAATCAGGGAAGGGCCTGGTTTGCAGGCCAGCCAATCAGAATATAGGAGACTTCTCTCTGATTGGCTATAATTGTGGCAGTTTGTAACAGTAGTTTGTTTTGAGTGAACGCGTGAATTGAAGTATTGGTTGCAAAAATGTAGAACTACAAAGCTTTTAGCGCACAAACAAATTTTATGCTCAAAATTTATTTTTGCTCACACATTTTCTATGCAAGAACATTTAATTCACTAAACGCAGCTCATGCGCTTGCTAATTGTCTCTTTGCACTCTTGAAATAGGTCCTTTTACGCCGTTAAAACCCCATAGTCCTTCGTATTCACTACTGTGTCCTAAAACCTTTTTCATTATGGTAGTCATCTTACTAGGCTTTATTCTCTGTAAATCTTGTGTTTATTTAAATAGTAACCTGACCAGTCACTTCTGGTGTCACTCATCTAACATGGTGACGTCAGCCATGACTCTACCAGTAGATGGCGCTAACGATTTCCCGAAGGAGTTATTTTTCATCTAAAACTTAATTAGAAGAGTTTGTAGGAGTTTTTAAAGATCGGAATCTGTCTCCATACTCAGACATTTAGTTTAGATATTTAAAAAAAATGTTAATAACAAATAAATATGTTTATTTATAATTTTATTCAAACACCTTATTTACCCGTTATTTTCGCAAATATGCAACATTAGTCACGTGTTTGCGGGATGCTAATGTTTTTAACATAAGTCTATGGAATTTTACACAATTTTATGGAATTGTTAGCCTCTCCGGTAGCGGTCTTTTACCACGAGATCTTAATATATGGTAAATAAATAATTATCTTTCACTGCTAAAGCAAAAAACGTTTAAATCTTATTTCAACATTGAACAGTAGGTTTAGACCATTGACAAAAACTCTGTCCATGGTTTATTCAAAGTCAGATGAAGCTCAAAATGGGTGAAACCTAAAATGAAAAGCGCATCTTTAGAGGTGGGACATGGCTGTAGTGAAGACATCTGATTGGCTTAAATTTTATATATCTTAAACAAACAAAAGTGGTGGAATTAGTCATCCTGTAAACAGAAGATTGTTGATTCGATCCTCGCTAAGTTCATAATGCCTTTGTGGCCTGGGCAGTATGTATGTGTGTGACTTATGAGGAATGTTTGGAGGATGAGTGTGACTGGTGGGGGGTGTTTGGTGGATGAGTGTGACTGGTGGGGTGTGTTTGGTGGATGAGTGTGACTGGTGGGGTGTGTTTGGTGGATGAGTGAGACTGGTGGAGTGTGTTTGGTGGATGAGTGAGACTGGTGGAGTGTGTTTGGTGGATGAGTGAGACTGGTGGAGTGTGTTTGGTGGATGAGTGTGACTGGTGGAGTGTGTTTGGTGGATGAGTGAGACTGGTGGGGTGTGTTTGGTGGATGAGTGTGACTGGTGGAGTGTGTTTGGTGGATGTGTGTGACTGGTGGGGTGTGTTTGGTGGATGTGTGTGACTGGTGGAGTGTGTTTGGTGGATGAGTGTGACTGGTGGAGTGTGTTTGGTGGATGAGTGTGACTGGTGGAGTGTGTTTGGTGGATGTGTGTGACTGGTGGGGTGTGTTTGGTGGATGTGTGTGACTGGTGGGGTGTGTTTGGTGGATGAGTGAGACTGGTGGGGTGTGTTTGGTGGATGAGTGAGACTGGTGGAGTGTGTTTGGTGGATGAGTGTGACTGGTGGAGTGTGTTTGGTGGATGAGTGAGACTGGTGGGGTGTGTTTGGTGGATGAGTGATGACTGGTGGAGTGTGTTTGGTGGATGAGTGTGACTGGTGGGGTGTTTGGTGGATGAGTGAGACTGGTGGGGGGTGTTTGGTGGATGTGTGAGACTGGTGGGATGTGTTTGGTGGATGAGTGTGAATGATGGGATGTGTTTGGTGGATGAGTGTGAATGATGGGATGTGTTTGGTGGATGAGGGAGACTGGTGGGGTGTGTTTGGTGGATGAGTGTGACTGGTGGAGTGTGTTTGGTGGATGAGAGTGGAACTGGTGGGGTGTGTTTGGTGGATGAGGTGACTGGTGGGGTGTGTTTGGTGGATGAGTGTGACTGGGGGGTGTTTGGTGGATGAGTGACTGGTGGGGGTGTTTGGTGGATGTGAGTGACTGGTGGGGTGTGTTTGGTGGATGAGTGTGACTGGTGGGTGTGTTTGGTGGATGAGTGTGACTGGTGGGGTGTGTTTGGTGGATGAGTGTGACTGGTGGGGTGTGTTTGGGGGATGAGTGTGACTGGTGGGGGTGTGTTGGTGGATGAGTGTGACTGGTGGGGTGTGTTTGGTGGATGAGTGTGACTTATGGGGGGTGTTTGGGGGATGAGTGTGACTGGTGGGGTGTGTTTGGTGGATGAGTGTGACTGGTGGGGTGTGTTTGGTGGATGAGTGTGACTGGTGGGGGGTGTTTGGGGGATGAGTGTGACTGGTGGGGTGTGTTTGGTGGATGAGTGTGACTGATGGGATGTGTTTGGTGGATGAGTGTGAATGATGGGGGTGTTTGGGGGATGAGTGTGACTGGTGGAGTGTGTTTGGTGGATGAGGGAGACTGGTGGGGTGTGTTTGGTGGGTGAGTGTGACTGGTGGAGTGTGTTTGGTGGATGAGTGTGACTGGTGGGGTGTGTTTGGTGGAGGAGTGAGACTGGTGGGGTGTGTTTGGTGGATGAGTGTGACTGATGGGGGGTGTTTGGGGATGAGTGTGAATGATGGGATCTGTTTGGTGGATGAGTGTGACTGATGGAGTGTGTTTGGTGGATGAGGGAGACTGGTGGGGTGTGTTTGGTGGATGAGTGTGACTGGTGGGGTGTGTTTGGTGGAGGAGTGAGACTGGTGGGATGTGTTTGGTGGATGAGTGTGACTGATGGGGGGTGTTTGGGGATGAGTGTGACTGGTGGAGTGTGTTTGGTGGATGAGTGTGACTGGTGGGGTGTGTTTGGTGGATGAGTGTGACTGATGGGATGTGTTTGGTGGATGAGTGTGACTGATGGGGGTGTTTGGGGGATGAGTGTGACTGGTGGGGTGTGTTTGGTGGATGAGTGTGACTGGTGGGGTGTGTTTGGTGGATGAGTGTGACTGGTGGGGTGTGTTTGGTGGATGAGTGTGACTGATGAGGGGTGTTTGGGGGATGAGTGTGACTGGTGGGGTGTGTTTGGTGGATGAGTGTGAATGATGGGATGTGTTTGGTGGATGAGTGTGACTGGTGGGGTGTGTTTGGTGGATGAGTGAGACTGGTGGGGTGTGTTTGGTGGATGAGTGTGACTGGTGGAGTGTGTTTGGTGGATGAGGGAGACTGGTGGGGTGTGTTTGGTGGATGAGTGTGACTGGTGGGGTGTGTTTGGTGGAGGAGTGAGACTGGTGGGATGTGTTTGGTGGATGAGTGTGACTGATGGGGGGTGTTTGGGGATGAGTGTGACTGGTGGAGTGTGTTTGGTGGATGAGTGTGACTGGTGGGGTGTGTTTGGTGGATGAGTGTGACTGGTGGGGTGTGTTTGGTGGATGTGTGTGACTTTTGGAGTGTGTTTGGTGGATGAGTGTGACTGATGGGATGTGTTTGGTGGATGAGTGAGACTGGTGGGGTGTGTTTGGTGGATGTGTGTGACTTTTGGAGTGTGTTTGGTGGATGAGTGTGACTGATGGGATGTGTTTGGTGGATGAGTGTGACTGGTGGGGGGTGTTTGGAGGATGTGTGTGACTGGTGGAGTGTGTTTGGTGGATGTGTGAGACTGGTGGGGTGTGTTTGGTGGATGAGTGTGACTGGTGGGGTGTGTTTGGTGGATGAGTGAGACTGGTGGGGGGTGTTTGGTGGATGAGTGAGACTGGTGGGGGGTGTTTGGTGGATGAGTGTGACTGGTGGGGTGTGTTTGGTGGATGAGTGTGACTGGTGGGGTGTGTTTGGTGGATGAGTGTGACTAGAGGGGTGTGTTTGGTGGATGAGTGTGACTGGTGGGCTGTGTTTGGTGGATGTGAGTGACAGGTGGGAGGTGTTTGGTGAATGTGTATGACTGGTGGAGGGTGTTTGGGGGATGAGTGTGACTGGTGGGGTGTGTTTGGTGGATGAGTGTGACTGGTGGGGTGTGTTTGGTGGATGAGTGAGACTGGTGGGGTGTGTTTGGTGGATGAGTGTGCCTGGTGGGCTGTGTTTGGTGGATGAGTGAGACTGGTGGGGTGTGTTTGGTGGATGTGTGTGACTTTTGGAGTGTGTTTGGTGGATGAGTGTGACTGATGGGATGTGTTTGGTGGATGAGTGAGACTGGTGGGGTGTGTTTGGTGGATGAGTGTGACTGGTGGGGTGTGTTTGGTGGATGAGTGAGACTGGTGGGGGGTGTTTGGTGGATGAGTGAGACTGGTGGGGGGTGTTTGGTGGATGAGTGAGACTGGTGGGGGGTGTTTGGTGGATGAGTGTGACTGGTGGGGGGTGTTTGGTGGATGAGTGAGACTGGTGGGGTGTGGTCATGAGGCTGTAGGTGCAGAATGGCAGCCACATCCTGTCAGACTAAGGTAGCTTATCACCAACAGTGAGAGAATGTGGAGTGAAAAGGACGCTTTACAAATTTCAGAGCAATAGTCTGAGTGTCTTGAAAGCGTTATATAAATTGAAGGTATTGTTTTATTATTTTTAAATGTAAAAATAATTCACCCCCCTCAGAGTGTTCATGTAGATCATAACTTGTGAATCTGAATCAACAAACCTGATGGAGCCAGGGGTGGAAACATTTTTTTTACAGTCCCAAAGTTGTCCATTTTTAACATTGGAGTGAATGAGAACTTGCTCACTTTGGGAGTCGGTAGTTCAGACACTTCCTATTGAGCTTTCAGTGGAAAGGGGGAGGTTGTGCCCTGGTTTAGACTAAAGCAACATTAGTAAAATAATGGGGAAGAATAGTGGAGGCAGGTTGGCGCTGAAGAAGCAGGGAGAGGCTGCTGATTGGCTGAAGCTCTGTAAAACCACGCCTGATTGGTTCTGCACGAGATAGGAGAGCAGGAGGGAGTGTCTCAGTAAAATGTAGAACTTTTAGCTCACTCTCCAAATAATCACATTATTAATGGGCGTTTATTATCATGTTTTCATTTAAACTCTGCAGCACATATAACATTTTTAAAGTATTTGAAAGTTTTCAATGAAAAAATGTATTTGAAAAAAGTGTCTTGTTGAAAAAACTGTTAGTACCGATTAACAATGCTTATGCATACAAAAAAAATATCTAAAATAATATTTGTGAGTTTGACAGCTTTACATTGCATCATGAATATTAATGAGGTGCCCTGTATTTAATGTATGTGTGTTTGCTAGTGTCTTGAACGCTTCTTAAAAGACCACAGTAGTATAATAGTAATATTGCCTTCTAATAAAACTTTTTAAATAAAAAAACACCCCACCACTACCAACATAAATGTTGTCCACAGCTCAGCTACGCTCACAGATTTCAAAACTAAATTAAAAACATATCTGTTTAATCTGGCATTCGAATAATTATCTCTTGGTATTTGTCTAAACAGATCAGGTGTCTGAGCACTATATACATACAAACAGTTTGAAAAAACAATGTGGTTCAATGTTCCTCTGTAAGCTCTCCTCATCATTTATCTCTCATCCTGCAGCTGATGCTGATCACCTGTTTGTTGTCTGATGTTACAGTTTTCTAACCGTTGCTTCTCTATCTGTTAGTTTCTGGTTTGTCTTTGTTTGGTTAGTTTTTTTTCAGGTCCTCTCCGGCGAACCGTTCGTCGATGGATATTAAGTTTGTATATTCTTTATGCTGGGGAGGTGATTAGCACCTACCTCAGTCAGCGAGGCTCCCAGGGGCCTCACAGAGGGAATTCCTATCTACTCTACCTGATCCTCACGAGGACTTTGTGAAGCTGCTTTGAAAGCAACTGCTAAGGAAGCGCTATATAAAAACTTGATTGATTGATTGATAAAAGTATTTTTTTTCTGTAAATAACAAAAAAATCGAAGACCTTTTATTTATTGGGTAAATTTTTTTTCAATAAAGCACCATCAATAAAAATAATTTTGCCTTAAAGATGCATTTGTAAGATAAAAATGAATTTATAACAAAACAAACAAAAAAAAATTCTGCTCATGCTATGAACGCTTTTTAAACAGCCGCATTAGTATAATAGTTAGATAAAGGAGGATTACAATAATAAATATTATTGCCTGTGACTTTTTGTATAAAAACACCCAGAATCACCCAAAAAAGCGGTGAAATATTTAAAAAAAGTAATAATATTTAAAAAAAAAAAACTACAATTGGAATGGAATGCAATTGGATACAGCCGCATTAAAAATAGTTTTAGTTTAAAATTGTAATAAAAAAAATACAATTAATTTTAAAAACTGTTTGAAAAAAAGGACCAGGCATTAATTAAAATTAAATTTAACTTGCAACAAAAATAGCTCAATGTTTTTGTTTTAAACATAGAGGCCAGATCAATGTTAATTGTAGTGGTGCTGTGCGTCATGAATATTAATGAGGCGTCCAGTATTTAACGAATGGAGAGCAAAGGCGTGTCCGCTCGTGTCATGAAAGCTTTTTATACAGCTATAGTATAGAGTATAATACAATAATAATGTAAAAAAAAATGTGCATAAAAAACTTCCTAGCATCATCAAAAATAAAAATGTGGGGTGTAAAAAATAATTGTGCAATTTACTGAAAAACTCAAACATAAATTAAAGAGTGTATTCCACATCATCAATTCAAATTAATTTTCACTTTATCAAAAATACAAAATAAAAAAACGTAGACGCCAAATCAATATTGATTATTGAGGTGCCTTGCGTCATGAATATTAATGAGGCGTCCTGTATTTAGCGAATGTTTGCTTGTGTCAGAAAGCTTTTTAAACAGCTATAGGAGTATAATTTGTTTTATGTGAATTAAGAACATCAAGACATCATCTACAAAGCGTTTTGATTTTTAAAAATAAATTAAACTAACAATATTTTTTAGTGTCAAGAAATTAAAATTGTTAGTAATTCAGTCAAAAAAAAGTCAAGCATCATTTTTGAAGGTGTATGAAAAAAAGATATTTTAACTAAAAATGTAGACGCCAAAACAACAGCGATGACTTTGCGCTATGAATATTAATGAGGCGTCCGGTTTGCAGCGAATGGAGAGCGGGGGCGTGTCGCTCGTGTCATGAGCGCTTTTTAAGCCGCGCAGGAGAAACTTCAGCTCAGGCTTTGAGGCGTTGAGGCTTAGCTCCTGCAGGCCCTCGCGATGGTGGAGGTGTTCTCAGGCCGAGCTCTGGTGAATAAAGAAGGGGATGTGGTGGACCCGGAGGAGGCGCTGAGGAACAAGGTGGTGGGGCTCTACTTCTCCGCCGGATGGTGCCCGCCCTGCCGCGACTTCACCCCGGTTCTCTGCGACTTCTACACGGAGCTGGTAGACGAGAACGAGTCGCCCGCGCAGTTCGAGATCGTCTTCATCTCCTCGGATAAATCCACGGAGGACATGGTGGAGTACTACCACGACATGCACGGAGACTGGCTGGCGCTGCCCTGGACAGACCCCTACAAACAGTGAGTCCCTTCACGGGGGGGGGGGTCACGTGTGCAAAAGAAAGTGAAATATTCCTGCTGGAGATGTTCGCACCACCTGAAACAAGCAAGTAGATTGTACACGAAGCCAAATAAAGAAGCAAAAAATACAAAGCAATCATTTTTAGTAACCCGAGCGAAAAGAGAAAGGATGTTCATGTTAAAGTGTCCGCTACTTGCATTAGAGTCTTTCTTTGCCTCCTCTTTTCTTTCCTCGGTCACTTCTCTCTCTCTCTCCTTCTCTTTTTCTCCCTACTCTCTCTTTCTCTCTCCTCTCTCTCTCCTCTCTCGCTCTCCTCTTTCATTCTCTCTTTCTCGCCTGCTCTCTTGCCTTCTTTCTCCTCTTTTTCTCCCTTTCTTTCTCTTTCTCTCACTCCTCTCTTTCTGTCTCTTTTCTCTCTCCTGTCTCCTGTTTCTCATTTGCTCTCTCGCCTCTTGACTCCTTTCTCCTCTTTTTCTCTCTCTCGCACTCCTCTTTTTCTCTTTTCTCTCTCCTCCCTCGCTCCCTCCTCATTTTACTCTCTCATTCTTTCTCTCGCTCGCTCTTGTCTTCTTTCTCCTCTTTTTCACTCTCTCTCTCGCACTCCTCTCTTTTTCTCTCTCCTCCCTCGCTCTCTCCTCTTTTCACTCTCTCTTTCTTTCTTTCTTTCACTCGCTCGCTCTCTTGTCTTCTTTCTCCTCTTTTTCACTCTCTCTCTCGCACTCCTCTCTTTTTCTCTCTCCTCCCTCGCTCTCTCCTCTTTTCACTCTCTCTTTCTTTCTTTCTTTCACTCGCTCGCTCTCTTGTCTTCTTTCTCCTCTTTTTCACTCTCTCTCTCGCACTCCTCTCTTTTTCTCTTTTCTCTCTCCTCCCTCGCTCCCTCCTCATTTTACTCTCTCATTCTTTCTCTCGCTCGCTCTTGTCTTCTTTCTCCTCTTTTTCACTCTCTCTCTCGCACTCCTCTCTTTTTCTCTCTCCTCCCTCGCTCTCTCCTCTTTTCACTCTCTCTTTCTTTCTTTCTTTCACTCGCTCGCTCTCTTGTCTTCTTTCTCCTCTTTTTCACTCTCTCTCTCGCACTCCTCTCTTTTTCTCTTTTCTCTCTCCTCCCTCGCTCCCTTCTCCTTTCACTCTCTCATTCTTTCACTCGCTCGCTCTCTTGTCTTCTTTCTCCTCTTTTTCACTCTCTCTCTCGCACTCCTCTTTTTCTCTTTTCTCTCTCCTCCCTCGCTCTCTACTCTTTTCACTCTCTCATTCTTTCTCTCGCTCGCTCTCTTGTCTTCTTTCTCCTCTTTTTCACTCTCTCTCTCGCACTTCTCTCGCACTTCTCTTTTCTCTCTCCTCCCTCGCGCTCTACTCTTTTCACGCTCTCATTCTTTCTCTCCCTCGCTCTCTTGCATTCTTTCTCCTCTTTTTCACTCTCTCTCTCTCTCGCACTTCTCTCTTTTTCTCTTTTCTTTCTCCTCCCTCACGCTCTACTATTTTCACGCTCTCATTCTTTCTCTCCCTCGCTCTCTTGCATTCTTTCTCCTCTTTTTCACTCTCTATCTCTCTCCTCTCTTTTTCTGTCTCTCCTCTCTCTCTCTTTCGCGCCCTGATTACAGGCGGATTAGGATTAAAGAAGTCTGACAGGCTTTACCTCGTGGCAGGTCAGATGAACTCAAAGTAAAGGAACGATAACCTTGTGAAAAATGTTCTGTGAAAAATATAGATAAAAAAATATGGCTTTAAAAAACAAATTTATATCATAAAGTTACACATTCTCCACCTTGGCACAGTTTAGCTTCAACCTTATATATAACATATATTTTATTCAAATGTAAGTACGTCTGGGTTTAAAGCTGTTCCATCACTAGCCTCTGATCAAAAACAGAAGTTTGTGAGTGATTACCTCTCAAAGCAGCGAGTGTGGGTGTCAAGATGCCCCACACTTGACTGAGTAACTTTTTTTTTTATAGCATCTGCGGCGATGGTTTTTCCTCCCTGGCTCAGTGTCATCCCTGCTGTCTCCATCTGTCAGGACGAGTTGTGATGTTTCCGAAACTTCTGGTCGCCTGTGGGATTCATTGGTTTTCTTGTTTCATCTTCCTATTTTAAGTCTGAAAAAAATGCTGAAATTGTGTGTGGTTTTAGACCAAAGTCAGATCTACACCTGACCCTAATTTGATCCCTCAAACTCATGATTTCTAGCGCCACCAGTAGGCCAAACTTGCCCTTACGTTTGTGCAAAAAATGTTAATCATTAACACCATTTAGAATTTTCTGAATAGATCATGGACACCCATGTTTGTTTGAAGTAAGTTGAAACGGGTCGTCTTCAGACCCACCCAGCCAAAAAAACCTGTTAAAATAGAGTCGATTCATTAAACCGTTCTTCAAAAGTCTTGTGAAAAACATTTACATACAAAAAAAACTCTCCAACCTGGTCATCAGTAGGCTTGTTCCAATCGATCAGATCATTTTCAACAAATCGAAATTGAAACAACATGTATTTAGACCATTTGATGCTTTAATAATAACCTTCTCTTTCATTTAGCGTCATGCAGAGCAAAACCATGGCGTCTGCCAATATATAATCGAGGACCGGATTGGCAACGGAGAGCGATTAAACAAGTATTGAAAGCTAACGAGGGGGAGGTGCATAAAAAGAGTGATGGAGCACAAACATTTGCATTGCTGGGAAACTGCAGCGTCCGCACCCTCTCTTTACGTGCTTCTTTTTGGAAAGTAAAGGAGCTCTCTCATCTGTATGGATTTTTCTTTTAGTAATTAGCTCCAGAGTCAGAACAGAGCGCAGACATTCGGGGTATGGAAGGCTGGTCGCGTAAAAAATAAAAACATGACCAAGATCTTGTAGAGTTTTCAGAGAGCGTTCAGCTCCAAACAGTGATGCCTGAATAACTAGCGGTGTGTTCAGCAGTGTGTCTCGTATAACTGCTTTTGATGTCTTCAGGATACACGTGGAGAGCTTGTGAACATTAGTTTTCTCTCTCCTCTCATTATTTAAAGAGAGCATGAATATCTTCAGATGCTGCTTTGAATCGAAGGAAAGACTGAGCTGTGCTGAGCTTTCAGAGACCAGTTGCATAGAATAATTACGCTGTTTTTATCATCCTCATCATTTTAACAGATAGTTATTTTCTATATTATAAAGAATCCTGTGAAATATCTACCTCTGTTTCAAAATCTTTTCATGACTAACTTGCTCTAGATTTTATTAGTACTAAACACTGATTTTTATTTATTTTTTCCTCGCTCCAATAGCATTTCCTGTCTAAATATCCAACCGTGCAAACCCATCTACAACATTCAAAATAAATTACTGTCGAGTTTTTGAGAACCGCACGAAATTTTTTTTTAGTCGATCAGCAACACTAGTTATTTTGAGTCACAAATCCCGGGAATACTACATGGCTATGTTTACATTAATTTACATTTATTCAATTAGCAGACGTTTTTGTCCAAATGCGACTTACACTAGGGAGAGAAAATATGCTATTTGTTACACAGCCAAACTCTATTTCCGTTCGCTCATAATAGAAATTGTATCAACTGATCAATCAACCATAACAGGAAGGCAACGGAGGAGAATTTTTTTTTTTAATTGTCATTGTAAGTGTTCCTTGAAGAGAATGTTCTCTGCCAATGGTCATGAAAACATAGGTTTTCTTTAAATTCAATTTCTTTACACCCGAGGATGAATTTATACACACTAAATCAATCTTCTGATGTAAAATAAAAAATTAAATTTTCCAAGCAACATCCAATATAATTATAACCCTAACTGCATACATTTGTACCCATTCTACATGTAAGGCAGTGTACTGCAACATTTTAAATGATCAGAGCATTTCTACCCAGTCAGTGATGCCTGTGTGTGTCTCCAGCGAGCTGAAGAAGCGCTACAGCATCACGGCGGTCCCCCGGCTGGTGATCGTGAAGGAGAGCGGACAGGTCATCACCGATAAGGGCCGCAAGCAGATCCGAGATCAGGGGCTGAGCTGCTTCCAGGGCTGGCTGGAGGCTGCGGAGATCTTCCAGAACTTCAGTGGATAAAGACGGAGATCTTCACTCTCAGGGGCTGAACCAAACAAGTAACGTTTATCGTCCACTTTCTAGCTAATCTGTTAGCGTTCGCATAGCTGTGCTCTCTCGAGATGGAGATCTGCTCCTCGAGCATGCTGAACTTTTATTCGGAGATAAACGTGAAGTTCATCTGTGTTATCTCCACGTTTATTTTTTCACTGATTAAAGATATTTGCACAAAAATTGGGTCTCTGGTGTTTTATCTCATCAGTCATGTGACCGGTCAAAGACTGGTTTCCTTCTCCCAGGACGCCTATCTCACAGGATTTCTGTTGTGGTCTTCAGAGTGATGATCTAACTCGTGTTTTCTCTCCGCTGCTCCCTGAACTCAGAGATGAGGGCTTGTTTTGGTAGATCTGCAAATTCCTGCTCCTCGGAGTCTCGTTAAATGTGAGCGAGGGCCCCTGTAGAGGGTTTTCCACTGCTCTCAGTCCCCCAGCGCTCAGAGTTAGTGCTTCGGGAGTCCTGTGTTTGGAAACAGGAGGCTAATGAAGATGCACACTGACTGTTGAATCTCTACAACAACTCGCTCTACTAAACGAGACAAAGCACATCGGTGCTTTCAAGAAAGTGACGAGGGCTGCAGCTAACGATTATGCTACTAATTGATTCATCTTCCCCCTTTCAATTATTCAGTGAATAAAAAAACTAACTAGAAGAGCATTTTCCTTAAAGTATTATTTTAAATGTATATTTTATATTAAAAAAAATAGTTTCTCTCCACTTCAGATGAAAAATAAAATCAGAAAAAAACTTGCAAACATTTTTCACTAAGTCTAAATCTAAAGCAACGGAAAGAATTTTATTTGAAAATAATGAGAAAGTGCTTTATTAACACAAAACATTCATTATGTACTGCAATCAGCGCAGCTTCCGCCCTTCTCTTTTTTTTGTGTGCATACGCAATGTTTTCGTATGAAATCCACGCTGAAAATGAGTCCTGTTTAAAACCGTTTCTTTTTTCACAACTTTGATTACGGCAAGATATTGTAGAAAAGCTGACATTCTCTTGGTTACTACCCTTGTGAGGGGGATGGGGCTCAAGCTAGCAAAAGTTATGAGCAAATTCTACATTCTTGTTATATCTCTGGATCACAAGGTGGTGCTGCAACAAAATATTTTGTGTTCATTTTTAAACATACATTCGTCTTGAGTTTTGACATTTTAGCTCAATGTATTTCGAAAATAGAACAGTTTTTGTTTTTTTTTTGGTGGCTGATATCCAAAATGGCTGATCTTGTCAAATTTAACCTTCCCTAACTCAGCATGACCGTACAGTTTGTATGTTTTGAGACCAATTTAATGAGTTTTGGTCAGACCTTGTGGCAGTTATAGTCGAAAATTGCCATTTCTATGTCTCCATACAACTAGGTGGCACTGTACCGAACAAGAGAGATCTTCAGATTTCTCAGCTTGTTGGTGTGCTTTGATAAGAGGAATAATCCTTACACTGGTCAGAAGACTCCTTTGTGGTCAGTTCTTTCTCTAATGCTTTTACATTAAAAAATCTTTCATCAAAGATTAAAAATCATTTTTAAATCAAAAACCTGATAGTTAGTAATTGCAATCAAATCAATTTCTTTTAATTCATCTCTTTTTAAATATATTACAAAACATAATAAACATCATAAAGTAAAATAGTACTCATCCATCGTGGATAAAAATTAGTTGGTTTCTCAAAGCAAATGTCTTTTCATCGTCTTAAAAGTTTTTTCCTCGCTCGGTCGTCCATCATCAGGTGTCTCCTGGCTCTGGGGACGCAGCCGCTCCGCTGACGAGTCCGTCCGCTCTGTGCATGTCTTCATCTTTTATACCCGTATGACGCATTCCGATCTCGACCGTTCATTGGTTTGCATTTCATGCGTTCTTGGCATGTCCAGCTCGTGTCCAGATCATGTCATGTTGATGATCACACACACTATTGACCTACCAACTGCACCTTTCACCTAGATCTGCTCTACGCATGCAGAATGCAGCTCAAGAATACCTCTCTTGCAAGCACATCCTCATTTAGTACCATAATTCATGTAATGTCTTTAAATTAGGCATGAGAATGAAGTTATTCTTGAAGAATTGCAAATTCTTGAAGTTATACAACTATATATATATATATATACACACACAAACACACACAATTCAGTTTTCTATTTACAGTCATGATTTACACGCGTTTTTGCGTGCACGTTAGCTGCAATCTGGTAATTGTAAAAACCACACAACTTGTGCACGTTAAAGTTAACATCTTACTGTTGAAACTTACAAGGTCACATGAGGTGTCTCATTAGCGTATTGCGAGAGCTGCAAAAATGTGTTTTGGTGCACTACCACCACCTAGTGTTAAACTTTGGAAGAGTATACAAATGGAAGACACTAAATTAATTCATGAATTAATTAATGTATGTCCATCACAGTTTTAAAAAGATATGCCTTTTTATAAAGGTACAGATTTATTAGGCATGTCACAATGTTTAATTTTCATACTGGGACTTATGACTTTACTGATTAGCATACTAACAGAGTCTCAGTATGAAAGTCAAAAACAGTCAAAATAAACTTGCCCTTCCTAGCAACTCTGCGACTGGATTCAGCCTCCTCTCAACGTCCACGTTGTACCGTGTTTGCTGGGAGGATAACGCTCAGAGTTTCAGTTTCATGGTCCAGCTCACCTTCAGCATGAGCAAGTGTCATAGCTTCAGATGTAACCCTCACAAAATGGCTTCTTTTGAGCCCACACGAGGAAACAGAGAGCCGTTTATGACCGAAACTGTCCGGGATGAGAGCGGAACACTCCCTGATCATAAAAACTGAGCTGATAAGAGAGTCTAAAGGACGAGCTGAGTGAGCACAGCCGAGGAAACCAGAGCAAGAACATCATGAGGAGCTCCATCGCGTGTCTACTGCTGCTCGGCCTGGCCCTCGGAGGAGCCTCGGCTTCTACTCTGAGTGAGTTCTCTCACTTCTTCTCACTTCTACAGTGTAACGACTGCTTCGGGCCCTCACATTTTTAAGGGCCCCCATCCTCTGTTTTCACTTAAACAATTATAAAGATGTAATTGTTTTAAATTAATTAAACACTTAAATTGCATGACGTGCTTGGTGTGTATTCAATAGTTTTTCATGTATTTATTTATAAAAAAAATAATAATTAATTAACATATTTAATTTATATGTGTTCTTTTAAGTTCTGTCAAGTTAGTTTAATCAATTCTTAACATAATAACTTAGTATTTACCCTGAAAATGTACCAAATTCTCAGGAAGCTTTAAGGCGCTCTCTTTGTATTCTTTAAATGTGTAAAGATTTTATTACGAAATTTTAAATATAACAAGTGAATTCACTGCAGAATACAGATTTATTTTAACTCTTAAAATAGATTTTAAATGTAAGATTTTACCCAAAAATGTCTCTGGAACTTCTAAGACGACGTTTCCCTTTGTAAGAACTGTAAGTGTAAAAACTTTTAAAGTGTAAAAAAAATTAATTACATTTTCTCCACTCTCCACCTGAAAGGTAATTTGTTACATAAACAATTATTTTATCAAATAATGTTTACAAGTAATAAAGGCTACTGAAAAATTCTAAGATTTGAAGGAAAAAGTTTGTATCGTATGGTTTAATTTTGTCTGGGAAAAAAGCGAGGTTAATGTTCTAAACTGTTTGAATGAATTAAAGTTAAATGGTACAACTCCATTCACCTTTCCCTCCAAACAACATGGAATTCTGTGTTGGCCTCCGTTCATTTCCTCATTCATCACTCATCGTATGAGACTGACTCTAGGGTTGCTCACTTTTCAAATTAACTTTATATATAGATTAAAAGCACTCTGAAGTGAGTAGAATTAACACACAATGTGAGTTTAAATACCTGTAAAAGCTATCAGTGGTTATTGGGATGCTACAGTCTATTTTTCCACAGAGATCTTGTACTTTTGTAATAAATAGTTGTATTTCGCTCTTTAAGATTTAAATAAGAAGAGTTTACCTTAAAATATTTTTGGATCTATTATAATTTAACTCTATATAAGATAGTGTACTAAAGTGCTTGTTAAAAAAATTCAAGACGACCTTATGCGATTTTTTTCAAGCGTAAATATCTGTTTTGCCAAATAAAGGAGACCAAAGTTAAACCAAATAATTAGGACTAATTTACATTTTGCCCTTTTCCCCTGTTGTGTCGTGTCGTGTTCATGGAGAAATTTCTGTGCGTTTTTTTCTTTCTTTTTCTGTTCAGTACTGCAGCAGCTGAAGTAGGACACGCCCACTTGGCTTTCTGCTTAATATATGAATCGAAACATAATTCAAATATAGAAAAGTTAAAAGAAGCAAAATTCATCAGCTTTGTGAACTTTGTGACTATCTTAAAACCAAGACAATACAAAGGAAATGTCAATGGGTCAATCTGGAGATCAATGTGACTGGAACTACACCACTAACACACTGGTTCTTTTAAACTGTGAGACTATTGACAAGAAGATTGTGCTGTTCTGAAACGCTGCAGGCGAAAAAATATTGTGGTTATGATGTCATGTACCGAGTTTGGTCTTAATATCTCAGCGCCACTCAGATATAGCTTTGCGACCGAATTGGAGAAGTTTTTTTCGAGAACGCGTCGGCTGATCAAATTTTTGTTATGACTTTTTCAGATGGGTCCAAAGGTTATTTGAACCAAGTTTTGTTAAAATTGGACCAGTTTTATTCTCTTTTTGCTTGGAAAGCACATTTATTCTGAGGTCTGTGAGTACTTCTGTTCTTCCTATGTTTAATGAAAGTGTTTGCTGTTATACTGGGGGCATTTTCACCCAGGTGCAGTAGAACCTCGCTTCCCTATGAGAGAGAGAGTTGAGTCTTATTGCTGATAAGAAGGGAGCTGGTTGATTATTGTCTCACTTTGCTTGAAGATATAATCACACGAACGCTCCTTCTCCATCTATCCCATGCAGCTTCTCAGTGCAGAGATCCCAGAGATGAGGGGAAGGGGAAAGAGAAGCTCCTGAAGTTCTTCTACGACTATCTTTCTCAGTCGTGCGCTCCCTTCTTCTATAAAGGAGAAGGAGGCAGCAGCAACCGATTCGGCAGCGATCAGGACTGCATGAGAGCGTGCTCTCCTGATGCCCTGCAGATCTACCCCACGGATGGTAAAACCAGACTCTCGATGTTTCTCAGGAGACCCGTCTGCACTCTGACGTCCCTCTTCACTTCTCTCTCCCTCAGAAACCTCCATCTGCTCTCTGCCAAAGGATGAAGGGTTTTGTCTCGCAGCGCTTCCCAAATATTACTACGACAGTGAGGAGAAGAACTGTCGAATGTTCCTGTACCGAGGTTGCAGAGGAAATGGCAACCGCTTCGATTCGAGGGAGGATTGCTTAAAGATGTGTCTCGGTCAGCTACTCATAAGGATAATATAGTATTATATTAAAAATAACTACATTTTAAAGTTTGGATATCAAACATGTGAGAGCGTCACGGTGGCGCAGTGGGTAGCACGGTCGTCTCACAGCAAGAAGGTCGCTGGTTCGAGCCTCAGCTGGGTGGGTTGGCATTTCTGTGTGGAGTTTGCATGTTCTCCTCGTGATCGCGTGGGTTTTCTCCGGGTGCTTCGGTTTCCCCACAAGTCCAAAGACATGCGGAATAAGTGAATTGAGTAAGAATGATTGTCCATAGTGTTAAAGTGTGAGCGTGTGTGAATGTTTCCCAGCGATGGGTTGCGGCGGGAAGGGCATCCGCTGCGTAAAACATATGCCAGAGAGTTGGCGGTTCATTCCGCTGTGGCGACCCCGAAGAAAGCTGACATGAAGATGAATGAACATTATGTTGGCTTGAGAAAATTGATCTTTAAAAGTTGTGAAAGCAGTTTGAATCTTAAATCAGATAGAAACCATCGTATTATTATCAAGAGAAAGAGTTCTGTGCTAGGGTAAACTGTGGTTGCTAGGGTAAACAGCCTGGTTGCTATGGAGGGATCAGTAACATCATATAATGTCATTCTTGTCAATATGAGTCGCATAAACCAACTCTCATATCAACTATTTTCTTAAGCTGAGGTGTAGAACTTTGAGTGATCTGAATCTATGAGAAATTTTGAGAAATCTCTGAATCTAGCAGCAGTGGATGATGTACTACTGCCATTCTGCTCCAGAACAATCTCTACACATCGGCTGATGAGGAACCGGAGTCATGGGGAACAAATCAGAGGAAGATAGCCAATTAGAACACTGGGGTTGTTACGATTAAATATGATCCGGAATGCTGGGATTGCATCTCAATCCTTTCATCCAAAAGACTGTGCTCTTTACAGTCCCTGTCACCTGGTCTCACTAGCACCACTTCCCACGACAACCAGGTTTCCCCTTCATCTCTTCCATCCAGGTACTAACTAGGGTCAGACCTGCTTCTCCTCAGTGAGAAACCAGTTGTGAGCTGGGATATGGCTGGGGCTAGCGCTTAACAGCAAGCTATAAGTTGTTCTGTGCCGTTAGTACCAAAAGGTAATGATTTGTTTCATAAAAACTCTAGGGAGATGTTCAAATCGGCAAACTCTGTAAGTAGGTCCTTCATTTAGTCAAGTAAATGTCTCCTGACACCTTTTTCAGGACCTACTACATAGTATAGACAAGAGAAGCACAAGTTGATTTGATCATACTTTATCAGCAGCTTTATCGTGGAGCATTTTAGGAGTGTGGAGCTTTCTTGCACTCGAGATTCTCATCAAATGTGGAAAACCATTTCTGAGTTTTTTTCACAATGCATTCATATACTTTGCATCTGATTGCACTGCTCTTCTCGCTTGCTCCATTTCATGTTCTGATCAGTATGCAGATTAGAACGCGCCCTTGGAATGTAGTGCCTTCACTGTCTGCAGGAAGTTCATTAAGTTATTTATTTATTTTTTAAAGCATTCTACACATGGAGTATGCCTATTTTTAGGCATTTTTAGGGGTATGCATGGTTTATATATCAGCCACTTAATGTTCTGAGATGTTCTTTTAAAGGTTCTTTAGAGGCTATTTTATGATCATGGACTGTCCTGGCTATCTTTTAAGGGAAATTTTGTTCAACTGATTGTGGTTACAGAACTGCAAAAACTATGTTGTCATGAATTAATATTGATGTGTTTTTCTTTTGAATTTGATGAATACTCATGCTTTAAGCAGTGTTTTGACCCATGAATCTGGTTTCAACCTGCTGAATGGACTGATGGGTTTCTCCCTCTGTGCGAGTTCTTCTGTTCTCCAGCAGAGGTCTTTCTGTCACTGACTGTGTGTGTGTGTGTCTGTCTGCAGCTAGATCCGGGAGGCTGATGGGAGCTGCGAATGCACCCAACCCTGATGAGAAGACTGTAGATG
The DNA here is from genome assembly GCA_900490495.1 of Danionella dracula. Taxonomy (NCBI): domain Eukaryota; kingdom Metazoa; phylum Chordata; class Actinopteri; order Cypriniformes; family Danionidae; genus Danionella; species Danionella dracula. The sequence goes on from UELW01000156.1 coordinate 196,024, forward strand.
CAGGTAACAAGAGTTTTTGTTTCTTATCTGGCTTTCATTAAAGTGATGAAAATAGTTCATTATCACTTGTGCCATATATTTGAGCGTATACTTGCATAGCAAAGTAGTTTATCTGGTCCAGCTCCGGCTCTCTCGAGGAGTTTTTCTGCACCAAACGAGACAAGACCACCCAAGGGCTAGACTGGACCAAGACTAGGCCACCAATGGGACTTAACTAGACCTAGATGTAGCCTAAGGCAAGGATCGCAAATTGACCTTGACTGAATCAAGGCGATGGCCACAAAAGAGCCAGACTTGGGCCAAGGCAAGGACCGTAAATGGGCCTTGACTGAACTGAGACGATGGCCACACAAGGCCACCCATGGGCCTCTCCAAGGACCGAGACAAGGCCACCCATGGGCCTCAAATAGACCGAGACAAGGCCACCCATGCGCCTCGACTGGGCCAAGACGAGGCCACCCATGGGGCTCGACTGGACCGAGACGAGGCCACCCATGGGCCGAGACGAGGCCACCCATGGGCCTCGACTGGACCGAGATGAGGCCACCCTTGGGCCTCGACTGGACCGAGACGAGGCCACCCTTGGGCCTCGACTGGACCGAGATGAGGCCACCGTTGGGCCTCGACTGGACCGAGATGAGGCCACCGTTGGGCCTCGACTGGACCGAGGCGAGGCAACCCATGGGCCTCGACTGGACCGAGGCGAGGCCACCCATGGGTCTTGACTGGACCGAGACAAGACCACTCATTGGCCAAGACTAGGCCAAGTCAAGGCCACCCATGGGCCAAGACTGGGCCGAGACAAAGCCACACATGGGCCTTGAAAAGACCTAAATGTAGGCAGAGACAAGAGCCACAAATGGGCCATGACTGAATCGAGATGAGGGACACACAAGAAGTCACCAGTTCCGCATTAATACCTAAACAACCCTGCAGACTCGGACCATGTCTGGTCCAAGTGCAGCATACCTGTGCAAGATAGAAGATAGAGAAACAAACATTCTCTCTCTCTCTCTCTCTCTCTCTCTCTCAGGGTTGATTGTTGGTATTTTGGGAGGTATTGTGTTTGCTGGCGCGGTCGTCTCTGCCGTTGTGTTGTTTGTGCTCCGGAGGTAAGCTTTACAACGATGGCACCAAATGGCTAATTTAAAGGCATAGTGTGCGATTCATTTGAGCTAAAGTTGATGTTTGTAATTTGTAACTCAACGATGATCCTAGACCAGTACTGCTAGTAGGTTACGCTCATTATGGCTCATGTAATCATATTTCATATTTAAAAAATATTACTCATATTTCAGATTTTTATTTCTAATATAAAAAATTATTTTTCTTTATTCATGTTGATATTTTAATAGTTTTCTATTGATCCATCAGCTTCAAAAAATTAAGCGGGTTTAATCAGAGGGACTAAAACAGAACAGATTAAACTTTAATGCTGGGCGCTACTTTTCATGTTTTCAGTGTTTCATGCTCGAAATCACAGAATAATTTTGTGATACGGATGATTCTAAACACCTCTCTACGTCGGTTTGCAGGAAAGCCAAGAAGGAGGAGAGGGAGCCGGTGCCGACCACAGACATCGAAATGAAATAGATCCGGTTCCCAGTCCCATAAACATATCATTTAGTGCTTTTTAAATCTTTTTTTTATTAGTAAAATCTAATTGAAAAAACGGATGAACACTGTTTCAGGAACAAAACAAAAAAAAAAACACATAAAAGTATTGGAGTATGTCACAAATGTTAATTATCAGAAACTCTGTTTCGGGCTTGTTCAAGCAGGATCATGTAAAAGCAAGTGAAGCAGCAGTTTCTGAAGATTCACGGTTATGCATTCTCTGAAACTCTTCTAAAAGATTTGGTGTTTTTCTGCTGATTTTTAACATTTCTTTATGTGTTTGTGATGTTGAAATCTTTAACCCAAATGGTAGTTTTTATCAGGCCCAGCTTTGGCTCACACTATGTATTACAGGGTATGACTGGCCCAGGTTTTGACGTTTCGCAATGAGCCAAACATGGGCCGCAACTGGCCCACATCTCAACAAAGTAAACATTTTATTTAACACCTCGTCCAGATCTTCTGTGCCACATTAAAAACAATGCCAGTCTATGAACATAATTGGCCTATAAACTAAAAAATGCTTGTTCTGGATGTTTGCTTGATGTACCACAAAAACGCTGAATCCGGGCCAAAATCAGTTTACAGTGAATACTGAGCCTGCATTCAAACTGTTGGGACGCACTGTTGATGGAAGCTTGGATTTAGTTCCTTCATTTTTTTTATTAAACAATATAAAGAAAACTGAATCTTGTGTTTTTATTTTAGTTTTTTTTATCACCTTTGAATTATCTGCATCAGGTGTTCATTAAATGTCACATGATCAGTGATATTATTGATATGGAGAGTGCCTCCATAAAATCCTTTGTTCACTGACAGCAGGAACCTGAAGGAATCATTAACCTAAATAGCACTTTGCAGAGCACTTTACTGAGCTGGAAGATTTATCAGGTACTTCTGACCATGAGTCATGTGTCCAGGGCTGGGTTTGGGGACCTTGAGTTCCCTGAGGCATATAGGCCTCCTTCAGTTCATCAGAGGACTTTGTCACAATGCAAAACCAAGCTGAAATATTGAAACAAACAAGCATCTTTAAATTCAGTGCCATTCATATCTCAATGTGAAGTTTTGGTGACAGGCCACGCGTGGGTTGTAACTGGCCCAGAATGTTAGCCAATTAGAATTGCATTTAACATCATGCTCATATATTCTGTGCCACATTAAAAACAATGACAGACTCCCTCAAACTCTGATCATGTTTGGCCCACACACCAAAAACCAGTACCAGATGTTTGCCAGAAAGGTGCCAAACATGGGCCGAATTCTGACTCTGAATGCTCTACTTGCATTGATGTGTTGGGATCATTGTTGATGAAAACTTGAATGCATTTTATGTTGTTACAGCAATAATCAAGTTTTTATTCAGTTCCTTAAATCTGTTTTCATTGGTTAAAACCTGAAATGCTTTAGTATCTAATTTACAGTAGGTCACATGAGCAGTGATGTCACTGATACCTGACAGAAACACTTCACAGAGCTGGATATGTATCTGCAGGTTTCTTGTTATTAGGGCTGGGTTTGGGGACCTTTCTGAGGAAAATTTTTTAGATGTAAATCAATGACTTCCTGGTTACTTTATCCGGTTATTGTTAAATCAAGATTTTGAGTTTGAAAAGTCAAAATTTGAGAGAGCAAAAAAAGCCATTTTGCAAAGGTGCAAACTGAGTACTAGGAATAAAATTTTCTTTCAAAGAAGAAAAAACAACCATGCTTACACACTGCCACAATTCCAGCCAATCAGAGAGGAGCCTTCTGTATCCTGATATTTCAATTGGCTGGGCTGAAAACCAATTAAAAACTTCTGTCAGTGATGAGCACAAGTACGAACAGATTTTACATTTATTTAATTACAATTTATTTATTTGATCATTAAATTAACTTTTTGTGTTCAGAATTGTGATGTAAAAGCAATCACTTAACTTTTCTCCTAATGCTGGCATAAAATATAAACTCTTGTCTGACATTTCGCTCATGTTTTTGTGCTGTTCCTCATCAGAAACTCGAGGCGTCTTCAGCTCGCTTCATGTTCCTGGAATCCTGTTTTCTTTTCTGGAGCACAAAACGACTCCATGGCTTTAGCCACGCCCACTGGACGAAGCTCCGCCCACTAACCAATCAGATAAAGCTATAATACAGCTCATCTCAATGAAGAACATACGCACCAACTGAGCCGGAAGTGAACCGTAGCAGAACCGCATCGACAAACAATAAAAAGTGTTTTGGATGAAAAGTGTTTTTAACTCCAAAAGATGAATGTATTGCTGGGAAATGAGAGAATTTTCTGAGTGAAACCCAGCAGGGGGCGTGCTTGTGGGGAGGGGGGATTCAAAGACAATCGTTTAGGATAAATACAGCTTCTGAGATTATTAAGGGTGCAAGAGTTCGTCTAGAGGTGGGGAGAATATTTATTATTATCATTTGAAAGTGATGATGTGGCAGCTTTAAACTATTGAGAGAGAGGAGGGAGAGAGAGAGAGAGAGAGAGAGAGAGAGAGAGGAGAGAGAGAGCGAGAGAGAGAGAGATAGATAGATAAGCGAGAGCACGAGGCGCAGAGAGCGAGAGCGATGACGAGGAGAGCGGAAGTTCACGAGCAAGAGAAGCTGGATAGAACACTCTCCCTCTCGCTAGTCTCGCTCCCTCTCTCTACAATCTCTCTCTTCTTTATCTTGAATATATCTCCTCTCAGTAGCAGGTGAGCTGAATGAACCGCTGCTCGCCACGTGGATTAAGAAACATGAGCTTTGGTTTGTGATTACTCAGCTTCGATCGTTTAAAGTTCTCCAGAGTTACTACTTCGGGAGAGCGGGGATGGAGGAGAAGCTCCCTGAAGACCTCGCTAACCTCTCTGAGCTGGACGAGAAGAGCTTGCTGGAGGTGTTAACCGCGCGCTTCAGCCTCGACCGCATCTACGTGAGTACAAACCCGAGAAGAACCCTCAAATCTGGGGCGAGAAGCTGCGCTGGGGTCATGTGCTGCTACACCTCGAGGAGGTCTTCTCTGGGGCTGGGTTTGTGGCTTGTTTTCGAGGAACCAGAGTGAGTTCTTGCTTTTCTTAGAGCTTTGAGCTCTACGTGACTTCTACGTATCTTTAAAGGTTCTCCAGGAACTCTGAGGCGCATGATCAAGGAGCCAAAGAAGCACCAGAAATAAACTCAAACCACAGCAAGATCTCGGTTTCGGTTCTCTTATTAGTGAGGCTATCTTAAAACTGTAACTCTTGTTTCTCATCTCAACAGCACACCTGTGCGAGAACCCAAGCTTTTAGGTGTTGCTTGTTTTAAAAGCAAGCAAGAAACAAAAATGTAAACAGGAAAATGATTTACCTACAGTACAAAAGTTTTTGATTGCGCTAGAATCAAATTCCACCGTTTGTGTTGTCAAATAAAGGACTGTTGTGTTAGCTACTAAAAAAATTTAACTAGTTACTGGTTACTTGACTCAAAAAGTAACTGAGTTACTTTTTTAGTTATTTGTGTTAAAAGTAACGAGTTACTGTTAAAAGTAACTTGTTTAGTTACTTTAAAAAAATCACGCTAGCATTAATGGCCTTTTATTTTAATTTAAGCGCCACACGGAACATACGACTGTTTATTAGTTTAACAATTTTTATTTATTTGCTTTCTGACTTAACTCCAAGCATTATAGAAAATATACACACAAATCTGACTTAAAACGAAGTAAACTTTAAATGATAATGCTTTTTATAGCTGAAAAATATCAAATAGATTTCTAAAATAAATAACACGAAACAAACTCAAGTGTTTAACCCTTAAAAAGGTCCTCCACAAATATATGTAGCACTAACAAAAATTAATGAAAAATTCAAAACAGTTATTCACAGTATTTTTGGAAAAAAAAATCTTATAATTATTCAATATCAACTTTTTTCATACAAAATAAATTATAACGTATATAAAACTTAGATCTAGTAGCAATGTATTATTAGAAAAAAACAATACGACCTGGCGCTGATTGGTCGAGTCAGTTTGTGTGGAGCAGATAAAGTTCACGTGGAAAGATATTTCATTCATTTTAGTAATTATAACCCTTTTTTTTTTTACAAAAACAAAACAAACGAGAAAAAAAAACAGAAGTAGTCCAATTGGGTGAACATGTCTTTGAGTGTTCTGAATTGTTATCTTAGTTTTATTAATTGTCGTTGTGAATTGTTGTTTTTGAATGGTCATTGTGCTTTCTGAATTGTTGTGTTTTCTGAATTGTTTTGTTTTCTGAATTGTTGTGTTTTCTGAATTGTTTTGTTTTCTGAATTGTTGTGTTTTCTGAATTGTTGTTTTGGGAATTGTTTTGTTTTCTGAATTGTTTTGTTTTGGGAATTGTTGTGCTTTCTGAATTGTTTTGTTTTCTGAATTGTTTTGTTTTGGGAATTGTTGTGCTTTCTGAATTTTTTGTTTTGGGAATTGTTGTGCTTTCTGAATTGTTTTGTTTTCTGAATTGTTGTTTTGGTAATTGTTGTGCTTTCTGAATTGTTTTGTTTTCTGAATTGTTGTTTTGGGAATTGTTGTGCTTTCTGAATTGTTTTGTTTTCTGAATTGTTGTTTTGGGGAATTGTTGTGCTTTCTGAATTTTTGTTTGGGAATTGTTGTGCTTTCTGATTGTTTTTGTTTTGGGTATTGTTGTGCTTCTCTGAATTGTTGTTTTGGGAATTGTTGTGCTTTCTGAATTGTTTTGTTTTGCTGAATTGTTGTTTTGGGTATTGTTGTGCTTTCTGAATTGTTTTTGTTTTCTGAATTGTTTTGTTTTGGGAATGTTTTGTTTTCTGAATTGTTTTGTTTTGGGAATTGTTGTGCTTTCTGAATTGTTTTGTTTTCTGAATTGTTGTTTTGGGAATTGTTGTGCTTTCTGAATTGTTTTGTTTTCTGAATTGTTGTTTTGGGAATTGTTGTGCTTTCTGAATTGTTTTGTTTTCTGAATTGTTGTTTTGGGAATGGTTGTGCTTTCTGAATTGTTTTGTTTTGGGAATTGTTTGTGCTTTCTTGAATTTTGTTTTGGGAATTGTTGTGCTTCTGAATTGTTTTGTTTTCTGAATTGTGTTGGTTGGGAATTGTTGTACTTTCTGAATTGTTTTGTTTTCTGAATTGTTGTTTTGGGAATTGTTGTACTTTCTGAATTGTTTTGTTTTCTGAATTGTTGTTTTGGGAATTGTTGTGCTTTCTGAATTGTTGTGTTTTTCTGAATTGTTGTTTTGGGAATTGTTGTGCTTTCTGAATTGTTTTGTTTTCTGAATTGTTGTTTTGGGAATTGTTGTGCTTTCTGAATTGTTTTGTTTTCTGAATTGTTGTTTTGGGGAATTGTTGTGCTTTCTGAATTGTTTTGTTTTCTGAATTGTTGTTTTGGGAATTGTTTGTGTTTTCTGATTGTTTTGTTTTTCTGAATTGTTGTTTTGGGGAATTGTTGTACTTTTCTGAATTGTTTTGTTTTCTGAATTGTTGTTTTGGGAATTGTTGTGCTTTCTGAATTGTTTTGTTTTCTGAATTGTTGGTTTTGGGAATTGTTTTGTTTTCTGAATTGTTGTTTTGGGAATTGTTGTACTTTCTGAATTGTTTTGTTTTCTGAATTGTTGTTTTGGGAATTGTTTTGTTTTCTGAATTGTTGTTTTGGGAATTGTTGTGCTTTCTGAATTGTTTTGTTTTCTGAATTGTTGTTTGGGAATTGTTGTGCTTTCTGAATTGTTTTGTTTCTGAATTGTTGTTTTGGGAATTGTTTTGTTTTCTGAATTGTTGTTTTGGGGAATTGTTGTACTTTCTGAATTGTTTGTTTTCCTGAATTGTTGTTTGGGAATTGTTTGTTTTCCTGAATTGTTGTTTGGGAATTGTTGTGCTTTCTGAATTGTTTTGTTTTCTGAATTGTTGTTTTGGGAATTGTTTTGTTTTCTGAATTGTTGTTTTGGGAATTGTTGTGCTTTCTGAATTGTTGTGCTTTCTGAATTGTTTTGTTTTCTGAATTGTTGTTTTGGGAATTGTTGTGCTTTCTGAATTGTTTTGTTTTCTGAATTGTTGTTTTGGGAATTGTTTTGTTTTCTGAATTGCTGTTTTGGGAATTGTTTTGTTTTCTGAATTGTTGTTTTGGGAATTGTTGTACTTTCTGAATTGTTTTGTTTTCTGAATTGTTGTTTTCTGAATTGTTGTGTTTTCTGAATTGTTTTATTTTGGGAATTGTTTTGTTTTCTGAATTGTTTTGTTTTGGGAATTGTTGTTCTTTCTGAATTGTTTTGTTTTCTGAATTGTTGTTTTGGGAATTGTTGTGTTTTCTGAATTGTTTTGTTTTCTGAATTGTTTTGTTTTGGGAATTGTTGTTCTTTCTGAATTGTTTTGTTTTCTGAATTGCTGTTTTGGGAATTGTTGTGCTTTCTGAATTGTTTTGTTTTCTGAATTGTTGTTTTGGGAATTGTTGTGCTTTCTGAATTGTTTTGTTTTCTGAATTGTTGTTTTGGAATTGTTGTGCTTTCTGAATTGTTGTTTTGGGAATTGTTGTGCTTTCTGAATTGTTTTGTTTTCTGAATTGTTGTTTTGGGAATTGTTGTGCTTTCTGAATTGTTTTGTTTTCTGAATTGTGGCTTTCGAATTGTTGTTTTGGGAATTGTTGTGCTTTCTGAATTGGTTGTTTTGGGAATTGTTGTGCTTTCTGAATTGTTTTGTTTCTGAATTGTTGTTTGGGAATTGTTGTGCTTTCTGAATTGTTTTGTTTTCTGACTTTGTTGTTTTGGGGAATTGTTGTGCTTTTCTGAATTGTTGTTTGGGAATTGTTTGTGCTTTCTGAATTGTTTTGTTTTCTGAATTGTTGTTTGGGAATTGTTGTGCTTTCTGAATTGTTTTGTTTCTGAATTGTTGTTTGGGAATTGTTGTGCTTCTGAATTGTTTTGTTTTCTGAATTGTTGTTTTCTGAATTGTTGTGCTTTCTGAATGTTGTTTGGGAATTGTTGTGCTTTCTGAATTGTTTGTTTTCTGAATTGTTGTTTTCTGAATTGTTGTGCTTTCTGAATTGTTTTTTCTGAATTGTTGTTTTGGGAATTGTTGTGCTTTCTGAATTGTTTTGTTTTCTGAATGTGTTTGTTTTGGGAATTGTTGTGCTTTCTGAATTGTTTTTGTTTTCTGAATTGTTGTTTTGGGAATTGTTGTGCTTTCTGAATTGTTTTGTTTTCTGAATTGTTGTTTTCTGAATTGTTGTGCTTTCTGAATTGTTTTGTTTTCTGAATTGTTGTTTTGGGAATTGTTTTGTTTCTGAATTGTTGTTTTGGGAATTGTTGTACTTTCTGAATTGTTTTGTTTTCTGAATTGCTGTTTTGGGAATTGTTGTGCTTTCTGAATTGTTTTGTTTTCTGAATTGTTGTTTTGGGAATTGTTTTGTTTTCTGAATTGTTGTTTTGGGAATTGTTGTACTTTCTGAATTGTTTTGTTTTCTGAATTGTTGTTTTGGGGAATTGTTGTGTTTTCTGAATTGTTTTATTTTGAGAATTGTTTTGTTTTCTGAATTGTTTTGTTTTGGGAATTGTTGTTCTTTCTGAATTGTTTTGTTTTCTGAATTGTTGTTTTGGGAATTGTTTTGTTTTCTGAATTGTTGTTTTGGGAATTGTTGTGCTTTCTGAATTGTTTTGTTTTCTGAATTGTTGTTTTGGGAATTGTTGTGCTTTCTGAATTGTTGTTTTGGGAATTGTTGTGCTTTCTGAATTGTTTTGTTTTCTGAATTGTTGTTTTGGGAATTGTTGTGCTTTCTGAATTGTTGTTTTGGGAATTGTTGTGCTTTCTGAATTGTTTTGTTTTCTGAATTGTTGTTTTGGGATTGTTGTGCTTTCTGAATTGTTTTGTTTTTCTGAATTGTTGTTTTCTGAATTGTTGTGCTTTCTGAATTGTTGTTTTGGGAATTGTTGTGCTTTCTGAATTGTTTTGTTTTCTGAATTGTTGTTTTGGGAATTGTTGTCTTTCTGAATTGTTTTGTTTCTGAATTGTTGTTTTTGGGAATTGTTGTGCTTTCTGAATTGTTTTGTTTTCTGAATTGTTTTGTTTTGGGAATTGTTGTGCTTCTGAATTGTTTTGTTTCTGAATTGTTGTTTTGGGAATTGTTGTGCTTTCTGAATTGTTTGTTTTCTGAATTGTTGTTTTGGGAATTGTTGTGCTTTCTGAATTGTTTTGTTTTCTGAATTGTTTTGTTTTCTGAATTGTTGTTTTGGGAATTTTTGTGCTTTCTGAATTGTTTTGTTTTCTGAATTGTTGTTTTGGGAATTGTTGTGCTTTCTGAATTGTTTTGTTGTCTGAATTGTTTCGTTTTCTAAATGGTCGTCGTGTTTGCAAAACTGTTGTTTAGTTTTCTGAGTTATCATTGGCTTTTCCTAATTGTTATTTTTGTTTTCTGAATAGTTATTGTGTTTTCCGAAATGTTCATTTGTTTTCGGAATTGTAGTTGTGTTTTCTTGTTTGTTGTTTTTTCAAACCATGAACATGAAAGGAAAGAGAAAAGAAACCGTTTTGGAGAGGCGCAGACCTTTGAACCTTTTATCGTTGCTTCAGACTTACATCGGGGACATCCTGGTGTTGATCAACCCTTTTAAACATCTCCCCATCTACACGAAAGAGGTAAGCTTACGGAAAACATGCTGGTGAAGGTTGCGTAGCCGTAGAGGCCTCAGCTGAGGAGATGTGGTGTTCTCCTGGTGCGCAGGTGTCCGAGCGCTATAAGGGCCATGAGAAGAAGGCTCTGGCCCCTCACATCTTCGCTGTGGCGGGACCGAGCGTATCAGGCCATGCGGGGGCGGCTGGCGACGGGGCCTAAAAACCAGTGCATCGTCATCAGGTTGGTCTGAATCTCTGACCGATTCACTTCCAGATCAGGTTTTGGCCTCACTCTTTGCAGTTTTGAGGTTCCCCTGAGTAATCTGATGAGAACTGAGAAATGAAATACGGGGTTTGATTGGCTCAAGGTTTAAGTCTAAGCCCTAAACTGGCTCACATCTCAGCCAAATTAAACTTTTAAATTAATTATTTTTATTAAAAAGCATACCAGAACTTCATCAGACTCATGTTTGACCAACATATGAAGACTGGTTTACCAAAAAAACCCGGAACATGGGCCAAATTTGTTTGCTATCAATTCATTACTTTCATTGATGCTTCTTCTTTTTGTTTATTTTTTCCAACATTTTTTTTTTAATTAAGCTTGCTTTTTTATTAATCGCGCTGCATTGTTTAATGATTTTGCTTCTTTTTCAAAAATGTTTTTATGAAACATGTTTTTTTACAATGCTTATTTTTTATAATTTATTTTATTGAAACGTGTAATAAAAAAATACTTGTAAAAATTTAATTGAACATGTGCATGTTTTTACGATGACTGTTTTTCATTATTCATGTGCATTTGTTAATGTTTTGGTACTTTTTCTTCATTGTTCATTGTTACTAAAAAAATTATGAAATAAGGATTTTTTTATGATTCACTTTTTTTTCTCAATTTTTGTAAGAAAAAGTATATTTTTATGATGCTGCTTTTTTTTATTTTGTATTAAATGTTTTTATTGAACATGTGCATGTTTAACTACATTTTTTTCTTTATGAAACAAAATAAAATGAGTTTGAATCATAGATCGATGAACGTCTAATAGACAATGTTATAGGAAAATTGAATGAAATGTTTTCAATAAATAAATGTAAAGAATGAAGACTCTCAAGAATAAAGTGCTAATAGATATAGATTACTTTTATTATTGATTCCGTTTCTATAAAATAGAGGTCTTCAGGCTGGAGCTTGGCGGCTGAATTCTAAAGAATAAAGGCATCATGCTTTCAAAGTCGAAAAAAATTCTTGTTCTCTTTGAGGAACCGTGCCTCTGTAAACACTGGCATGACGACATCTGTCAGTTCTGAAGAACGTGCCCCGTCATGTTCTTGAGAAACATTTCCTCAGATCTTCCTTCCTGTGTTCACACAGAGAGAAGAACAGCGGCTAAAAATACAGTTCTCTTCATGAGTAGAATCCTTTTTGGGAGATGTTCTGTGGATTAGAAATGTTCTTCTGTGTTTATCATCAAGACTATCAAGAGACTACACTTGAGTGTCTAGACTTTTCCAAAACAACAGTTTTAACATTTGTTTCTATAGATAAACTGAAAATCCAGTAACTGTTCGCCATGTTATGCAAACGAGGGTTTTCACTGGTGTTCAGGCTCGGGGCCTGTGCTGCTCAGTTGATCTGGTTCCCGGACGAGACTGAACGGGAACGTCTCAGGTCGACTGTAGTTCCTGGATTTCTCTCTAACTCAATTGTTCGGCTGAAAGCTTCTCATCTCTTCGCTGCATCCAGTTTCGTTTTAAGATTCTCCTTTCTGCAGCTTTCCTCTGAGACCCTTCAGAGAACGCTCAGACTAATGTTCAGGCCGTCCTTATATAACGATCAGAGTAAAAAAAAACTTCCTTCATTTAAGTCTTTTATTTTTGTTGAACTAAACCGAATATTTGTTTGGATATGGGATCATTTTGACCAAATAAAGCAGCATTATTTCAAAGGGCTGCTTTTTACGGCTTTTGTTTGGAACACTGGTAGTGTGGTGCAGTGCTTGTCACTTCTTTGGAATGGAGGGTGTGTGTGGCACTTTTGTTTGGAACACTGGTAGTGTGGTGCAGTGCTTGTCACTTCTTTGGAATGGAGGGTGGTGTGGCACTTTTGTTTGGAACACTGGTAGTGTGGTGCAGTGCTTTGTCACTTCTTTGGAATGGAGGGTGGTGTGGCACTTTTGTTGGGAACACTGGTAGTGTGGTGGCAGTGGCTTGTCACTTCTTTGGAATGGAGAGTGGTGTGGCACTTTTGTTTGGAACACTGGTAGTGTGGTGCAGTGCTTGTCACCTCTTTGGAATGGAGGGTGGTGTGGCACTTTTGTTTGGAACCACTGGTAGTGTTGGTGCAGTGCTTGTCACTTCTTTGGAAGGAGGGTGGTGTGGCACTTTTGTTTGGAACACTGGTAGTGTGGTGCAGTGCTTGTCACTTTCTTTGGAATGGAGGGTGGTGTGGGCACTTTTGTTTGGAACACTGGTAGTGTGGTGCAGTGCTTGTCACTTCTTTGGAATGGAGAGTTGTGTGGGCCACTTTTGTTTGGAACACTGGTAGTGTGGTGCAGTGCTTGTCACTTCTTTGGAATGGAGGGTGGTGTGGCACTTTTGTTTGGAACACTGGTAGTAGTGTGGTGCAGTGCTTGTCACTTCTTTGGAATGGAGAGTTGGTGTGGCACTTTTGTTTGGAACACTGGTAGTGTGGTGCAGTGCTTGTCACTTCTTTGGAATGGAGGGTGGTGTGGCACTTTTGTTTGGAACACTGGTAGTGTGGTGCAGTGCTTGTCACTTCTTTGGAATGGAGGAGTGGTGTGGCACTTTTGTTTGGAACACTGGTAGTGTGGTGCAGTGCTTGTCACTTCTTTGGAATGGAGAGTGGTGTGGCACTTTTGTTTGGAACACTGGTAGTGTGGTGCAGTGCTTGTCACTTCTTTGGAATGGAGAGTTGTGTGGCACTTTTGTTTGGAACACTGGTAGTGTGGTGCAGTGCTTGTCACTTCTTTGGAATGGAGGGTGGTGTGGCACTTTTGTTTGGAACACTGGTAGTGTGTGCAGTGCTTGTCACTTCTTTGGAATGGAGAGTGGTGTGGGCACTTTTGTTTGGAACACTGGTAGTGTGGTTGCAGTGCTTGTCACTTCTTTGGAATGGAGAGTGGTTGTGGCACTTTTGTTTGGAACACTGGTAGTGTGGTGCAGTGCTTGTCACTTTCTTTGGAATGGAGGGTGGTGTGGCACTTTTGTTTGAACACTGGTAGTGTGGTGCAGTGCTTGTCACTTCTTTGGAATGGAGGGTGGTTGTGGCACTTTTGTTTGGAACACTGGTAGTGTGGTGCAGTGCTTGTCACTTCTTTGGAATGGAGAGTTGTGTGGCACTTTTGTTTGGAACACTGGTAGTGTGGTGGCAGTGCTTGTCACTTCTTTGGGAATGGAGGGTGGTGTGGCACTTTTGTTTGGAACACTGGTAGTGTGGTGCAGTGCTTGTCACTTCTTTGGAATGGAGAGTGGTGTGGCACTTTTGTTTGGAACACTGGTAGTGTGGTGCAGTGCTTGTCACTTCTTTGGAATGGAGGGTGGTGTGGCACTTTTGTTGGAACACTGGTAGTGTGGTGCAGTGCTTGTCACTTCTTTGGAATGGAGAGTGTGTGGCACTTTTGTTTGGAACACTGGTAGTGTGGTGCAGGCTTGTCACTTCTTTGGAATGGAGAGTGGTGTGGTACTTTGTTTGGAACATTGTTTTTTTTTTGTCACATATTCGGAGCAGAGTTGGAACACAAGGTCTTTAAACTTTAATTTTGGGTGAAAAAAGTTTTTGCCACTTTCCTTTGGATTGTGGGTCATTTTTGACACTAGATTAGAACAAAAGGTAGTTTTGACACTTTTAAATTGGAACAAGGTCGTTTTTGAAGCTTTGTACTAAAACAATGGTATCTTCACACTTTCAATTGGAACAAGGGTAGTCTTTTACACTTCAAATCAAAACAAGGGTTTTTTTTGACACAAACTTTAAAATTTTTTGTCATTTGTTTGTTGTTTGAACAACGCTAAATTGGAGCAAGGATAGCTTTGGCACTTGAAATTGGAGCAAGGGTCGATTAGACACCTTAAATTAGAACAAGAGTAGTTTTTGTCAATTTGAAATTTGAACACGTGTAGTTTTTGACATTAAATTGGAACAAGGGTAGTTTTTGTCAATTTGAAGTTTGAACAACTGTAGTTTTTGACACTAATCGGAACAAGGGTAGTTTTGACACTTCAACTGAAAACAAGGGTGGTCTTTTACAGTTCAAATCGGAAAAAAGGGTAGTTTTAGACACTTTAAATAAGAACAAGGGTAGTTTTGACACTTTAAATTGGAAAAAGGGCAATTCAAGACACCTTAAATAGCAACAAGGTTAGTTTTTGACGCTTCGAAACTGGAACAAGGGTGGTCTTTTACACTTCAAATTAGAGCAAGAGTAGTTTTTGTCAATTTGAAGTTTGAACAAGTGTAGTTTTTGACACTACATTGAAACAAGGGTAGTTTTGGAACTTTATATTAAGCTTTATATTAAAACAAGTGTGGTTTTAGACACTTATATTAGAACAAGGGTAGTTTTTTTCATATTGTTGGAAAAGGGTAGTTTTGGCATTTTAATTTGGAACAAGGGTAGTTCTAGATACCTCAAATTGAATCAAGGGTAGTCTTTTACACGTCAAATTGAATCAAGGGTAGTTTTTGACACTAGATTGGAACAAGAGTAGTTTTGACACTAGACTGGAACAAGAGTAGTTTTGACACTTTAAATTGAATCAAGGGTAGGTTTTGACACTAGATTGGAACAAGAGTAGTTTTGACACTAGACTGGAACAAGAGTAGTTTTGACACTTTAAATTGAATCAAGGGTAGTTTTTGACACTAGATTGGAACAAGAGTAGTTTTGACACTAGACTGGAACAAGAGTAGTTTTGACACTTTAAATTGAATCAAGGGTAGTTTTTGACACTAGATTGGAACAAGAGTAGTTTTGACACTAGACTGGAACAAGAGTAGTTTTGACACTTTAAATTGAATCAAGGGTAGGTTTTGACACTTAGATTGGAACAAGAGTAGTTTTGACACTTTAAATTGAATCAAGGGTAGGTTTTGACACTAGATTGGAACAAGAGTAGTTTTGACACTTTAAATTGAATCAAGGGTAGGTTTTGACACTAGATTGGAACAAGAGTAGTTTTGACACTTTAAATTGAATCAAGGGTAGGTTTTGACACTAGATTGGAACAAGAGTAGTTTTGACACTTTAAATTGAATCAAGGGTAGTTTTGACACTAGACTGGAACAGGAGTAGTTTTGTCACTTTAAATTGAATCAAGGGTAGGTTTTGACACTAGATTGGAACAAGAGTAGTTTTGGACACTTTAAATTGAATCAAGGGTAGGTTTTGACACTAGATTGGAACAAGAGTAGTTTTGACACTTTAAATTGAATCAAGGGTAGGTTTTTGACACTAGATTGGAACAAGAGTAGTTTTTGACACTTTAAATTGAATCAAGGGTAGTTTTTGACACTAGATTGGAACAAGGGTAGTTTTGACACTTTAAATTGGAGCAAGGGTAGTTTTTTTGAAGCTTTATTATAAAACAAGGGTGGTTATAGACACTTTATATTGGAACAAGGTTAGTTTTTGACACTTTAAATTGAAACAAGGGATTAAAATGTTAAGTACAATTTGAAACAAGGCTATACTTTTTTGGTCAGTAGTTTTTGAGACAAGGCGCACAAGCAGATATCGAACATTAACATTTTTGTGTGTTTGTTTTCCCGTTTATAAATTATGGTTTGGCCAGCATTGTATTTACCCTGAATGAAAACAGTATGATTCTGTACTGCAGTGGTGAAAGCGGCGCAGGGAAAACCGAGAGCACCAAACTGCTGCTCCGACACATCATGGAGCTCTGCAAAGCCAACTCACAGCTGGAGCAGCAGATACTACAGGTACTCACTCCTCTTGCTTTAAGGATTTAAGGATTTCCACACATGCACTGTTAAGGCCTCGATTTTATAATAAAGCAGTGTCTGGATCGGTTTGGCTGGACCACTGATATTGGGAAGCCAATGTTTTTCTGGTGGTCTGAAAACCCCCCATAAATTTTAAGCTTCTTGTTTCAATGGTTAAAACTGGGTCCATAGTTTTCCATACTTGATTTATAACTAAATAGGTTTACAGATGGATAGATAGAGCGATGCCTGCCTCTGCTGATTTGAATCCAGCCACCTGGTTGCGCGTACCAGGGTTCATGGCACAGATATGAGAGAAACCACTGCTCCTGGCTGAAACTAGATCCTGCTCTCTTCTGCACCGCGATTGACGGATGTGGGCTCCACAGTCAGATAGGGTGTTCTTCATTTGCTTGGGATGGGAAACCGACTCAGTGATGAGTCCAATAGAAGTATATGTTTATTTTTAATACTGGAACCTGTCTTTATGATCCTGATTCTTAGTCTAAAAGGGTTTGTTCAGATAAACACCTGACAAACTGAGTAATGCAGCGCTAAGCTTTCAAATTCTATGTAAAGTTCTTATTTTACCTGTTATTTCAGTTTTTGAAATTGACATGTTTGTTACATTGGCAAACACAACCATTGTTCCAAATAAGAATAGGCTACATTCCAAACTAAAGTTGGGAAAAAAGTTTGTTCCAAATAAAAAGAGGCTAAGTTACATGTGTTCCAAACAATGTGGCAAACGCAACCCTTCTTCCCAAATAAGGCGGAAAACACAAATATAAGCTGAATTAAATGGCCAAACCTAGCTTTGTTCCACATAAAATGTGCCCAAATTGGGTGTTCCAATCAAAAGTAGAAAAAACTACCCTCGTTTCAAAATAAGGAAGTTGAATCATTTTATATTGGAGCACGGCTAATTCTGCCACTTCGATTTTTGCCAGTTTAGTTTGGAAAACTGTACATTTAACCTATTTTTATCTGGAGCATGGTTCTGCTGCTTAGAATGCAGGAAATGTAGCATCTTTTTATTTGGAACACTATCAAAAACTACCTTATTAAGTTTGGGCAATTTTTTTGGAACATTTTTTTGGTTTTGTCCCACTTCTTTAAAGCAATTCAGGTTTGTTGTTTGCACAGCACTTAAAACGTGGTTATGTTTGCACACTGAGAAGGCAGACAAGAGTTCATTGCTGACTTACAAATGCAGATTGCCTGTCGTTTTGTCTGTAACAGGAGTAGTTTAAAAAAAACCTAAAAAGATTATTGAGTGGGTATATTGATTTAAATAATTTCTAAATTATTTGTGGTTATATTTAGCGTACCTGGCAGCTTTTTTTATATCAATTGACAGCACTTTTTTCCTGTTGCTCTTGTTTTTGAAAGCAGGTTTGAATTGAAAAAAAAAAACATGAATAGCAAAAACTGCTAGCTTGTAAATTCATATCTGTATTTGAGAAAAATATTCAAATATTTTCCTGTTTGTAGTTTTTTCAAATTGTTAAAATTAATAACAATGAAGCAAATAGACATATTTGAAACAGAAGATTCACATATTTGGGTATGCTCACGTTTGTAATAATATATAAAATAAAACAAGTTAGTCTTCATTTTAAAGGCAAAAATGTAATAAACATTTTAAAACCGAAAAGTGGAAAACGGATTTATTTTTGTTTTTATTTAAATTGAAAATCAAACCTAAAGAATCATGCGTTTTATGTAAGGTGCTGGAAGCCCTGTAAAAATGAACTTGCTCTTTCAAAGCCGAAGGAACCTGGCAAGAAATGAGAGCGATGGATTCAGAAGCAAGAAATCAGACGTCCCACTCCAGAAGCTCAGAGAGGAGCACGTGATAAACCCTCCTCAGGGAGCTTTCTAACCACTTTTACCAACATTTAACAGGAGTCGAAGGAAGGGAGCAATCTAAAGCTTGCTTTTAGCGGATCCGAAACCCAGTTTTTCCACTCCGAGGAGCTGAAAGCAAACACTACTCCATTCACAGACAGCACTGCCCTTGCACCGTGTGCAGTAAGAGCGGTGCACTATCTGGAGCACCAGCTTTACTGTGTGTTCTAGCCGAGGAGAAAGGTCACCGTTCCAGAAGAGCACCGAGATCCCTTCAGAGTCAAAGCCACTTCCTCAAAGTCTCGTCCAGACTTCCTGTGGCTCTGAGAGAGTCGAGAATGGAGAAACATTGGTGAAGATGATCCTGTAGAACTTTAACTCACCTTTTAGTGTTGGTTAGTGAGCAGTCTCTCTCGAAGTATAATAATTATTGGGAAAAAAAGGCAAAAAGAAATCAAAGTTGTGAAAAATCTGATGTGAAACACATCAGATCCGCTCAAACTTGAACCTTGTTTCAAATTTGTTTTAAAATCGACTTTTTTTAGTGGGTTGTAATGTTTCTTTCGCTGTCACACTTCTCTCTCTCCTCCCCTTGTCTTTCTCTCTCCCTCCTCTAGCGTCTCCCTCTCTCTCTCTTTCTTCCCTCTCATCTCCCTCCTCTCCCACTCGCTCTGTTTGTCTCCATCTTCTCTCTCCCCCTCTTTTCCATCTGCTTTCTCCCTTCTCACTCCCTCTCTCCCCTTTTTTCCCTTCTCTGTCTTTTTTTTCTCCCTCTTCTTCTCCCCTTCTCTCTCTCTCTCATTCTCTCGCCCCCTTTGACATCTGATCAAAGTATTTTATGAACACAAAGCTATATAATATTCTCTGTTTCGTATTCACTCATCAGCTCAATAATCCACAGCTAAAGTCATCATACAGGCTCTTTTTTTCTAAGTGTGCCGGGGGCCTGAACCTCTCTCCAGGTGCTGCTGGTGTGGCCCCTGAGCGCGTCTGGCCCCTGAGCGCGAGTGACCAGCGCTGTGCTTGTGGTTGTGTGCAGGTGAACCCTCTCTTGGAGGCCTTCGGGAACGCTCAGACGGTGATGAACGATAACAGCAGTCGCTTCGGGAAGTACATCCAGCTGCGCTTCCTCGGATCCTCGGGTGAGTTCATGACCCCGAGGAGATAAAGCATCACGAAGCAACAATATAACTTTTCAAGTAAAGAAAGAGTGTTATATGTACACTGATTTTGTGTATATTCTACTCATTTTGTTTGATGAAGCTTTATTTTTTTAGTTTTATAAAGCTATATTTACATTTCAATTCATCAATGTGTATCAGTTTTTTATTTGAGTATTGTTATAGAATTTTTATATATATATTTATTTTTATAAAGTTTGTATGGATAAATCTTCCAATTGTTTACATTTTTAATTAAAGATAATAAAATAAAATGTTTTTTTTTTCTCTGCTCGCATCGCTTGGTTTCAATTCCTTTATGTTGAATGTTTGTTATGGAACTTACATTTATTTAAATAGGACTACAAAAATTAAACTAACATTTATTTTATTATTATTATTATTTAAATTTGTAAAATGTAATTAATATTTACATTTTTAAAATGTAAAAAAAATTATGTTTAAATCCTTTTAGTTTATCAATTGTTTTACTTAGCAATTTTATAGAACAACATTTTTGTTTTTATTTTCGAACCGTTTTTAAAAATTAGTTTTAAATCGTTAAACTATTTAAAAACAGCTTTGTTTTAATAGTTCTTTTTTGTTTAAAAATTTATTTTATTTCAAATTTCAATAAAATTATTTTATTACTATCATAAATAATAACCTTAATTTAATTAGTTTATATATTTTTTTCTAAAAAGGTGAATTAAATTTTACTATATAAATATATTAAAATACTATATATTTACTAAAATCTTTAATTATAATAAGTTATAATTAAATGATTATACCTTTTCGCGGACGCTCTCTTAACCCCGCGCTCCTCCCGGACGCTCCGTCATCCCCGCGCTCCTCGCGGACGCTCCGTCACCCCCGCGCTCCTCGCGGACGCTCCGTCACCCCCGCGCTCCTCGCGGACGCTCCGTCATCCCCGCGCTCCTCGCGGACGCTCCGTCACCCCGCGCTCCTCGCGGACGCTCCGTCACCCCCGCGCTCCTCCCGGACGCTCCGTCATCCCCGCGCTCCTCGCGGACGCTCCGTCATCCCCGCGCTCCTCGCGGACGCTCCGTCACCCCCACGCTCCTCGCGGACGCTCCGTCATCCCCGCGCTCCTCGCGGACGCTCCGTCATCCCCGCGCTCCTCCCGGACGCTCCGTCATCCCCGCGCTCTCGCGGACGCTCCGTCATCCCCGCGCCTCGCGGACGCTCCGTCATCCCCGCGCTCCTCCCGACGCTCCGTCACCCCCCGCGCTCCTCGCGGACGCTCCGTCCTCATCCCCGCTCTCCTCCGGACGCTCCGTCATCCCCGCTCTCCTCCCGGACGCTCCGTCATCCCGCCTCCTCCCGGACGCTCCGTCATCCCCGCGCTCCTCCCGGACGCTCCGTCATCCCCGCGCTCCTCCGGACGCTCCGTCATCCCCGCGCTCCTCGCGGACGCTCCGTCACCCCGCGCTCCTCGCGGACGCTCCGTCACCCCCCGCGCTCCTCTCGGACGCTCCTCATCCCCGCTCTCCTCCCGGACTCTCCGTCATCCCCGCTCGTCCTCGCTTACGCTCCGTCCCCCCCCCCCTCCTTCGAGCTCCGTCACCCCCCCCTCCTCCTTCCCTCTCCTCACCCCCTCGCTCTCTCCTCTCGTACCGCTCCTTCACCCCCCGCGTCCTCTCTACGCTCCTTCACCCCCCCCCCGCTCTCGCTCTCCTGCACGCTCCGTCACCCCCTCGCTCCTCGCGGACGCTCTCTTAACCCCGCGCTCCTCGCGGACGCTCCGTCACCCCCGCGCTCCTCGCGGACGCTCCGTCACCCCTGCGCTCCTCCCTGACGCTCTCTTAACCCTGCGCTCCTATGTTTCAGTGAAAGGAGCGAAGATCAACGAGTATCTCCTGGAGAAGTCTCGCGTGGTGCAGCAGGACGACGGCGAGCAGAACTTTCACATCTTCTACTTGATGCTGGCGGGGCTGTCCTCCAAGGATAAGGAAATGTACGGGCTCCTGGACCCAATGCGCTACCGGTGAGAACAGGCCGGGTGTCCTCTGAACCTTTAGAGAAGAATCATGCGCAATGTGATGAGGGTTCTAAGAGTTTATTGGTGAAGCTAGCTTGAGTTTTGTATCTGTAAGGTTAAATAATGGAGGCTCTCTCTCGCTCGCTCGCTCATAAACACTTTGAAGATATACTAGCTCTCATGGATATATCTAAGAGATCGCTGAGCTCCATTGTGATGAGACGCTGACTCATGGAGATGTCTGTCCCTTGTCAAACAGGACCGGTAGCATTTTTCAGCGTGCGCACCTGAGATCACCATCTTATCCGCGGTGTTGCTCAGGTGTGTGACGTACACTGTCTCCACCAGTTATTTTCAGTCTTTAATCGACAGAGATCGATGCTGCTCGAGTGTGAAATGTGTGTGAGGATCCAGACAGGATTCTTGGCCTTCTAGAAATAAAATCACTCACAATTTATTTTATTTCAAACTAATTCGGGTTCAAATGCATGTTTTTGTTGCAAACAATAAAATATATTGTTCTAGTGTCTGCATTTTAGAGCGATTCATAAAATATCATGTGATTGATTTCTGAAATTAAAATATGTATTTATTATGCGTTTTGTTTGTTTGATAAAACTTATTAATACTTAATAAATATCTTGATTGAAGATGAAGAAATAACACATTTTTATTTATAATTTATGGTTCAACTAACCCTTTGATATTTTTTTCTGTGAAGCAACAAATCTATTATTTTATTGTTTGTTTTTATTTTATAAAAAGTAAGTGCTATATAAAAATTGTATTCTATAAATTAACAATATACAATAAGTATTTAATATATTAATGCATTGGTAAAATGTGTTACAATAATGCTAATAATTAAGTAATAATTAATTAAGCAATGATTTTTTTTTCCATCAAGCAATCGATTATTACTTAATGTTTTCTTAAATAATATATTCACTTATTTTTTATTTAGTAGTTTATTCAATTACAAATAAGCATAATTGTGTAAAAAAAATCTAAAATTAAGTTTATACTAATATTTAATTGGCATGTGTATATAAATAACAAAGTTTCGAGTTACCTGAGGCTGTACACCTGAGCTGAGCTGCTGATACTCTTTATATCGGATTTTTCTTTATTATTAAAAATGAGTAAATAAATGATATTGAATAAGAAAGATTCAGATTATCAATGAAATATTAGCGAAAATAAAGCAGACTTCAGAGATGGATTTGCAAGGGTTCTAAAGCTGAGCATAATTTTTTTTTTACCTTTCCTCTCTCTCGTTTCTCAGATCAGGTTAACAGTGGTAAATTCAGTGCTTGCAGTGCTAACCGATGTTTTTCTGCACTCCTCAGCTATCTGAACGGCAGCTTTGGAGCGGACGGTGTGGCGCAGGCGTGGCGAGTGAAGTACGCCGAGGTTTGCAACGCCATGGACATGGTGGGGTTTGAGGAACAGGTACCAACTCCACCTCTTTTTTACCTCTCCAGTTCTAAAGAGTTCAAACTGTGTTCCTCTGAAGCGGAGGAGTGTAGAGCTTCTGGGAATATTTATTCTGCTTGTTTTTAATTCAGGAAAAAGTATTAAATGTAATATTACTATAAAACTAGATTTTAAGTTTAAACCCTTAAACCCTTAAAGAAGTGTTTTCTCAAGCTAGCATACGTTTTTCAAAACTGGCAAAAGCTTCTATTTAAAACTAATTTAAATAGTGTAAAATCAGTTTAAAAACGTATTTTAAAAGTTTAAAACCGCTTGATACTTCCTCTCTGTTACAAACTTGTGTATTTTTTTGAGTTGGGAAGATAGTTGCCAGGGTTAACAGTCTGGTTGCTATGGAGGGATCATTGACATCATATGATGTTCCCCTTGCCAATACGAGTCTTATAAACTAACTCTTGTGTCTTAACTCTTTCTTAACCTGAGATATAGATCTCTGATAATGGTTGCTAGGGTAAACAGTCTGGCTGCTATGGAGGGGTTGGTGACAATTAAAAATTGTTACATTCTGAGCATCACAACTCAGCCCCTGTGCCTTAGCTTGATTCTTATTTAAAATATTGAGGCAACCCAATAATCATTCATTTTCAATGGCAATGTTCAGTCAGTCGTGACCTTTACTCAGTTAGAACCTGGAGGTCCAAATACTTTGTTCCTCGTTTAGTATCAGGTTCGTGCCCAAAGGGATAAGGTCCTTAAGCGTTGTGTGTTTGAAGTTTCTACAAGATTTTCAGTCCGAGGTACAGCTTAACATATTTGACCTCATGTTGAGTCAATGGAGAAATCTCCCAGCATTCTTGTCGATTTCCCAGAATCCTTTAGTGGTACCAGTATGAGGAGATGTAGCACTCTGTGTCAAACCTGTTTGAAAAAGATTTGAAGTCAGTAGCTTGAAGCAGCTAGGAGGAGTACCCGCTCTGAAATTTTAGTCAGAAGAATAATAATATATATTTTTTATTGTACAGTAATGTTGCTTTCTTCCCGAGAAAAAAGGTTTAAAAGTGCTTTTTACAGGTTGAAAAACCAGCTTTAATAGGCTTTTCAAGCTTTTTTTTATTCCCTACAGCTACAGTTTTTTCTCTGATTCCAAAGCTTATTTGACTAATTGTAATTTAGAATGAGATGTCTGTGTTTAAAAAAAAACAATTTTAAAGAGATATGTCTTTGTTTTATCTCCTGAAAGTTCAGCTTCTAGAGTGTTCTGTTCAGAATTAAAGAAATATTTGGCGTTATTTGCTAGGAAATGCAAAAAAGTAACAAGTACCCACATATTTCCCTTTATTAGTTAGAAAGTCAAAGTGTAAATAGTTACAATTTTCCAGTGTTTTTGTGACCAAAACTACATTTCACATCTCCGCTCCTGATAGGCTTGTGGAATGACTCACCCAACCCAAGATTTTTTGAGAAATCAATCATAATTAAATAATGTTGTTGTCGCATTTAGTTTTCTTGTAAGAAGAGTTTCCCGGATGTTCTCATAGAACGCTGACGAACTGAAACGAAACTGAAATGAAAGTGCTGGAGTTGATCTTAGTTTTGATGGGTGCTCGCTCTCTCTCTTACAGGAGAAGGTGGACATGATGACCATCCTGGCTGGCATTCTGTCTCTGGGGAACATCATGTTTGAGACGGCGGAGAGCGATGCGCTGCGAGTCTCAGAGCGTCTCACACGGCTGGCTGAAAGCCACTGCGGTGAGTTTCCTGCTCCGGAAACGAGAATTCTTTTGGTGCACAAATATAACCTTGTGGGGCTCCACCAGAGATGGGAGTACCATCAAAGCCTGCGCGAGCTGCTCTGTGATCACGCGGTTGAGTTGTTTGGGGTTTTGATTTAAGTGTGCTGGAGCTGAATCTGAGGTGATGGAGGTTCAGATGCTTCCGAGGGTTAAAAAGTGGCGTCGTTCTTCCTCTAAAAAGAGCTCCAGACCTAGAAGCTTTCTCTCTCCTTTCTCTTCTTCCCCAACTCCCCTTTTCTCCATTTCTCTCCTGTCTCTCTTTGTTTACCTGTCTTTTCCTTTTTCTTTCTATTTTTATCTCTCTCTCTCTCCTTCTCACTTTCCTTTCTCTCATCTTTCTGTCATTTCTCTTTCTTTCGCTCTCTTTTTCTCACTCCTTGTTATCCCTCTCTCTCTCACTCCTTTATCTTTCTTTCCCTCTCTCTCTCCCTCCTCTCTTTATACTTTTTCTCTCTCCTTTTTCGCTTCCCTGTTCTCGTTGTATTTCTTTCTCTTCCTCCCCCTCCTTTCTCATTCTTTCTCTTTCTTTCTATCCCTTCTCTACTTTCTCCCTGCCTCTTTCTCTCCCCCCTGCTCTCTCTCTCTCTCACTCTTGTCACTACTCTCCTTTACTTTAACTCCCTTTTCCTTTCTCTCATCTCCCTTTTGCTCTTTCCCTCTCTATTTCTCTCCTTCTTCACTTCCCTTTCTCTCTGTATTTCAGTTTTTTCTTCCTCTCTCCCTTCTCCATCTTTCTCTCTGCCTCCCCCTATTTTTTCCTCTTCTCTCTCTTTCTTGTTTCCTTCTCTTTATTTTTTGGCAGGTATTTCGCTAACTGTTTTGTTTTTTACAATTTAAAATCTAGGTTTTGTTCTCCTGTTGACTGTTACGACTCGTTTTAAGGGAATGAAACAGAGGAGGATTATTTTAAGCTCAACCCAGAAAAAGAGCTCCAACCGCTGCCACCAGAGCGCCGCACACAAACCAATTCAAATCTGAAAAGCTGCAATTTTATTAATGTAGAAACAAACACTTAATATCAAAGAATCAAAGTAACTGGGATGGAGAAAGGCCAAAATAACAAACAAAAACCCACTGTTAAGAAAATAAGCTACTAAATTCCCTAACAGACAACAAATGTAGAATTACATGACAACTTCCCTAAACTTTGTAACAAAAAGAAAGTCTTCCAGAAATAAAAACAGGCCACCCACCACATTAACCAAACAATCCAAAATAATCTAGGAGAAGAAGAAACAATGAAAATTACAAAACAACAACACAAGTCTTTCTGAAATCAACATTGAAATTAAACATGAACATGAAGGTGTTTGCTGATGGAGCTGGAATCCGGAGCTCTTCACCGAGCGCGGTGACAAATGCAATGAGCTCCCTGAATTGAGGAACACCAAACCAGCATCGACGTTCCAGCTGATTTCAACCCCAAACACTCCTGAACACAAAGCACGAATCAAACATACTACAAAACATCTGAAATCAAACTAAAGTGACTCAAAGCACGTAAGAACTGCGCGAGAACCCTCGAATCTTTCTCTCTGGCGTCCGAACCCGTCGTCTGAAGGGCGAGTTCCGTCGGGGTCCTGCTTTCATCATTTGTGGCATCTCTTAATCTCCTGATTTAACCCTTTGTTTAGACGAGAGGAAAGCGCGAGCGGAGGATGCCTCGCTGCTCTAGTGTTTGATCGGCTGATTTATGGCCTGCGCTCAGAACAGAAACCTGCTGCGTCTGGGTTCCTATGATAAGAGAAGACGGCCGCTGGCTGGCTCTACATCAGCTGAGCTGGGAACGAAGGAAGAGGAGAGGAGAGGAGAGGAGAGGAGAGGAGAGAGTGAGCAGGAGAGTGATAGGAGCGGCGAGTAGTAGATGAGCTATTAGCTGATAGTTCTCTTCTCTTCTCGTCTCTCGCTCTGCTCTTCTCGTTCTTTCTCTTCTGCTCTCTTCTCTCCCTCCACTCCGCTTCTTTCTCTCCTAGGTACCTTCACTCGAGCAATAAGGCTGAGCTATAAAAATGATAAAATAAGTGGATGGAGCGAGACTTTTTATTGTGGGCAAATATTCATTTTTTTCTGGCGTTTTGTTTCTTTAAGTTTGTAATTTTTCCTTGTACTTTGTTTTAATGGATTTAAAAATAATTTGGCTTTTTTTTTTTTTTTTTTGGGGGGGGGGGGGGGGAGGGCATTTTCTTCTGTGGCTTTCTTAATTTTTTTTTCTCTGGTGTTTTTTTTGTCTAGAGTTTTTGCTGGTGTTTCTTTTTAACTTTTTAGTTTTTATGTATTTTTTAATGTTTATTTTTCAGGGGTTTCTCCCTGTTTTGTGTCGTTTTATCCAAGTGTTTGTTGAGTGGGTTTTTTTGTTCATTTTTGTAAGCTTTTACTTTTTTGTTCTGTTTTTGATTGCTTAATTTGCTTTATTTTGTGGGCAAATGTCTATTGTTTTCAGTTTGTTGTGCTTTTATTTATTGAATTATTTTTGTGGAGTTTTTATAGGTTGCATTCTCGTTTTATTTGTATTTATTTTTTTGTTTTGGTATTTAGTTTTGGTATTTTTAAATATTTTAGGAGGGCAAAATCTTAACTAAGTTTTTTTTTTCTCCCATCTTAGTTTTCAATAACTTTTTTGTGGATTTTAGTTTTATCTCTTAAGTTTAAATTTTGGGGGCTATTTTGTAGAGCGTTTTTGTTGAAGATTTCTTTCTCCTTGTGCTTTTATATGTTTATTTTGTTGTGTTTGTGTGTGTGTGTGTGTGTGTGTGTGTGTGTGTGTGTGTGTGCGCGCGCGCGCAGGGTCAGTTCGGGGTCCAGGAGGAAGATCTTCTGAAGAGCCTGACCTGCACCACCCTCCATGACTCGAGGAGAAGCCATACAGAGGCTCCACACGCAGCAGCAAGCCGAGGGTACGGCACACTTGCTCTGAGTGCTTTATCGGGGGAGTGAAGTGGCTTTACAAAGGCTGTTCCTGCCCTCCGCCTCTTCCTCTTCCTCGTGGTGCTGATGCTGCGGTTTGTTGCAGACGCGCGGGACTCCATCGCTAAAGTGGCGTACGGCCGTGTGTTCGGCTGGATCGTCAGTAAGATCAACGAGCAGCTGGCGCCGAGCGAAGACCTGCACGAGGAGCTCAGTGAGATCGGTCCGAGCGAGCGCTGAAACTGGAGGCTACGTTAGCGCTGTCTGTGTGCTTTAGGATCTGCACAAGAGTGCTCTTTTTTAACCCACTGCTTTGTTTTTCACTCATTTTAGGGTGTTGTTCTTTTTATTCACTTTGTTGTTTGTTGGTTTGTTTGTTGTCTTTGTTCGTATGTGTTTTGTTCTGTTTAGTATTTTGTTGTTGTTGGTTGTGGGGCTGTTTTGTTAAATGTTTATTTTCTAATTTATTTGTTTGTCTTTTAGAATGGCAATTTTTGTGATGTTTTGCTTGTTGCAGGGTTGTTGTTGTTGTTTTGTTTTTGTATTTGTTTTGTACTGATGATGTCTGTTTTTTAATTTGTTCACCCATAGTGTAGTGTTAATTTTCTTTAGTTGATTTTTTTTTTCTTGTTCTTGATTTTAAAGTTTTAAGGGATTTTAAGGTTCTTTGTTGACTACTCAATTTAATTTAACTCATTTTTTGCAGTCCGTTGTTTCCCTTTTTTTCCTCTTTTTAAACACTTAAATACTTTCCCTGGAAGCACCAGGGCTTGTGGAAGCAGACCCCAGCTCCTCCTCTGGAGTTCTTAATCACATTTCCTCATGTTAAGGAATCCTGGACATCTTTGGCTTTGAGAACTTCGCTGTGAACCGGTTCGAGCAGCTCTGCATCAATCTGGCCAATGAGCAGCTCCAGTTCTTCTTCAACCACGTGAGCGCTTCTTCTAATATTATAAACCCGCGCCTGGCTCAGAGCCCAGTAAAGACGTAAAGTAGCTAGCTGGGTTTGATTTAATCTTAAACTTGCGTGTGAACTGAAGGAGATGGTTCCTTTAAGAGAGCGTGTTGGTGTTCCCTCAGCACATCTTCCTCATGGAGCAGAAAGAGTATAAAGAGGAGGGCATCACGTGGGAGGCCATCAGCTACAAGGACAACAAACCCATACTGGTACGCTTCTTTTTCCACGCTCTCATCCAAACCTGTTTTCCTTCTC
Source organism: Danionella dracula (assembly GCA_900490495.1). Taxonomy (NCBI): domain Eukaryota; kingdom Metazoa; phylum Chordata; class Actinopteri; order Cypriniformes; family Danionidae; genus Danionella; species Danionella dracula. The sequence continues at coordinate 224,531 of UELW01000156.1, forward strand.
TCTGACTGCACACACAGCGAGCACTGTGATTGGTTAGGAGGAGTGTGGTAACTCCCAAACGCAGAAGTGCTGACGGAGCAGAACTTAATGAGGGCTCTTCTCTTCGGGTTAGTTCCTCTCCCTTCTGTTTTTCTGGGAGGTTTGTGCTCCCGGTTTAATTTGGAAGTTCCAGAAATGTCTTTGGTCCAGTTTTAAAGAAAGGTTTTGAATTTAGTTTCTTTTACTTTATTTTCTTCTGAATGTTGTGTGTTCAGACTGAGGAATTCAAGGTTTGGATTGAAGCTTTGTAAAGCTGCTGTTTCAACGGCACGGTTTCTCCATGAAGCAGATCCCAGAGTATGGGACCGGGTGTTAACAACAAAAAAGATTATTGATTAAGATAAAGATTGTTGTTTTTGGAATCTGCTTAATAATAATTGATGACTATTAGTTGGAAACCTTGTTATATACAGTCAATGTTCCAGGGGGAGGGAGGTGACTCCACAGCTGCTGAACACTTAAACCCTTAAAGTAGACACTCATTTTCAGAACGAAGTGTAGATACTTTTTAGTGTTTGAGATGAGAGTGAGCTCTATTTGGGACGGACTAAAACGTCACGTGACTGAAGGAGTTATGATCACGTGATTACAGATCACAAACTCCTTCTTTCTCATTCCTTCATTAAAAATATTCTAATAAAATATATAACTCTCTCTATAGTGATATAATTTATTTCTGAGCGTCTTCTTTAAAAATTAGTCATATTACAGAGAGCTCACTTGTTTGGATCCAAAGGAAAACTCCTTCCGCCCGAGTGCAGGGGATTGTGGGTAATATCAGCCAGTTGAGAGTTCATCCATCTGCTCTTCAGAATCTAACCGGAGAAAGTACTCATCCGGGGACATGCTTGGGGACTTGATGTATACTAAGGTTTGGGATGCATTAAAAGTGTGGATGGTGTGCCAATTAAGACGCATTTTATCTGTTGTGAAGTGCAACCCCTTGCAACAGATCGGAATGTACACTGTGAAGAAATACACAAAAGTTTTCATTTAAGCAGTGCAGGTTTACAAGGTGATTTATAAATGGTTAATGAAGAGTTGGGAATCAGTAGAATGAGCCAAGATAAGGGTGTTTCAATCACACTTCTATAATTTACTGAGGGGTACGGCCAGGAGGATAAAAGAGGGGGCCAGGAGTCATCCGAGAGACACGTGCTGATGCTGAGGCTGATGCCGAGAACCAGTTGTTATAAAAGTTGTACATTATTGCACTAAAGATTTGGCATGACCTTTTTTCCCTTTATGTTTATAGTTTTTTTTCCCCTCAATTCTTGTTGCACTAGTAAAAAATGTCTTTGCACTAAAGTGTTAATGTGGGTGAAAACCGCAAGCTTTATCACATGATTTATCTAATGACATCACCTACAGTATCAGCACTACAGTAACCAGAATGCTTAGTGTTACAACATGTATGGCAGTTTAATGTTGACGCTTTGTCTGCAGTAACGTTTTCTTGAAGTTTCATGTCTGGAGAAAGCCATGTAAACCTTTGGAGATCTTTAGCGTCCTCGTCTGAATTGTGTGCGGCTGCGTAAGCGTACGCGATGTGCATGACGTCATTGTGCTGACACGTCAGAATACCTCCAAATAAAAACACCTTTTTAATAATCGTATTCGAGATAAATATGCTAATATAAAAAGGAAAACAAATGATCAATTTATGGTAATTTATGAAAAAATATTATAATGAAAGGAAACAGGAAAGATGTCCATTTATATTTGTGTATAATACGTTCCAACTCCAAAATTGCAGCGTGTAGATCTTACACTTGTTACAGCGAGTGTCTCTTCCAGGACCTGTTCTTCACCAAACCCATCGGGATCCTGTCGCTGCTGGATGAGCAGAGCGCCTTCCCTCAGGTGCCTCGCTGAAACCATTATTCTCTCTCTCTCTTCTTTCTTTCCTATTTCTTTCTCTCTCATCACCTCTCTTTCTCTCTTTCTTCTCTTCTCTGTCATCTTTCTCCTCTCTCTCTCTCTGAGCCCTCCTCTCTTTTTCCACACTCTTCTTTTCTCATCTTTCTCTCCCCCCCCTTTCTCCTCACTCTCTCTCACTCACTCCCTCCCTCCACTCTCTTTCCTTCCCCTCTATCTCTTCTCTCTCTCTCTCCCCTTTCTCCTCACTCCCTCTAACCCACTCTCTCACTTTCTCTTCCCCTCTATCTCTCTCTTCTCTCTCCCTCCTCTTGGTCTCTCACTCTCTCTCTAACCCTCTCTCTCTCTTCTCTGTCCCTCCTCTTGGTCTCTCTCTCTCTCCCTCTAACCCTCTTTCTCTCCCTTTATCTCTCTGCTCTCTCCCTTTCTCTCCTCCCTCTCTCTCGCTCAGAAGTCTGTGTTCCTCTCCCGCAGGCCAGCGATCGAGATTTTGTCGACAAGCTGAACAGCAAGTTTAAAGCAGCTCCCAACTATGAGGTGGTGCGAAGCCACGCCCCTCTGTTCACTGTGGTGCACTACGCAGGGAAGGTGAGTGTACTCGAAGCTATAGAGGATGAGTGTAACAGGGGTCTCCTCCTCGGCTAGAAAGCATTAGATCCAGGTCCAGCCATTCTCCAAGCAGACTTTAACTGAAAACACAGTCGAGATGATCTGCTGCTGTTCTCCTTCATGAGACGCTCTCGTCCTCCATTCAGGTGCAGTACAACGCCAACGGCTTCTTGGAGAGGAACAGAGACACCATCCCGGCCAGCATCCGCGAGCTCTTCATCAACAGCGTCACTCCGCTGCTCAGCGTGCTCTTCGCAGGTCTCTCCTCTCAGATCAGAACCTCTTATCTGCTTCATTTTGTTTCGTTTAGCTTCGTTTAGTTCCTTATTGATTTATTTATGTATAACTTCAATTTGTTTTGTGTAGCTTCATTTAGATATGTTTAGCTTTGCATAGATCCTTTTCTTTTCATTTTGTTTTGTTTAGTTAGTTTTTGTTGTTGTTTGTAGCCTCATTTATCTTTAGCTTTGTATAGCTCATCTTCTTTTAATTTTGCTTCATTTCATTTTGTTTAGCTTTGTGTAGTTCATTTTATAGTTTAGCTTCAATTAGTTCCTTTTCTATTCATTTAGTTTTTATTTGATTCACTCTGTTTAGTTTAGTTTAGAATGAGACGTGTGCTCTTCCCTTTGTACTTGATGATCTTATGGGTCTCCTGAACATCCCGAGCTAAGTTTTTGTTCAAAATCTTTTGTTTTGTAATGTTTCAAACATTGTCATTGAAGGTTTTCCTTGATTGGTTTGAGAAGAAATAAAAAAAGTTTATATAAATATTTCACAAACATCTCAAGATTTAAAAAACAAAGTGTTGTGTTTGTTTTGGGTGAATGTTAAAGCAAAAGATGGACAATAAGTGTTATCATTTTTTGTTTGTTTTTAGCCACCATCTCTCGAACAGGAACTCTAATGCCGAGAAAAGCCAAGGTGTGCACTCTCTTTCTTCTTCTAGAAGTTTACTATAACAATAATTCTTCTAATCTGTTTGCATTTTCTATGTCACAGGAAGTGATATAAGTCTGTGTTTTACTGTCCCAATGTCAGATTCAGGTAGCAGATGATAACTTCAACTCCACCAGGAAGCAGTCTGTCGGGGCACAGTTCAAAGTAACATATCAATCACTCACAGCACTTGAATACACTCGGTACAACATTGCAATACACCAAAACAATGTATATAGCTGCGTGTGGTCAGTATGTTCCCAAAAAGTCACAAAAATACTAAATTTCAATAAGAAAATTAAGCTGAAAAGGAGTGTTGCTATTGTTCCCCCAATGTCCCCAGGCTAACGTTCCCCCAATGTCCCCCGGCTAACGCTCCCCCAATGTCCCCCGGCTAACGCTCCCCCAATGTCCCCCGGCTAACGCTCCCCCAAATATGTCCCCCGGCTAACGTTCCCCCAATGTCCCCCGGCTAACGTTCCCCCAATGTCCCCCGGCTAACGTTCCCCCAATGTCCCCCAGCTAACGTTCCCCCAATGTCCCCCGGCTAACGTTCCCCCAATGTCCCCCGGCTAACGTTCCCCCATTGTACCCCATTGTTTCTCTTAATGTTCTCTAGCTAACATTCCTCCAATGTTTCCCAGCTGACGTTCTGTTAATGTTTCTCAGCTAACATTCTCTTTATGTTCTCCAGCCAACATTCCCCCAATGTTTCCCAGCTAACTTTCTTTTAATGTTTCCCAGCTTATGTTCTCTTAATGTTTACGGATGCTGTTTCCAGGATGACGTTCCACCAATGTCTCCTGTATGATGTTTCCCAGATATCATTCTCCTAATGTTTCCCAGCTAACTTTCTTTTATTGTTTCCCAGCTAACGTTCACGGATGCTGTTTCCAGGATGACGTTCCACCAATGTCTCCCGGATGATGTTCCCCTAACGTTTCCCAGATATCATTCTCCTAATGTTTCCCAGCTAACCTTCTCCCCATTTTTCCGGATAATTTTCCCCTAATGTGTTCTGATAACATTCCCCCAATGTTTCTCAGCTAACGTTTTTGCAGTCACATGACATCAACGTATAAACCGAGTCACAGGAATCAGTCTCTTTTTGTAATCTTGTTTGCTGGTTTGTCATCTCATTTGTTCGTGTTCTTCTGGTTGTGTTACTGAGTCTGAGTTTGTCACAATTAGCATTCTCTAGCGGTGCTCATGGAGAAGATGTTCGCTGCCAATCCACACTTTGTTCGGTGCATCAAACCCAACCGAAGCAAACAGCCCAATCAGCTGGACAGCCAGCTGATTCTGGATCAGGTGAGACTTCCCCGGACCCCTCTCAGAAGCTTCAGTTCAGAACTGGAGCGATACCAGATCACTATCGAAGCAAGTTCTTCTCCAGGTGTCTGGAAGAGGTGCTCTCTTACTTTTCTATCTTCTCCTCCAGCTGCGCTACAACGGTCTAATGGAAACCATCCGGATCCGGCGTGATGGCTTCTCCTGGAGGCCAACCTTCCGCGAGTTTACAGAGAGGTAAACGCAGGGCTGTGTTTGGAGGAGTGTGTATCTGTAGAGCAGTGACTCAGGTTTCTCTCTCCCAGGTACAGCATTCTTCTGCTGAAACCAGATCTGCCACTGGACCAGAGCAGGTCTGAACAGCACACAAACATGCGCTGCTGATTTTAGAGGAAGATGACGTGCTGAGGATGTACAATACATTCAAGCTCACTTCTGATCTCTAGTGGTCAGTCGATGAAGTGAAGTTACAGGCTTGAACAGGGAAAACTTCAGAAGGGAGAATCTTAACCACATGAGTTCCAGTCTGTAAAATGTTAAAGAAAATTTACAATATTTAGAAAAAGTTAGCTTTTTTAACTTTTGATTCGCTGCGTGGAGATGTATATCTTTTTTCCTCTCTTCTTGCAGCTGCAAGGCAATTCTCAAGAGCACAGAGCTGCGTGGCTGGAAGTCCGGGTGAGTGCCTGCGCAGCGAAACCTCAAGCTCTTTAATGATGGAAAAAAAAAAACCTTCAGCACTTCACTGCCTTTAAAATTTGGGTTCTTTTAAATAATATTTTACCCTTTACCCTAAAGATATTAGTTGCCAGTTTTAGTGATTTTTTTTTTTTAATTTAAGAATTCTTGCCAGATGCATCCATTTTACCCTAAAATATGTTTGTTGCCAGATCCAGCCATTTTTACCTCAGTTATATTTGTTGGCAGATCCAACAATTTAGTTTTTTTTGTTTGTTTCTTATCCCCAGATTTGTTGCCAGATCCACCGATTTTAGACTAAAATAAATTTGTTGCCAGTCCCAGAGATTTTACCCCAATAAAAAAAGATTTGTTACTAGATCCAGTGATTTGTACCATAATAAAAGAATCAGTTGCCAGATCCAGCAATTGAACGCCTAACATTTAAGTTCTATAACTGAAAAACAAACATACACAAGCAAATCCTTAGTTTTCCTTATTTATTTGCATTTTAAATCAGAACTTTTGAGTGTTTCGACTGTTAAAGGAACCTTCTACCACAGTCATCTACAGTGATCTCTCTCTCTCTCTCTCTCTCTCTCAGCTCGTCACGTGTGTTTTTCAAGTACTGGCACCAGGAGGAGCTGTCTCACCTACTGGAGCGACTGGGACGAGCTGTGACTGTCATCCAGAAGAGTATGCTTGGAAAGAAGACTGCTCTATTAAGTTATTCTTTTCATTCTGCCTAAATATTTCCTCAGTTATACTCGGTTTGTTTTCTTGATAGAAATAATTTTTTCATAGACATTGGACACAACTTTGCTTTGTTTTTCAGATTTTCGCGCTCGTCTCTGTCGGCGCCGGTACCTCTCTCTTCTGGCTGAACTCCGACGGCAGCAGCTCCAGGCTCAGCGGGAGAAAGAAGAGCGAGAGGAGGAGGAGAGGAGACGAAAGGAACAGCAGGAGCAGGAAGAGGAGGAGGAGAGGAAGAGGAGGCTTCAGCTGGAGCAGGAGAACCGGAGTAAGAACTGCTGTGCTCGGGGTCTGATAACCATGCTGCCTCCGCCCGCTCTGACTATAAACATGTCGGTTGTGTTCGCAGGACCAGCGTCTCATTCTGCTCCAGTGCCGCTGCCCAGGAAGAACAAGCCAGAGCCCCGGCCGCGCTCCATGATGAGCATCCACCAGATCCCCAATCTGGCCCCCATACCACGACCTCGCAGCAAACTCTTAGAGGTGAAGCACACAGCACCTGCGCTTTCTCCGCGTTCTAAATGGATTCTCTCGGGTTAAATAAAACAGGAGGATAGACACACACACAGTTCAGGATCACTTCCAATTAGAGACTTTAAGTCTTTACTTTAGGGAAAAACTTGCTGAATCTATTATTAGGCGTGAAATTGCTGGATCTGGCAACAAATAGTGTATTCCATTAAAACTGATTGAACTGGCGACTAATCTTTTATTAGATGTTTTATTGCTGGATCTGGCAACAACAATTTTTATTAGCATTGAAAACACCTTTTCTGGCAACAATTGTTTAATTAGGTGTACTATTGCTGGATCTGGCAACAAATATTTTATCATAGATGAAATCGGAGATGTGACAACAAATCTTTTATCAGATGTTCTGTTGCTGGATCTGGCAACAAATATTTTATCATAGATGAAATCGGAGATGTGACAACAAATCTTTTATCAGATGTTCTGTTGCTGGATCTGGCAACAAATATTTTATCATAGATGAAATCGGAGATGTGACAACAAATCTTTTATCAGATGTTCTGTTGCTGGATCTGGCAACAAATATTTTATTAGATGTAAATTTACTGAATCTGGCAACAAAAATTGTATTAGAGGTGAAATTGCAGGATCTGTAAACAAATATTTTATCATAGATGAAATCGGAGATGTGACAACAAATCTTTTATCAGATGTTCTGTTGCTGGATCTGGCAACAAATATTTTATTAGATGTAAATTTACTGAATCTGGCAACAAAAATTGTATTAGATGTGAAATTGCAGGATCTGTAAACAAATATTTTATCAGAGGTGAAATCGCAGATGTGGCAACAAATATTTTATTAGATGTAAATTTACTGAATCTGGCAACAAAAATTGTATTAGATGTGAAATTGCAGGATCTGTAAACAAATATTTTATCAGAGGTGAAATCGCAGATGTGGCAACAAATATTTTATTAGATGTAAATTTACAGGATCTGGCAACAAAAGTTATATTAAAAATAAAACTGATGGACCTGGCAACAAACCTTTAACTGTGAGGCGCAGCACCTAGCCAGGTTAATTTAACCCAGGAAATCAGTTGTCAGTGCTCACAGAACAGAGCGAAAATGAAAGCAGAAGTTCTTGACCCCTTCAAAATAATCCGAGCTAGGATTGTCAGAAGAGCCAAACGATCCTCTCGATTCACTTAAGAAATACTTGAGATATTGTTAACGAAGAAGATGAGGATGATGTACCACCGTCTGACTGCAGGCGACTCCATTCGATAATGACCTGAAGGGATGCCTGCACCTGGACGCCAGCCTGCTGCTGCAGCCACGAGACGAGGAGCGTGTGAAGGAGAAGAGGCTGAAGAAGAGCAATACCATCCGCTGGTTCAGACAGACGCAGGTGCGCAAGCTCAGCACCGACGGGCGCTTCCCTCACTGGTTTCACGGCATGATCTCGCGCAGGTCAGAGCCAGCACTCACTCAAACACTCTGAGAAGCCTTAGCTGCAGCGTTAATCCTCCGAGAGAGCTTATTAGTTAGGGAGACATGATTTATGTTCCAATTATCTGGAGAAAAAGGTTGGAGAGGTTTACATGCTCTCCGCTGCTCTGACACTGCTCGTGTTTCTCTCAGGCAAGCTGAAGATCTACTGCTGGACAAACCTCTGGGCTGCTTCCTGGTGCGCGTGGGTCAGAGCCGCGAGGGCTTCACGCTTACCTTCAGGTATGTGTTCACAACACCAGAGGTTCTGCTGAAATAGCTGGATCTGGCAACACAAATGTATTAGTCAACAGATCTTGTCGATAGATCTGGCAACACATATTTAATTGAGGAAACATCTGAGCCTTGAAATTAACTATTTATGTTGGGGTAAAATCGCTGGATCTGGCAACGCATATTTAATTGAGGAAACATCTGAGCCTTGCAATGAAATATTAAATATGTGCCGCCAGATTCAGGGATTATTAACCCTAAAAATTGTTCTTTGGAAAAAAAAAACTTGAGAAAAAATCAGAGAGCAGCATTAATTAATCTCAATCTGTCTCAGAGGAGTGGATCGCTGCCGTCACTTCATGGTGGAGATGCAGACCAACGGGAAGTACGTGATCCTGGGGGAGGACCGTGCCCACTCCTCGCTCACGGATCTGGTGCAGTACCACACCGAAGTGGGCATCAAACCCTTGATGGAGTGTCTCACGGTCCCCTGCGGACAGGTGAGGGCCGCACACAGGCTCCAGGGGAGGATTTGTGTGCTCTGTGGGTTAGCCACTATCGGCTCGATGTACATTATTCTGTGTCTGAACCATTACGTGCTTGGATAACAATGACTATTTGTGGATTAAACCTGGCAACTCAAGTCATAGTTGATGACTAGTTGTCAGATCCCAGAATTGTATTCTAAATTACAAAAGATTTTTAAATCTTCCAACAAAATTTACATGGGTAAATCGCTAGATCTGGAAACACATAATTCAATTAGGGGAAATATTAAATCTGGCAGCATATTGAAAAAAATTGGGGTAAAATAATTAAATCTTGCAACAAATGTTTAAATTAGAGGACGTTATTCAATCTGGCAACATATTTATAAATTATAGGTAAAAAAAATTTAATTTGGTAACATATGTTTCAGCTATAGGTAAAATCTTTAAATCTGGCAATGCATTTATCAACCTGGGAACTAAACCTTGCTATGTTTCGTTTGAGTAGTTGTAGAATCCTGGAGCGATTATCAGCAGCTTTCACTGCTGAAAGGCTCTGTAAGTGTTTCTCCTTTAGCTCTCCGGTTCCGTCCTGCAGGCATGTGATCAGGAGCCGGACTACGAGGAGCTGCGCCTGCTTTCGTCAGTGGTGGAGGGTGACGTTCTGGACTCTGACTCCGGCTCAGAGAAAGTGCACTTACAGATGCAGAGGCTCTTCCAGCCACCTGGAGGAGGTGCTAACCCTGACTGGCACAAGCCACCGGTGCTGAAGCGTGTCTCCGAGCGCCTGCGGAGAGGAGAGCAGCCTTCAGGCGACAGCAGGGCCTGCCCCAGACTCTACCCCTCCATCCGGCTGGCCATGAGAGAAATCCAGCAGGTACAAGAGGTGCAGTGTCCGCACAGAGAAGAGCAGTGCATGACGTATGGTGGCAAATACTTGCCATAAACAGAGCTTGTATTTTTGATAATCATGCGTGCGCAATAATAATTTGTGCAAGCAGAAACAGAACCATGCATACAAAAAATAAACAGGGAGTTGTTTTCAACCTGCACAGGAGTCACATCACCTGAGAGCAAAACACTCTCTCGCGAGTGAGGGGAGGGACTAATCGTCCCATAGTTCCCCTCTCAAATATCACTCCCTTGCTCGACTCATTCCTGCTATTGTTCTTGTAGTCATCTTTATTGTTTTTGTTGTAATATTTGTAAATCTCTGCCTTGTTGTTTGATTAAAGAGTCATTTTTATAAGTAGCTTACTGTTTTTGTTGGAAAAGATTTGACTCTGAGCGTTAAAGTAACAAAATTCAATGGCACACAAGCAGCCAATTACAGATGACTTTTTTACTAAATCAAATTCACTCAAGGTAAGATTGAGAGAGATTTGAGAGAGTGGAATTTTGGGGGCGAGCACGTTAGGCCCCTCCCCTCGCTCACAGACTGTGTTTTACCTTCAGGTGCGAATCTTAAATAAAATAGTATTTTTTGTTTCGTTTTTAAGCTCCTAACATCCCCAACAGCGCAGTAGCAGTGACATTCCACAGAAAACAGAAATGTTTCTCACAGCAGAATATGAATGATTCATTTAGTTAATAATAAATTTAGTTAATAGTAAATATATGTTCGTGTTATGAATGCAACATATTTCATAAAATTTTACATAGAATGTAACTAATCATATTCTAGTTAAAAACCAAAAATATTCAAAATGTCAAGTAGAAACAATCTAATTAAACAGTAATTAAATAGTAAATGAAACAGAAAAAAATACAAATAACATGTTTTTTTGTATCTAATTCTTAAATTTTAAATAATTTAATATACAAAAATGGGAGATAACAAAACAAAGCAAACAGGGGTAAAATTGTCAAATCTGGCAAAGCTAATTTAATTTACTGTAAAATTGCTGGAGTTAGTAACAAATATTTCATTATGGCAAATTAACTGCATCTGGCACCAAAATTAATCAGGGGTAAAAAAATTTTGATCTGGCAACACATTTAATTGGGAAAAACTGAAACTAACAACAAATATATTATTATGGGTAAAAAATATAAATTTTTAAAATTTGGAAAATAAAGAAAAATATATTATTTAAAAAATTTGAGAAAACAAAGCAAAAGTAATTAGAGTAGGCAAAAACAATTAATCTCCTCTAACCCAGACTTAGCATTTTTTTGCAGAGTTAATTCCAATACGTTTTAATATTTTATGCCATGTTAACATGTTAAGTTTGTTTAGAAATACGTATTTAATTTATATTGTAATACAACCATAATGTTTGCATTTAAAAGGTCTATAGAATTGTTTTTCTTTTTTTAGAAGATGTAACCCCAACAGCATATGAAGACGCTTGCAAATGTCAGGATACATGTCACGAAATATTTAGGGCTTTTGTCTGTGCACAAATTAAACAAAATATAAAGAAATAAAGACAAATATGTGAAGGAATGGGAAGCAAATGTGGAGTTATTTTTACTGATGCTAGAATACGTCACTCAATACGTCACTTTTTAACCACTGATTGCACAAGTGTAAGCTTGCTATCTGTAATCCAGAACATATCCTGCTCCTGAGCAAACTAATCCTAAACTTCGCTGGCTAAGCAATTCATCCGGGCACATGGTACAGCCCTGAAACAAGGGCTGATGATGCTCAGGTTCTTTCTCTCTTCTGTTTCAGATTCACGACCCTGTGGAGAAAAACACCTGAGAAGCTGCGTTGATTATAAAGAATAATGTCATTTTGAGGGATAAATCAATTCATTTGTTACTGGTTTGTTTTAAGTCCTTTTATTTAATGTAATAACAAATGGAATGTTTTAAGGGGCTGAATAAAATGCTTTCTTTCACAGATCTATGTTTGTTGCACTCTTTTACTTCTGCATTCACAACAAGCTAAAAACACTTGATTCGAACAGCACCGAGAGTGAGGGTCGTCTGGTGTTAGAATTGCTTGCATCCTTTTCAACTGTCCAAAATTCTACCAGCAATGCTTTTGAACAAATTACCTTCAAGTAACACACGACTAGACATTGAACTCTCAAACCACTTAGAGAGCAACACTTACATTTTAGATTGTTTCTGCAGATTGTGTATTTGTCTGTGCCTGGAATAAATCTGGGCCAGAACTCAACATATGGGGGTTTTACATTCAGCCAATGGGATTGCAAGAAACTCTCAAAATGAAGACCAGGAGTTCTTTAGAGCATCACAAACTTTAATGTTGAACGCTGCAGTCTTCCAAAAAATCTAACTAAGCAATGTGTTACATTGGGTTTTAACACTGTTAAGATGCACCCCCATGAAGGAGCCCAACCACAGATATTCATGAAGAAAACAAAAAGCCTTACATTGCACGAGAAGGTACTTGTCAAGATGTCGCCAGATCTTAAGGAGCATGAGTCTCAGTGGGAGGGTCTACATCAGGGGTGTCCAACATCGGTCCTGGAGGACCAGAGCCCTGCACATTTTTGGTTCAACCATCATGAAACACACCTGTGGCACTAATTATGGTCCTCTGATTGGCTGAAGTAGAGTAGTATGCATATTACAGCAGGGTTGCAACTAAAATGTGCAGGGTTCCAGCTCTCCAGGACCGACGTTGGACACCCCTGGTCTACATCAATATAATAGTATTAGATGCTAAAATGTAAAACTCCATATGTCTGGTTCAAGAGCAGATATCAATATGAAAACCACATGGTTCTCCTCTCCCTCTGTTCTCTCAATGGTGCAAGTTTCAAGCATTTAGAAATGTTTTCTATTTTAACCAATTTTGCTTTTTCGGCAAAAAATTTGATCCAGAACTCAAGATAAGAAGGATCTAAATTCAGCCAATGTGGTTCTGGAGGAAATGGCGTGAGTTATCGGATGCTAAAATGTAAAACACCCATATCTCTGGTTCTAGAGCAGATATCCAGACGTTGTCCTCTCACTCTGCTCTCTAAATGGTGCAAGTGTTTAAATTTCTTCTGATTTTTTTGTCAAAATTTATAAATGTTAACTCTCTTCTCGTCTCAACATCCTCTCTCAACTGGGAAAGATGTGAAATCTGGTCTGGAGATCATGGTTTACCTTCAGCCAATAGGGTTCTGAGGACGTGTTTTCAGTTTTATTAATGCTAAAATGTCAAATTCCATATCTCTTGTTCTAGAGCAGATATCAACATGAAAATCACACGGTTGTTTTACTCTCTCTCTGCTCTCTCAATGGTGCAACTCTTGAAACTCCCCCAGTTTTTAAAAATAGGTTGAGACCATAAGAAAAATGTGGGTTTCAACAGGAAATATGATACACAACCTTCAGCCAATGGAGCTCTGGAGGTGGAGTTATTGTTTTAATAGAAGTCAGATTTTAAAATACCATATCTCACTCTCACTCTGCTCTCTCAAAGGTTCAAGCATTCTAACCATTGAGGGTTCACTTTTGGTCAACATTTTTTATTCTTGAAATTTAGCTGAGAAAGGTTGAGAATAGTGGCTTATTTTTAACATTAAAATTAACAATAAATAAATCTAAACTCGACATATACTGAGTAAAGCAAAACTTTCAAAGAGTTGGAAAATTGTTTAAATCAGTTAACATGTAAAATAATAATAGTAAGTTTTGTTATAGTGCATATAATTTGTGAATGATGGCAACAAACACCTTCACTTTTCTAATGCAGAATGTTCGGAGAATTTTATATTGTATGAATATTTGCAAGAAACTGTGTTTTTGTTTATGCATTTGGAAATTTTTCAAGGAAATGTAAACAGTTCACATTCATGTTCAAATGTAATTGTAGTTTGTTTTGTTTTGCGATATTCAGAATACTTTTGAGTTCAAACATTTGAAATTGTTAAATAATAAATCGACTAATTTCTCAGCTATCCTTCTCTGTGATCGTCCGTAGAAGTTCAACGCAACAGTATCCATATTGATCACAATATTATACTTCTGGTTGACACTTTTTGGAGACTGCATCAGTTAATAAAGAGATTAAAAAAAGTAATATTTTACAAAAAAGATTTATTCACAAGACAGATCAAAGCTCACAGTTCATCCTAAAGCACACCTCTCCTTCAACCTCATCAGTTCAACACACGTTTAGAACATCAAAACCACTCGTTCTGATTTTTTCTGGTTAAAGTTCATCATCCCAGAGTCATAGTTCATTGTTTATTTTTGGCATGTGAAATGTTTCAAAGGCAAGGCGAGCAATAGTTCAAAATGAAAGCCTTAAACGAGGGCTCTACAGCTCCCTGCAAGACTCAGAGGAGCACTGTGAACCCTCGTCTGATGGGAGAACCGCGAGGAACTATCAGGTGTCAACTCATCCTAAAGCAATTCCTCTCGACATCCCACGCTCTCGTGAGCTCGCTGCAAGCTTTCAAACAGTACAGGTTTTAGGGTGCATCTCAGTAGGTATGCGTGTTTGCAATGTTTATGTTATTTAACCATAATAAAAGAAAAGAAAAGCATTATTTGTTTATTGTTATCAATGGTCTTGAATTGTGCATCCTCGTAAAGGGTTCATGAACTGAGAAACTAAAGACAGTTGGGACTCCCAAGAGCAAGCTATCTTATGCTACTTTTTTTTAACTACAACACTTTAAAGAGCAGTGACAACCTGATCACGACCAATATTAAACACTTTACTTCTAACCGCTCCCTGCAGAGTTGTACATCTGACCAAGGAGGACTAGCTCAGGAATAGCTCAAAATTCATTTTTGGCAAACCATAAAACGTCTTTTACCTTCACAAAGAAATTTGCTTTACTATTTATATTGATTTTCTGTTGCATCGTCTGTTGCCTGGAGTATCTAGTAGTGTAACCTCACTGGATAATAACTACTTAAGGCTTGGACAACGAAAATATTCTCCAGTCGTTATAACTTACAGTCTGTGATATTACGTTTAAATACAACAGAGTTATTAATGCTTTGTGCTGGTGGAATCTTAATTCTAGAGTAAGATTTCCGTGAAGTAATATGTATTATAATTCCTTGAGTGATTAAAGTACACGGTTGCAGCTGGCTCCAGATCGTCAGAGCTTAAGAAAATTAAGACTTCTGGAAAGCAACACTTTTCTGAACCTTGACAACTGTTGAATACTGATGAGCCAAATTTGAAGAACCATTATGTCTGTCTAAATTAATAGAACTAACGGTCAATAATTCCAGGTCACGGTATTTTCTCTCGTTATATTAACTTTAAATTGAATGCAGTGAAATTAAGAGGTTTTATGGGTTTCATACAAATATTAAAGATTACTACGTGGCTAGCCTTGTTCTTGCCATGTTTATCCAGCAGAGAGCAGCAGCGCACAAAATCACCTTCCCACCACCTTTGATTCCGTCTTTGGACAAAGGAATGGTGCCTTACACAGGTTAAATGTTCAAAGCACTTTTATGATTTAAAAACTCACTTTCCTCGCTCTCTTTTGCAGTGTTCACACCAGCAATTGGTAAACGTGTAAATCGTTGCTGAATCTACGCTACAACATAAAAGTTCAAGTGTGCATTGACATGATGAAACAATCACGTGTAGAGCACTGTAGTAGTCACACAAGTCCTGGGGAGGAGATTCTAGTAGAATTTTCTCGAGGAAACATGGCAGAATCAAGAGAAAATCTGCTATTTATGTTAGCTGAAGAAGAAGAACGTAAGATACGCTAACTGTTTACTATCTACAGGGTTCTATTTCACCAGCCAAGCATCGATCAATGTCAGTATGTTAATATTTTAACTTGCCCACCGTGTTATGGTTTTTCTGGAGGACTGCAGAAACAAAGTCATCAACAGAAGAAGCTCCTGATTGGCTGCCACAAATCCCGATACGAACATCCATTGTGAATGACAAAAGTAAACAGTATGTAACTTTCCCAGCATGCCACATTCTCCATAGCCGCCACATACAGCGACTAACTGTTGAGAGCAGATAATGTTCATTTAGAATTTTGTGAATTAAATGTTCTTTGAACATTTTCAGCCGAAAGTGGCCCAAAAGTGCATGCATGATCAGTCTATGCATGATCAATTTGGAACCCAAATAAAACTGTGGTATTTAAGACGTGAGTCTGCGGTGGAGCAGCACTTATTGCATGTTGCAAAGCCTCTTTGAGCAAAAGCCAGTCTTGGCTGCAGATAGCGCAGATCATGAGCTCCCCGTGACATTCACTGCACACCTGTTAATAGAGAGCATTCTCTCTTATTGCCCCCTTTGAGCAGCTAACTCCAGAGAGCAGCGTCTGTACCGGACGTTATTCCTTTAATCGCAGCACTAAAGCATCTCTTAAGCAAAGAGGTTGAGACAGATCACGGAGTGAAAGCAATGAAAAGTTAACTCTTAGAGTCTGCCAGCAAACGTTTCACTGAGATCTATTCAGATCCTCTGCACTTCATCGCGGCTGTACTTGATTACTTGGATGCGGCAATAAAGCAGCGCGCACGAGAAATGATCCAGAACGCGGTGGACGCGGAGACGGAGTGGGAGAAGACCTGTACATTATTATTGAACGTACGCATGAGTGCAGTAAAGCTAAACATGCTTAATAAATGCTTTATAAATATTTTTTATGATTTGTAATTGATTTATTGTTTGAAACCTTAATATGAATTTATGCAATTGCAATGCTTGATTTGAGTATGGTTAGTACACAGTTGTAGCCATAAGGCAATGGTTCCAATAATTGGCATAATTTCTTTGTGTTTCGGTTTTGGCCAAGAATTTACATTTCGGTGCATCCCTAAAACCTTTTTTTTATTTTGAGTGTAAAACCTGTTTGTGCAAGAGCACAAAAGGTCTCGAAACAAACCACTGTTACTAACGCTCTGATTGGCTGGAATTGTGGTAATCAAACAAGCCTGTCTGCGCTCACACAGAGTTTACACTCAATTTGTGTTTGCTCACACAAAATATGTGTTTCTGATTAAGTTAAAAAAAAAAAACAGTCAAAGCAAAAATTCATCTCCTACGGCATTTCTCCATAAAATAAATTCTACTGTCCGATACAGACAAATAAATATCTTTAATAAGTTAACATGAAAAGTTAATCGATGGCTTTCACTGAGCTGATTCTTCATCTCTACCAACCTCATTTAGCGTAATTTCTGCTTCTTTTTTTAACTCTATCCGTCCCTGTTATTTAAATGCGATCACGTAATTAGTGAGCCATTTCCCTCTCTGAATGTGAATCAGTCACGATACACTGCCAATAGAAACCCTTCCAATCCTTCACCAAGTGATTTCATTATTTAATATCTTTGATTGATGCTGACGAAGTAAAATAAAGCACATTTCAAAACAAACATTCATTTAAGAAAAACATCTACCTACAAAATGTATTAAAATCAATTCTACCATCAAATAGAGCCAAACAAATATCTTTAATAAATTACCATAATAAATTAACCGATTGCTCTTTAGTGATCCAGTTCTTCTCAGTCTCGTACTAAAGCTGTTTTACTCATTTTAACAAATGTGTTGATTTTAGTGTATTAATCCATTTTAATAACATTTTAAGATGAGTTTTTAACCTGATTTAGCATCATTTCTGCCTCTTAACCCCTTCCTTCCTGTTGTTTAAATGAGATCACATTATTAGCGAGGCGTTTCCTTCTCTGGATGTGAATCAGCCGCGACACGCTCCCAAGAGAACCCTTCCCAATCCTCCAGCTCTCTCCAGCGGTGCTCAGACGAGTGCTGGTGCGAGCAGTCTGTACCTCAAACTCTGTTCCGTGAGCGAGCATCACTCCTCCAGCGCCGGCAGGAAGTCTCCCACAGACTCCACGATGAAGTCCGGTGCGTAGCTCTGGTGCTCCCGCTCGAGGCTGTCCCTGTACCGCAGCGCCTCCTCCTGGGTAGACACTCCCGTGAGCGTCAGGACGGTGGCCATCCCGCAGGCGCTGCCAAAGCACATGTCCGTCTCCAGCCGGTCACCCACCATAAGCGAGTGTGCCGGGTCCAGTTCCAACTGGCTGGAGATGCAGTCGAACATGAAGCGGCTCGGCTTGCCAATCACCGTCGCCTTCCTGCTGCTGGCCGTCTCCAGGGCTGCCGTCAGACTGCCGGATCCTGTCACAGAAACAAGTCGAGCTGAGAAATCAAAGCTCTCGTAAATGGTGTAAACCTCATGTTTCTGCTGTTCCTTCAAAATAAAACTAACTTTCTCAAATACTACACCTCTGTCTGACATGTTAAAAATATTTGTAATTAAAATCAGAAGCTTGTGTGCTTGTTTCACGCACAGCATCTGGGGTTGTGCTGCAGAAAACCACGGATATAATGCTATCTGCAGCTTCTACGATTGATTTAAGGCGTATGACCAATGTTCTCTCTAATTCTTGAGCGTCTGAGCAGACACACAAACTGAGTGACCCCTCGGACCACCATGAGCCTCACAGCTTAAAAAAAAATTACAGCAGAGATTACCTTTAGATAACATTCAGCAAAGTGATTTTTTTCTCTTGTTCTTGTTCTGAATAAACATGTCTTGCCTCCGGAAGAAGTTCTGACAAGCTTTAATTTACACATTTGATCTGTTAATTTTAAGGCATAAAAGCCCAAGCCTCATCAATAACGGAAATGGATAAGTTCTAAACATTTTAAAAATAAATAAATTAATTAAAATATGAAGCTAACTAAGCACATTTCTAGAAAATGTGGCTGATACGTGTTGCCATGGATTTTTATGTTTAGAAAAAAAAAAACACCAAGCTGATCAAACAAAAGAAACACTCAAATGTCAGAATACATTTTCTTGAAAGCTATTAAACAACAAATTAGAAAGAGCGCTGCAGCTTTTACAGAGCACTATCGTAATGTAAAACAAGACGATGGGTTTCAGAGATTTCCCTGATCACTCTTGAATGAAAGGAGCGAATATCTTACTGAGGCTTCTTTTTTTTTAAAGAGGAGAGGAATCAGGGATTAAAAGCATGTACGTTTCATATTTGATCTAAAGGAATTTAAATAATTGTGAAATGGTCCTGAACAGCGTTCCTGCACTATAAGAGACTGAGGAGACAAAAAGAGAACGCAAGGGAAAATGCCTGCAGCCTCAAACAGCTTGATGTCGGACCAACTCCTTAAATGTCTGAATAAAACTTTATTGCACTAAGCCAGCATTTAATGACTTCGTGTCTGAGCGAGTGAGGGGAAGCTCGGGTCTCGAGCACACACAATCAGGACCTGAACCCTTTCCTGAATAAACCACTCATGTTTTATTTCAAGCGGGTAATTGCAGTCGAGCTCTAGCTTTTGTGTCAGATTCAGGTATGAGATCAGACTTTGTGGAACCATGTGCACCCATAATGTTTAATCTGCTCATGTTATGGTACTGGTGCGCAAATGCTGCATGCACGCAACTTAGGGCGTTTTTCTCTTGGTGCAGACCAAGAGAAACTGCTTATAGATTGTTGCCATCATCTGCTGTTTTAGTCCTCATACACATCACACCAGACGTTCTGGTCCGTACTAGCTGAACAAAATGAATACAGAGCCATGTGACATCATACGCCAATCATGTCATTGCATGTATGTCCTTTATGTATGTGCTTTTCGACTGTTTAAGATGAATCTGCATGCAGAAGCAAACAATGGCTGAACAAACGTTATCGTAAACCTGGACGCAAATGACGTTCAAGATCATATATATATATATATATATATATATATATATATATATATATATATATATATACATACATATATATAAAAAACAATGATTTGTGTTCTTGAAAAAGCGAAGAGTTACACAACAGTTCAGGAGATGCAACTTACTTTTGGAAAAGACGTACCGTATAACCAAGGTAATGTACTCGTTTCTTTTTGTTTCCATTCGTCTACAATATAAACACTTTACCTAAAAGCATTTAGCAGATATGGTTGAGCAGGTAGTCTTTTTATTAAGTTTTCCCTGCTGAAGTATCAACAGATCTATTAAACCTCCTTCTCTGAGCTGCTGCTGAATTCAGAATTGCAGTGTTCTTGTGTAGTTTGGGAAACTGAGAAGAAATGTGATCATCAGAGCAGCTTTCTATAAAAGAACGCAGCACCTCACTACTCCGTGCTTGACTGTGAGCCGCCAGGACAACCGCTTCTTTAAAAAGACGCACACGGTCTCATAACACCACGCACGAGAGTACAGTGTCTGTGTTTATTCAAAAAGCATTGTTTTTTTGTGTTTTTCATTTGTTTTTAGTTCGGAAAAGTTTAGATAGTTCGAACATAATTTGTTTGGAACCGACCCGCGACCACTTTGTCCAGCAGATCTGGGACCACTTTTTTTTGTCAGCTTTTGATCTAGAGTTTGATGGCTGCTTTGTCACCTGCCATAACGAAGGAAAAGAGAACTTTAGTTCGTTTTAATCAAACTTAACAAGTCAGGTGGGAAAACACCCTTAGAGAGAACATTGCTTGTGAAACCCTGAGAGCTGGAGGAACATCTTTCACAAAGCATCTACATTCATGAACTCCAAACCATAAAAACTAAGGAGGCGGACATAATCTTGAAAGCATTTTGCCAAGCAATGACGCTTAATATTTTAGCATTTTTTTTTTAAATGTTCTAAAAAAAAATGCTGTTTTAAAATCAACTCAGCCATTTACGTAAATGAAATCAGAGTGGATGCATCAGGGAAGGAAGGGTTGCCAGGTATTCCGAACACTAAAATATGCTGCCACCAATGTTCTCGCCCTGCTGCGATGCGACAAACACAGACAGTAAAACATACTAGAGTAAAACCATATTTCTTTCCTTTAAAAGGAGCGGATCGTACACAAATGGCTCTCAACTTCTGCATGCGCGCTTGTGCTTTTTTAGAGCGCGTTTAAAAGACCTTGCTGTCTGTACAAAAGCAGCTTCATCAGAAAGAGAAGCTCTCTTTCAGAGGAGAATGAGCGAGAGAGAGAATGCTGAACACATGGAAAGAGCCTCAACAACAAGCACAAACAACACACAAAACAGTAACACACACTGGACTAATGAAAAGAATCCATGAGAATCAGCTGCAGGAGCATGCTCAGTCTAAAACACTAGGCTTTCTGATATTATATTTACTCTAGTTAACAATATTCTGATCTTTTACCCTTGATCACTGCACCCTTGAAAGAGTGTTTTTTTGGATGAAAAGTGTTTTTGGTTCCAAAAGATTAATGTTTTTTTCTGGAGCGCAAAACAACTCGATGGCTGTAGCCACACCCACTAACCAATCAGACGAAGAGCTAATGCAGCTCACCTCAATGAAGAACATACGTGCCGACTGAGCTGGAAGTGAACCATTGCAGAACCGCGTCGATAAACAATGAAAAGAGAGTGCTTTTGAATTAAATGTGTTTTTGGCTCCAAAAGATGAATTTATTGGTGGGAAATAGTTGTATTTTCTGTGTGAAACCCAGCAGGGGGCGCGGTGGAGGTACAGTAGTGGGAGGAACCAGGGATATATGGCTCGTTTTAAGGAGCTCAACCATTTGAGGAGATTCAGAGATATTGTTTAGGATAAACACTTCCTTTTGAAAATTTATTAAGAGTTTCTAGAGGGGGGAAATATTTATTATCACTCATTTAAAAGCGCCGTGATATGGCAGCCTTAAATAAGTATACACATAAAATAAATTATACAAATACGCTTTTAATCAACTAAAGCAGGGGTGTCCAACGTCGGTCCTGGAGAGCCGGAGCCCTGCACATTTTAGTTGCAACCCTGCTGTAGTATGCATACTACTCTACTTCAGCCAATCAGAGGACCATAATTAGTGCCACAGGTGTGTTTCATGATGGTTGAACCAAAAATGTGCAGGGCTCTGGCCCTCCAGGACCGACGTTGGACACCCCTGAACTAAAGTTACATTTACTTACTTAACAACACTAGGGTTGTCCCAATCGATTGCGTCCCGGCACGTGATTTTTGAGATTTTTTCGTTTATGTTTTTTAATAACAGTATAGACAGTATAGCATATATTGTATGCTATAATTAATAAATAACCTTTAACTTGTTTAATTTATTTACAGAGTGAAACAACTTGTTGCATGACAGTCAGCGATGGAGAGATTAGCTATTCAACAAACACTGGAAGTGCGCTATTCTGCACTTAACTTGTTTTAATTTGATTTCTTTAATTTTGTAGTGCACGAACGCTAATGAGTTTTATTTTTAATTCAATTATGTGGTAAAAAAAAGATGATTAATGGATGATAAAGAAACCTGGGACACCTCGAATGTGTTATAGTCTTCTTGTATTCTTCATGCATCACCAAAATGGATTCAATCAGGAAAAACAATCATAATTGCAAAAAAAAAAACTAATTGGGTCTAAATTCCACTTTTAATTAATCAATCACGCAATTAATTAAGTACAGGTGTAATTATGTAATTAATTCTGACACTTTCTGTCCTCCATAGACGAGCAGCATGGATCTCCATTTGTGCGCAGCTCAGGTAGAAATGATAAATACCTGTTTAATGTAGGCTAGCGTGTTATAGTTCTGATAGCAACATCTGTGTGCTTAGTTGAGTAATTCATTTCATGCCGCGTTTTCTTGAGAGAAGGTTTGGGTCCACTAGCATCTGAACTAGGGGTGGGTGATACGGGCCTTAAATAATATCATAATATTTTTGGGAAATATTGCGATAACTTTTTTTTTTTTTTACTTTTAGTGAAAATAACTATGTTCAGGTTTGACGGCTTTAGTCATTTTTTTTCTTTACGATTAGCAAGCATGTTCCTTGATAACAATGCATTATAAGTACTACAGTGCCCATAATGCTTAAGCCTGGTTTATACTCGATGAATTGCCCTCTGCACAAGCTCTAAGACTGGCTGAAGTGGAGCTGAGCAAGCTCTTCCTCTCTCCCTAACCCTAACCCTTTCATGTTAACCGCTGGATAATGCAGTAAAACTTTGACGATAAAGTAAATAACCTTCCTTTGTTATCTATACTGAGTTTTAGCTAGCTAGAAGTTAGCATGGTCATCCTGCCAGGTGGTGATATTGATCAGTTTTAGAGACAGTGATTCTGCATGTAAGGAGTTTTTTGATGGCAAATAAAACCTGTCCTTTGTTAACATCTGTGTTGTGTTGTGTTAATGGTTTTGTAGCAGTTGACACTCATCACAGCGATATTACTCAGTGCATAGACAGCGGAGACACAGTGCACAACTATAAATTGTTTGTTGACAACGGGAAGTTCACGGAAGTAGAAATCAGGCGGTAGCGTCACAGGGCATGCTCACATTGTTGATGCTTTAACTCAGTTATAGTTTAGTGAGTCATAAATAAAGTTACATTAACATGTGATTAGGGAACAAGTAACTCAATATAAACTCCCCGGTGTCACTGTGAAGGTACCTGAAGCACGAGGGTTCGATCCTCTCATTCAGTTGAACCGGTCTAATATCGTTCGCTTGCTATCTTTACTCATGCACACTTCTTCCTTTTCATTGAGTTTGTATTATTTTCCGCGAGTGCTCTGCTGTCCTCAAAAAGTTTCCAAACCACGAAGTGGATTCATTTTTGGGATTTAAAGCTGTCTTGAATGTCTTAAAGCGCTGCTAGTTCTCCAGCGCTGTTCTTCAGTGTCCTCCTTTGAGTTTTGAGCAGCGTATACATGAGCTGCGTGACTTGTGTAAACTGCACGACGTTATCACATCAACACGTCAGAGTACCACAATATGGACATTAACCGCATTTTTACGATATGGCCCACTTCTAATCTGAAGCGCATGCATGAAAGGATTCGAGGGTGAGCTTGTACCTGGAGTGATTCGTCCTCCTCTTAGTGGGTGCCAGGGGTCCGGGTCGGTGGCAAGGAACAGGCATTCGGCGTCCTGCAGGTAACAGCAGGCCTTCGCCAGCTTCATGAATGTGAAGCCCTCGTCGTATCCCACCAGCACCGCCTTCACCTCGGGGTCCAGCGGACAGTTGCTGATGCTCGCACCCTGGTGCTCCTCACTCTCATCCGGCACTGCGGGGACCCCAGCATCCTCCAGCTCCTTCCGCACGCCACTGCCGCCGATCACGTACACCTGCACCCGCAATCACAAGCCACGATTAGTGTTGAACGATATCAGGAACCAAAATAAATGCAGGGCAATGTACTGAAATGCTCAAAACATCATTGTTTTACATTAACTCAATTCATAAATAACAACAGAATTGGATTTGTATTTAATAATATATTTAACTAAACGTTTGTATTTAATGGTGGCAGTGTTTAATATCCAGCGATATAAAGGCTGTTTAGGAAATAGCACAAAATATACACATTAACGCATTTATAGACGTAAACATTACATAAATCAGGATAATTCCCCGAGAAACTAAAGAAAATATAGATGTCAAGCTTATGGTTAATAAACAAAAATTGCTTTATTCGTTTGATATCGATCTCTAATGATTGCAGGACACCAGTTAAGCAGTTCGTATCGCGATGTAAACCAAAACTGTCAGAATTAAGCGACAAATTCTCCCTCTTGTCCTTCGCGCTTTAACGTATGGGAGGGGACGTGGTTTTGAGTGCCGTCACACATCACGGCAAACATTTCTTTTTCTTAACCCTTGCGTGGTGTTCATATTATTGTTACTCAGGCGGTGTTTGAGTAACCCTTGCGTGGTGTTCATATTATTGTTACTCAGCCAGTGTTTGAGTAACCCTTGCGTGGTGTTCATATTATTTTTACTCAGCCGGTGTTTGAGTAACCCTTGCGTGGTGTTCATATTATTGTTACTTAGGCGGTGTTTGAGTAACCCTTGCGTGGTGTTCATATTATTGTTACTCAGGCGGTGTTTGAGTAACCCTTGCGTGGTGTTCATATTATTGTTACTCAGCCAGTGTTTGAGTAACCCTTGCGTGGTGTTCATATTATTTTTACTCAGCCGGTGTTTGAGTAACCCTTGCGTGGTGTTCATATTATTGTTACTTAGGCGGTGTTTGAGTAACCCTTGTCTGGTGTTCATATTATTGTTACTCAGGCGGTGTTTGAGTAACCCTTGCGTGGTGTTCATATTATTGTTACTCAGGCGGTGTTTGAGTAACCCTTGCGTGGTGTTCATATTATTGTTACTCAGGCGGTGTTTGAGTAACCCTTGCGTGGTGTTCATATTATTGTTACTCAGCCGGTGTTTGAGTAACCCTTGCGTGGTGTTCATATTATTGTTACTCAGCCGGTGTTTGAGTAACCCTTGCGTGGTGTTCATATTATTGTTACTCAGGCGGTGTTTGAGTAACCCTTGCGTGGTGTTCATATTATTGTTACTCAGCCGGTGTTTGAGTAACCCTTGCGTGGTGTTCATATTATTGTTACTCAGCCGGTGTTTGAGTAACCCTTGCGTGGTGTTCATATTATTGTTACTCAGCCGGTGTTTGAGTAACCCTTGCGTGGTGTTCATATTATTGTTACTCAGCCGGTGTTTGAGTAACCCTTGCGTGGTGTTCATATTATTGTTACTCAGCCGGTGTTTGAGTAACCCTTGCGTGGTGTTCATATTATTGTTACTCAGCCGGTGTTTGAGTAACCCTTGCGTGGTGTTCATATTATTGTTACTCAGGCGGTGTTTGAGTAACCCTTGCGTGGTGTTCATATTATTGTTACTCAGCCGGTGTTTGAGTAACCCTTGCGTGGTGTTAATATTATTGTTACTCAGCCAGTGTTTGAGTAACCCTTGCGTGGTGTTCATATTATTGTTACTCAGCCGGTGTTTGAGTAACCCTTGCGTGGTGTTCATATTATTGTTACTCAGGCGGTGTTTGAGTAACCCTTGCGTGGTGTTCATATTATTGTTACTCAGCCGGTGTTTGAGTAACCCTTGCGTGGTGTTCATATTATTGTTACTCAGCCGGTGTTTGAGTAACCCTTGCGTGGTGTTCATATTATTGTTACTCAGCCGGTGTTTGAGTAACCCTTGCGTGGTGTTCATATTATTGTTACTTAGGCGGTGTTTGAGTAACCCTTGTCTGGTGTTCATATTATTGTTACTCAGGCGGTGTTTGAGTAACCCTTGCGTGGTGTTCATATTATTGTTACTCAGGCGGTGTTTGAGTAACCCTTGCGTGGTGTTCATATTATTGTTACTCAGGCGGTGTTTGAGTAACCCTTGCGTGGTGTTCATATTATTGTTACTCAGCCGGTGTTTGAGTAACCTTTGCGTGGTGTTCATATTATTGTTACTTAGGCGGTGTTTGAGTAACCCTTGTCTGGTGTTCATATTATTGTTACTCAGACGGTGTTTGAGTAACCCTCGTGTGGTGTTCATATTATTGTTACTCAGGCGGTGTTTGAGTAACCCTTGCGTGGTGTTCATATTATTGTTACTCAGGCGGTGTTTGAGTAACCCTTGCGTGGTGTTCATATTATTGTTACTCAGGCGGTGTTTGAGTAACCCTTGCGTGGTGTTCATATTATTGTTACTCAGGCGGTGTTTGAGTAACCCTTGTCTGGTGTTCATATTATTGTTACTCAGGCGGTGTTTGAGTAACCCTTGCGTGGTGTTCATATTATTGTTACTCAGGCGGTGTTTGAGTAACCCTTGCGTGGTGTTCATATTATTGTTACTTAGGCGGTGTTTGAGTAACCCTTGCGTGGTGTTCATATTATTGTTACTCAGCCGGTGTTTGAGTAACCCTTGCGTGGTGTTCATATTATTGTTACTCAGGCGGTGTTTGAGTAACCCTTGCGTGGTGTTCATATTATTGTTACTCAGCCGGTGTTTGAGTAACCCTTGCGTGGTGTTCATATTATTGTTACTCAGCCAGTGTTTGAGTAACCCTTGCGTGGTGTTCATATTATTGTTACTCAGCCGGTGTTTGAGTAACCCTTGCGTGGTTTTCATATTATTGTTACTCAGGCGGTGTTTGAGTAACCCTTGCGTGGTGTTCATATTATTGTTACTCAGCCAGTGTTTGAGTAACCCTTGCGTGGTGTTCATATTATTGTTACTCAGCCGGTGTTTGAGTAACCCTTGCGTGGTGTTCATATTATTGTTACTCAGCCGGTGTTTGAGTAACCCTTGCGTGGTGTTCATATTATTGTTACTTAGGCGGTGTTTGAGTAACCCTTGTCTGGTGTTCATATTATTGTTACTCAGCCGGTGTTTGAGTAACCCTTGCGTGGTGTTCATATTATTGTTACTCAGGCGGTGTTTGAGTAACCCTTGCGTGGTGTTCATATTATTGTTACTCAGGCGGTGTTTGAGTAACCCTTGCGTGGTGTTCATATTATTGTTACTCAGCCGGTGTTTGAGTAACCCTTGCGTGGTGTTCATATTATTTTTACTCAGCCGGTGTTTGAGTAACCCTTGCGTGGTGTTCATATTATTGTTACTTAGGCGGTGTTTGAGTAACCCTTGTGTGGTGTTCATATTATTGTAACTCAGGCGGTGTTTGAGTAACCCTTGCGTGGTGTTCATATTATTGTTACTCAGGCGGTGTTTGAGTAACCCTTGCGTGGTGTTCATATTATTGTTACTCAGCTGGTGTTTGAGTAACCCTTGCGTGGTGTTCATATTATTGTTACTTAGGCGGTGTTTGAGTAACCCTTGTGTGGTGTTCATATTATTGTAACTCAGGCGGTGTTTGAGTAACCCTTGCGTGGTGTTCATATTATTGTTACTCAGGCGGTGTTTGAGTAACCCTTGCGTGGTGTTCATATTATTGTTACTCAGCCGGTGTTTGAGTAACCCTTGCGTGGTGTTCATATTATTGTTACTCAGGCGGTGTTTGAGTAACCCTTGCGTGGTGTTCATATTATTGTTACTCAGGCGGTGTTTGAGTAACCCTTGCGTGGTGTTCATATTATTGTTACTCAGCCGGTGTTTGAGTAACCCTTGTGTGGTGTTCATATTATTGTTACTTAGGCGGTGTTTGAGTAACCCTTGTGTGGTGTTCATATTATTGTTACTTAGGCGGTGTTTGAGTAACCCTTGTGTGGTGTTCATATTATTGTTACTTAGGCGGTGTTTGAGTAACCCTTGCGTGGTGTTCATATTATTGTTACTCAGCCAGTGTTTGAGTAACCCTTGCGTGGTGTTCATATTATTGTTACTCAGGCGGTGTTTGCGGGTCTCGTGGACCCATTGCCTTTTGCAGATTTTAATTCACCCAATCAAAACATTTTATGTTAAAAACTTAAACAATATTTCCTTTAGCCAAGAAACAAGTGATATAAACAGCAAATTTACTTTATTTATTTTTCTTTAACCTGCTTTCTTCACGTTTAGAATTTGAACCATGTGTGGTGTTCTCATTATTGTTACTTTGGCAGGGTTGGTGGCTCTGCTGGACCCATGGCATTTTGGCGCTTTTAATTCACACAATCTTTTTCTAAAATGTAATGTTTATTTGTGATTTATGTTTGTGTGGGAAGAGAAAATTAATGTAAAGAATTTACCATTTTCACACTTCACAAGAGCTGAACACCTTGTGTGTAATATAAATGTGTCGGGGGCGTACGTGTGGGGTCATAAAAAATCTGTTCTGATAAATGTTTTTCACAGGAAATGAGCCAAGCCCTGTGAATCTCAGCTTCAAATAATAAATGCTTGTTTAATTTTCCTTTAATGAAAACTGAAAATTGGTCCCACAGACCCGAACACCATACAAGGGTTATGATTATTACGCCGTTACAATCTTAACTATTGTTATCATAAGTGTCAATCGTTAGTTATTTCATTAGTGATCATGATTAAAATATGACCTTCCCACGGAGCTGCGCCACATCGCGCAGGTACGCGGCGGAGCAGTACGCCGAGCTAAAGATCTCCTCCTCAGCCACATCCGTGAAGCCCAGCCGGGCGAACTTCTGCACGTAGTTCTCTCGCGGCCGCGTGCAGTTGTTGGTAACGAAGAACACCCGTTTACCGCGCTGCTTGAGGCGGCTGACCACCTCCGGTGCTCCGGGGACCGGCGCTTCTCCGTTCCAGATGACGCCGTCGCAATCGAAGAGCACGTTGTGTTTAGACTCCAGAAGTTCCCGGATGTTAGCACCCCGGAGCGTCACGCAGCTCCCGCCGCCACCCGCCATTCTGCTGACCCGCGGTCCTATGGCGGAGCGGGATCGGTCACGGGGCTTTTAAAGGAACGCTGGGGTGATACGCAACGCGTCACGGTTAAATAACGATTAGAGAATCGAACGAAGACTGAAAGGAAAGCAGCTGAACACCAGCGCGGCCATCACACACCGCTGGAGGCGGGAGCAGAACCACCTAGTGGCGGCCCAATCATATTCGACTATTTAAATAAGACACGCCTATTGTCCCGCAGTATCCAATCATAAAACGAGCAGGTGTATTTTACTCTGTGATCGATTATTACTGCAAAATGTTACTGCTGATCTCTGATTCTCGCTTCAATCTTTGAAAAATATTAAATATAGAGAGGACTTGTTCCAATATTTTTTTTAATATTTGAAAGGAGTGTGGATAAATGTTTAGTGATAAGCACCTGTTTGATATATAATTGAACAAAAACACATTTGTAAAGATATACTGATTAGTAAGGTTGTCTCAGTCTAACTATCAATATACTCACCTAAAAAAGCTTAGCATTGATGTGACAATTACTTAGTCGTAAATTATTAGGTTTTTGTGGATTAGATTTCTGTTGAAAAATGAGGACGTTTGAGAGCATAGTTTGTAAACAGCAATCTTAAGTATTTGTAGCAGAGATGTAATATTAGAGGCTTTAGAACAATGAATTCATGTCTGAATAAATTTTTAAATCAATTGACATGTTTTCAACAAAAGCAAGCTCAAGCATGTTTGTGGCGTTCAGACACATCTGCACTAAATAAAAATTCCATATTAGTTATACAGCCTAAACATAAAGTAAGCATAAATAAACACAAAAAGTAAGTTTTTAGAAGCTAGTCAAACACGATCAAATTTGGGAAAAAAATATTCCTTGTTTAATTTACATCCTTTTATTTTTATTTATTATTGTTTGTTTTGTGAAACTCACCTGATTAGGATAAGAATTTTATTTTTTACACGGGATCTGTGTAGTGAAAAGCTCTTCCAGACGCTAGGGGACACTAGTGGCAAACAAAGGGCAAGAGAGAGCACAGATTCTGATTCAGTTATGGAAAAACGACTAGTCAAGAATCGACTCATAAGGTCTAAATAAAGAATGAATCAAAAACTAAATTTAATCAAGTATACAACTATAAATGATCATTGTTTAAATCCGTGTAGTCCGAGTGTATTTTAATTAATTTGAGCAGATTTAATTCATATGAGCAGATGCTTCGGGAGTCGGTTAAACCAAATCGTTTAAGCGTATGAATCGGAAACCAAACAGAAAAACTGCGCTCTAAACTGCACTAAAAGAATCGTTAAACATGATTAAAGCTCTATTTCAAGCCTTCGAGGTCCGGTGGAAAAGCTACAGGCACCGGTTTGTTCCCTGGATAGCGTTCAACCTGCAGAAAAACGAGAGGTAACCGAAGAGTTCGAAAGAGACCTGCTGCAAACCGTTTACGCTAACCTAACCGAGCACTGGATTTGAACTTCCCCAGGACTCTCCGCCAGGTGAAGGGCCGATCCGAGGACAAACTCATCACGGATGAAGAGGCGCTGCGCTCTCTGATCGGTTTATTCGCTCGATTACTTCAAAACGACCGGAGAAGTCAAATAGAGCTGCTCCGGTTGCTGCCCGAATCAACTCAGAGACGATATTCTCCGGTTGAACTGGAAACCCACGCGCTCTCCCCGTGTTCCGTGATGTTGCGGACTCTGGGCTTCAGTATAGAGAGGAGGCGAAGCTCTCTACGGTCCGCCGGTACCGGGGTGTACCTGACACGGGGGCGCGCGCCTCGAGGACGCGTCATAGCAATGTATCCAGGTGCGGCTTGTGATGTCACGCATCATAAATACAGCACTTCCTCTCTGAGAATTTGGGTACTTGTTGGCCAGACTCTGGGGTGTGCAACATTTCACCATTTTTTTTCAGATCTAAAAGTTTACTTCACTGGTAGAAGAAAAATATTAGTAATTACGAAAAAAAAAAAAAAAAGAATTTTATCACGCGCAAGGAGATCCGCTCGGTGTTTGGTCTCTAAAATGGTTTTTTTTTCCCAGTGTTCAAAAATATTGCAAAAACAACCCCCCAAAAAATTTCCAATATATTGCCACAATTTCTAAAATACAAATTAAGAGTTTTTGTTACATCAAACAACTGTACCCAAATCACTAAGAAAAAGAACCCCAGCAGCAAAGCTATTAATAATTCAGCAATTCTAGAAAACAACCCACATCTAGCGAAAAAAGCCCCCAGCACAAAACAAAAACAACCCCAGCCCATCATCAGAGAGAAAAACATAAAAAACTGATCAAAGAGAGAGAGAAAGAGAAGGGATAGAGAGGAGACAGAGAAAAGGGAGAGAAGTGATGGAGAGGAGACAGAGAGAAGGAAAGCAAGAGGAGACAGAGAGAAAGAAAAGGGATGGAGAGGAGAAGGGAGAGGTAAGAGAAGGGATAGAGAAAATGGAGAAGAGGAGACAGGGAGAAGAAAGGAGACAGAGAGAAGGGAGAAGAGAACAAACCTAACCTCCCTTACTCCCTGCTTCCGTCCCTCACAGGAACCATCTATCAGCCAGAGGAGCCCATCTTCTTCCAGTCCATCTGGAATCCCTTCGTGTTCCGCTGCATCGACAGCCTTCTGATAGACGGCAGCGACCGCTCCCTCTCCAGGACCGTGTACAGGTGAGCATCGCTGCTGAGGAGGAGGTCTCCTCGAGCTTCTCCTCATGCGTCCTCGATGTGTCTGTGTGCGTTTAGGTCCTGCAGTGGACGGGACAGCTTCGGTCCTCTGCGCCTGAGCGACGCGTCCTGGTTAAACTCTGGTCCACTCAATCCTCTCGCCGTGGGACAGTACGTCAACAACTGCTCCAATGGTTCGTCTGGTTCTTCTTCTCTTGAGGGACGCAGCTGCTTGTGTTTAAGCTCAAAACTGCTTCTTTTTTCTGTTTAGCAGTTTCGTTCTGAAGCTGTTTAATGGCAAAATCTCAGATCAGTGTGCTACTTTTAAAAATGAAGAGTTATGGGTGGGTTGAGTTCTCTGTGTTCTTCGCAGACCAAGCAGCGAACGTTTGCTATCAAGAGCTGGACGTGCCGGAGGACTTCCCCCTGGAGCTCCGTCAGTACCTCCCGAACGTGAACTACAGCGCCCACTCTCGCAGGTTCAGACACAAGTTTAAATTCACCATTCTCTTCCATCTCCTGGTCACGCTCTGCTTCTCCACAGATCGCTGCGCTGCGTTCTTCTGGTGTCTCTGAGAGACATCGACGCTGGCGAAGAGTTGCTCTCCAACTATTACACCATCGTGCATTAAAGCAAACTTCTCCAGGACAACCTTCGTGTGTCTTCTTTACACTGAGGACGATATTTGCAGATTATGTTCATGGTCTGTATTTGTTTTCAATCGAGTTCTGAAACGATTTCGTGTTGATTCGGGGAGAAGCTCTGCTGTGAGACCTTCTAAGCTCTTCCTGAAATGGAGTTTAGTTCATGAGCGGAGAAAAAACCCGCTGCAGGCTCAGAGGAACATCTTTAATAAACGTTTCCCGGAGTTTTATTTGAATTCTAACCACTACAAAGTGGTTCCAGAACACGCCGGGGAACGGTGGACGATTTAAGGGCCCACCGAACGGAGGAGCTGGAACGTTGGAGGGAAATCATTGGAAGAATAAACAAATCCGACTGATAGATGATGTTTTGAAGGAGTTAAACTCGATGTGTATCAGTTAAAGAGACAGAATTTGAACTTGAAAATAAAATTGGATGCAAAACATCTTTTTAAGGAGAAACTGGAAAATTTCAAGAGAGAGCAACGTATTCAAAGATAAAAAGGTTTAAATCTGGAATGTAAAACATCTGAAAGAGTTTGATTTAGAAGAAGATTGAATTATTTAACTTTAATTATATATTTAAGTATATTTATATTTAAATATTTATTACTTTAAGGTAAACACTAAAAATGAAAGCCATAATTTAAGTCAGCTTTGTAATATTTCATTTTTGCACACCAAATTCCACAAGAAAGGAAAATGCTCAAAAACTTGGAAGTCAAATTTGGACAGACATAAAAGAGATCAATTTGGTGCATATAAATTAAAACAGCACAGAATTTGGACTGAAAAGTAGGCGAAATTCACATTTTGTAGATAAACAAAGATTTAAAATGAAAGCAACATATTTAGAGAGGGGAAACAAATAAAAAATAAAAAAAGGACATGTTAAACTGGAAGAAATTCTGAAAACTTAATTCTTAGGAAACAAAGATTTAGAGGGAAATATTGAAATGGAAAACATTAATTTTGGAGAGGAAATCCTGAAGGAAAACATACGATAAAAAAGTATATACATAAAAAAATAAATAAAGTCAATTTGGGGAGATTTGGTGTGTTAAGAAGTAATTTGATGGTAAAAATTTGAAAGCTAATTTGGAAGGACAGATCGCCTTAAAGGAGTTTAAAATGTGTTAAACAGAAATTAAAATTACAGAAACATGTACAGAAAATATTAATTTTGGAGGACAACCAGGAAAATTTGGAAGGAAAGAAAGAGTAAAATATCTTTCCAATTCAACTTTTACCATTAATAAACTGTGGCGCCAAACAAGAATAAAAAAAAAAACTTAAAAGTTTAAATGAAAAATGGATACAAAATGTATATTTTGGAGGAGACACAAAGATTGAAAGGAAATGCAATGCATTTACTAAATAAATATTGTTGAGAAGATACAAGGGGTTGAGTCTGGAATGGAAAGAAATCTAACAAATTTAGATGGAATTATCTTTAAATTAAACTTTGGGGAAAACGTAGAAAATGTAAAACGAAGAGATTTATTAAGACTTCAAGGGAAAATGCTCGAAATGAAATGAGAACACCTCATCTGAAAGGATAGAAGTGATCTGGGAACGATGAAATATCGCAAAGTATTTCGTCATGAAAAGAAAATAATAAAAATATTTTTAAAAATGTGAAAACCTGCAGGGAAACAAACTAATCTGGAAGGATAAAAAACGTTTTAAAGGAGTTTAATTTGGTGCATAGAAATTAAAATGACACAACTGAGTTGTGAGCAAATGTTAATTTCGGAGGAAAAGAAAGATTTGGAGGTAAAGTAACAAAGACAATAAATTCTTTTTGTTTCATTTCTAAACACTTAGGATTCAGAGGGCAAAACATTTACATACAGCTCCTTCTCAAAAAATTTGCATATTGTACTGATAAACATTAGAGTTTCATATATTTCAGACTCGTTACACACAACTGAAGCAGTTCAAGCCTTTTATTGTTTTAATATTGATGATTTTGGCAAACTTTTATTGAGATAGGAATTTTGGGTTTCATGAGCTGTATATCAATACATTACAGAATAGAATTAACGTTATAACAATATGCAATTTTTTTGAGAAGGACCTGTACTTGCGATAGATGTTTAAAAAGTGAAAAATTTGAGGCCAACTTGAGAAGGCTTGGTGTATTTCCACACGTTCTGCTCCATCAGAGGCTGCTGCTTTCAGGAGAC
This sequence comes from Danionella dracula, assembly GCA_900490495.1. NCBI lineage: Eukaryota > Metazoa > Chordata > Actinopteri > Cypriniformes > Danionidae > Danionella > Danionella dracula. The sequence continues at coordinate 258,913 of UELW01000156.1, forward strand.
ACGAGGATCTGAGAAAAGATCTTCAGGGAGAAGAAGTTCAAGAAAGTCTTGGGGAAAACTTGGGAAGATTTGGTGTATAATCATTGAATATTTAGAATTATTTGTAAATGAACGTTTTATGCAAGAAATCACACATTTTGGAGATTGAACTCGGAAAAAAATTACTCGAAGAAAGAAAAAAATGTGATGAAAACATTAGATTCTTCTCTCTGCAAAAAGGAGAAACAACTGGAAGAGCAGGAATTTAGAATTTGTTCTAAAGCATGAACAAAATTAATCGCGACGGTTTCTCTAACATCTTGAGGATACGTAGAAAGATTGAAGGCAAAAACTATTTCCAAAGAAAATTCTAGAAGCAAACAAAAATAATTTGTCAAATTTTGACAAACTGGAAGAAATAAATCCACTTTAAGGAAAGACTTGTATGAAAACATTCTAAACCGACACGGAAACATCTGAAGAAGGGAAACATTTAAATGTAAAACATACACTTTCACAGCTAAAAACAGGAATCTGGAATACATTTTAAGCTAAATTATTAACATTTGGAAGAGAAACACAGGATTTCGAGGAAAAGAAAAGTGATTGTGATCATCTCAACTATTATTGTTGTATAAAATAAAACATCTAAACAAATGTAAAAAAAATATTTGAAAGAATCTGAAAGTGTTTAATGTTTGATTTGAGGATTGAGTGTAAAAGGCGACTCATGGAAGGAGGGGAAATGATATGCTGCACAACCTTTGCAGGGAATGTTTAGAGACAAATGTGCATTTAAATTTACAACCTGCAAAAAAAAAAAAAAAACACAGGACATCGATCAGAGATCAGGAGAAAGAACAGCACCACCTTCAGGACTTAATTTGATACAATAATGTATTTAAATCGATCGATCGACACACATCCTTCAAGTACGTGGAGACAGAGATAAAAACAGAGATTTTTGGCTGCAGGAAACAGTTCCACAGACACAGCATGAGCGACGCGCGCTCCGGGTGCTTCAGTCACGCGTGTACACGAGGAGGTTAAGGCAACACGGCAAACCGGGCTTCTGCCTCAACTCAGCCGAACCCGATATTCAGCCGATATTGTACATTCAGGTCATAAATAAATAAATAACTCTCTCCTCCGAGACGGCAGGAGAGCGGGTCTCTGTACATATTTACACCTTATTGCCTTTGGGAGGACGAGATCCGTGTTCGAGGATAGCTCACGCAAAAACCAGTTAAACCAGAGCTGAGGCTGGAAACCACATCACCCAGCAGCGCCCCCTGGCGGATATCTAATCGCTCGCGGATTGCTCTTCAGAAAGGAAATTCGTGTTTTTGATTCCATAGCAAATCCCATCCATTCACTTTTTTATTCAACTAACAAATAAATGTTGCAGGTTTCGGATTCATAAATTTTTTTTGCTAATGTATTTAAAACAAGATGAATTAAATGGTAGTTTTCTTGCACTTTTAAGTCACAAAAGAATCACAAAAGGATTCTTAGCTTTGTTAAGTTACAAAAAAATTTACACTTGAATGTATTGATCAAATCAATCAATCTGTAAAAGAGCATTGATAGAGTTAACAGAAATGAAATATGCAATAAAAAAAAACTAACACTTTTTGTGTTTTTTGCTTGGAATATATCGGCCCTTTAAACATATACATAATATAAACGGCTCTCCCTGCTGATCTCTAATATCTAATATTTACAAAAAAAGAAAAGAAATGAAACAAAATTCTAAATTAGTTAAAACTATATTTAAAAACAAATAATTAAAACGAAAAAAAAAACATGTTTTAAAATTTAAAAAAAGGAAAAAAATTGCCGTCTAAAATGAAGTTAAACTTAATATAAACGGAAATTCCATCAAATTCCCAATAAATATAAATAACACTAAATATTTACAATTCAAATAAAACAAAAAAGGAATGTAAATGAATGTTATTCATTAAATTAAATGTGATTGCATAAACCAAAATAAATGGATAACACAAAATTAATGAAATAAAAACAAACAGTTAAATAAAAAGGTCAAAATAACAATAGAAATCAAACAAAGTGAAAAACAAACCTAGTTAAGCTCAAACTTATAAAAAATGTAAAGATGAATGGCAAATTTAACATAACTGTACTATTTACCTCACATATCCATATTTTGACCTCTCAAACTTATTCTGTTTTTATTCTTCTGTAAAGCAATTTCAATTGTCAACGTGTACAAAAAGGTGCTTTAAAAATAAAATAACCTTGTCTGGACTTGGCCTTTTTTAACCGAACCTTAAAGAAAACTTATTCTGAGTTTTTTTATTTTATTTTTAAAACACTCAGACAGGGGGAGGGGGAGAAAGAGAGAGAGTGTGTGTTTTTGGGTGAGCTACCCCATCGATGCATAGATAAGATCGGCGCGGCGCGAGGCAGAATCACTGGAGGAGGAAACGCGGCGGGAGAAACACTAATCTTTGCATACACTTCTCCCCGGACCCAACTCTTCAGTAAATAGCAAACATTCACATAGAAACAACACGTGCCAGGACCTGGAGGCGGATCTGTAGTCCTCAGCGCAATAAATAGAGCTGGCGCTCATCAGCGCTGGGAGGAGTACACTACGAAAGAGCGCTAATAAATAAATAATTCATGAACAGAACCCAGATCTCTCTCTCTCACCCTGGTACGGTTCGGTTGGCGGCCGCAGCATCTTCTTGCTTTGATAACCCGCGCCTCTGTGTTCTCAGGGATCAGAAAGCTCCCCTCCGAGTCCGAGCAGTTCTGGAACCCGTGAGACGCAGGGATGGAACTAAATAAAACTAATAACATAGAAACAAATTAGAAACCAAATCAAATGAAAGATAAAATAAGGAAGAAATAACACTACAAAACCATGTAAACACACACAAAAAAAAAAAAGAATTAAAAAGAAGATATTTTATGCTTCAATAAATTAAATGTACAGCAATGTACTACATACATAAGTCAAATAAAAATGATACAAAATATAAAACAAAGAGACTAACAAACAATCTAAACAAACATTTCATCACACATTAATTTAAAAGAAAAAAAAAGAAGCTCAAACAAAAAACAAAACTAAATAAAATCAACTTATTTATATATTTTAGATAGTGTTTTTTTTAAATAGATTAATATATTCCTACTTGTTCGCAAACAAGTGAGACAAAAAAAATCCAACTAATTAAAGTCCAACAGACTCTGAAAATTGAGAACTCCGCAAACAAGAAACAGAGCGCTAAGATCATTGTTGTCGAGCTAACGAAGCTCTGAAGATTGTTTGGTCGATGAAACGAATTCATTAACCAAGCTTCCATCCAGCTTCTTTGATTAAATACAGACTTGTACGTATTTCAGGTATTCTTTTGGAATAACACATTTTTTTGGGCTAAATTATATTTGAAAATATGTTGACTAAATGAATAGTCTCTAATGGAGTTCTCAGAGGCTGCTGTTGACTGAATTAAAGAAGAACAGTGTCAGAGTGATGCGCCGAGTCACATTTCTCGTTCGCTTAAAATTCAATGTTGAATCAAGTGTTTTTTATAAAGAGTGAAGAAAACTTTGCTGAGAGTTACTAGATGCGGAGTTATTATCTGGTCCAGATATGGAGAGCGAGGGCTGCAATCTTAGTGACCAATAAACTGCTCTTAAAGGGCCATGACACCCTCGAGGTGAACTTTCCCAGATCTAGATGAGTTCAAAACTATTTAAATCCTATTAATTTATAGTGAAAACAGAGTTATTTCTGACTTTCTTTTTGAAAATCAACTTCTATTACGTCTACCTGATGAGTCTGAGCTCTCTAATCATTTCGGTTATTAATGACTCCATTAGTTTGGAGTTCAGCACGAGTACAGCAGATACAATTAAGCAAGATAGCCTATAAAAGAGATGAATTAGTATGCCATGGTTGTGATGTGCTATTGCTCATTCTAGAACCGATTCGGAGAGGATTGAAGACCTGGGCGAAGGGATTTAGGTGGTTCCAGCCAAAACCGTACCAGAGAAGCACGCTCGGAGAGAGGTTCAGAGAGCAGAGCCGCGACAAGCCGGTAGTGGGCCGCCCTCGGCTCCAGTGATTCACAGCTCCACTGGAAAATTAAATGGCTGTGACTCTTGAGGAATCAAGACTGAGGTCTGTACAAGACATCACTGATGTCAGTAGAAACTCTGAATATCTGTACATATATACACACACACACACACACATACGCGCTTCACTCCGACTGCATCGTTGTGTGCGGATGCAGCGAGCTCATGAAGCTCCCCGGCTCGCTGAAGTCACTCACTGAAACCGCCATTTTGGCACTGGTGATGCGATGCGTCCGGCTCTCAAAGTCCACCGCCATGCTCCGGCCGTCCCCGAAGGGTTCCGGGAGCCCCATCTTCAATCGCTTGGCCGTGGGCCGTTCGCAGTCTTCTCCACACACCGCGTGTGAGTGGTAGAAGCCGCTGTCCAGCAAGTTGAGGCAGTCGCCGTCTCGAGCGCTGGGGAAGCTCAGCGGCTCCTCGTGTGGCAGAGCACCACGGTGACACGTGTCCAGAGGAGAGAAGCTGTAGGGGTCCAGGCAGCCGATGTCCCCAGGGTTACACACCGACCCTACCGTGCTTGACAGCGCTGCAGGAGAGGGAGAGAGAGAGAGAGATAGGGAGGGAGGAGGAGGAGACAGAGGAGGAAAGGAAAGAGGGGGAAAGAGAGAAAATAGGCAGCAGAGAAAGCGAAAGAGAAGGGGGAAACGAGAGAGAGAGGAAAGGGGGAAAAAGAGGAACGAGAGGAACAGGAGGCAGACAAGAAAGAGAAAGGGGAAAGAGAGGGGAAAAGAGTGTTGTGAAAATAATAAGAAATTCTCATTTTATACACTAGCGACTCAGCTAAAATAAAAGAAATCCTACAACTTGGTGACCCCAGACAAAAACTTTTTAAACTTGTTGAGCATTGGAGCTGCGTCGCTGATGGATCCCTTGCAAAAGCCTTTGAATCATGGGTCAAACTTATCCGAAGCCTGAGCCCGCCGAAACTGCCCTTAGTTGGATGGAACGTTGCGGGTGGGGTTATTTTACCCAACCCTACATCTCCAGCCTCGCGAGATGGACGGAAGAACAGCCACAATGGCGCAACTTCCATCGTGAATGCTCATTTGAACCGAGCGATCTAAAAACAGCACATGATTTGACTTATGGATGAATGGGAGATCCAGATTGGAATTTAGATTATATGAAGGCTGCATATGGCACGTGCTATGACATGAAAAACATAAAAACTGTGCCAAAGCCTGACAAACGAAAGAAAGCTGATAATGTTTGTGCTGTGAGCAGAGCTCCTCTGCCTCCACCACCATACGCAGCCCCGCCCGCACCCACTCTCACACAAGAGATGATAACTGATGTTCCCTTCTCTCACACCGCTCCAGCGCTCTGCGCTGTGAGAGAAAGTGAAACTCAACCTGAAGTCCATGCTCCCACTTCTAAAATTTATCTGTCTATCTCCAAAATTAATAACCAAACGCAGCAACAAATGGACGCCGCCAATAAAGATGGCCCGTCTACGGGAAAAAAACATTGCAGCAGTTTGGGTTTCAAGAGCAAAAGGATTGGCTAAAGATACATTCAGAGGCGGCACCAATGTCTGAAAACAGAACGCACCCATTTAAAGTTGGAGATAAAGTTTTGATAAAACAATTTCACAAATTAGGAGAAAATTTCTTTGAACCCAAATATAGTACTCCTACTGAGATTGTTGCAGTCACTAGAAGAGCTGTATTAACTTCCTCCTTTACACAAAGCTTCTAGAGTAAAATAAGCCCCTGAAACAATGGGAATTATAATAGGTTATTAAAGTATGAAAAAGGAAGAAAAAGGAAAAAAAAAAAAAAAAAAAAAGAGTTCCCATAATCTGTCTTAAGGTTTCTCTGTTCCTAGTAACCCCCATCAGAGAACCCTCTTGGCCAAGCCAACAACCGCTTAACCTCCATTCTGAACATTATTAAAAGAACAGTCAACCTTACAATGAGCTGGAAATTCTTCCTTTGCGGACTGGTTCTGAGACATTTCCTGATGGCCCTCAACCACCAAGTAGTTTGTGGAAATCCACCACCTAAGGAATTTTTGACCAGATATCGACACTGAAGAGAACATGGACATTTCGACTGGACCAAAGAGAAAAGCACGAATCCTATAGAAGAAAATTTGTGGTATAAAAATGCAAAGATTTTGGCCAAGTCATATAATGTTTCTAATTGCTATGTCTGTTCTGTAATACATGGCTTACCTTGCTCTGCCTGCTAACTGGACAGGTAGATGCGCCCCCATCCATGTAACAGTTCATATTTTTACTGTCACAGCTAAAGCTAGGGACGAAGGGCAAACCCAACTTCGAAGTTGGTCACCCTATGCGGGTGCGAAGAAGAAGGAGTGTGCTCTCTTTTGAGCCACACGACCCAATCTGGGGGTCGAATGTTCCTGAAGAATTTAAAATCAGGACTTCGAGAGGCAAGTTTACCCTGGCACTGGTACCACACATGGGAGTAGGAAAATTATGCTCCAACTAGAGACCCTGGCCTACAGATTTGGTTTGTTTTGTTTTTAAATGCTACACATGATATTGATCAGAACCAGAATAAGGAGATTGATAATCTCAGTACTATGGTAATGCAAAATAGAATGATTCTTGACTTCCTGACTGCTTCCTCGGGAGGAGTCTGTGTACTGCTAAATACAACGTGTTGTACATTTATCCCAGATGACGTACATAGTGACAAAATGAAAAAAAAAGCCCTTGATAAATTGGTAGCCCTGAGGCAAGCTATGACTAAGGATTGGAAGAGTGACCAGGAATGGGGATGGGGGTTTCCTAATTTGTCTGGGTGGTTCTCACCCTTATTATCGACATTTGTTCCCATAGCAATCATTCTCTTACTGCTTTGCTGCTGTGGTCCTCCTCTTATGCAATGCTTAGTAATCTGTGTGTATGCGACTATCGACAGTATGATAGAGTAGAAACGAAAGGATTCCTCTGAAGTGAAGGGTTTCTTAGGCTTTTTAAGCCTAAAAGAGGGGACTGTGAGAATACTAAGAAATTTTCATTTTATACTCCGTATTCTTGTGAAACTCTGTGTGCTGAGTGTGACTAGATTATCATGTGTTTTTATTTCTGTGACTGACTTACTTGGTTTTACTGGAAGAGGGTTTGAAACTCTGACCATGCTTGTGTGACCAGTTTACCCCTCCCTTGTGGGAGTATAGAAGGACACTGTACTATGTGTTTCTTGAAGTCTTTGTCTGAATAAACTCTTACTAAAAGCAGTTGACTTGTTCATTCAAGGCTTTCCAAGGGCTGAGGGGATCCACTAGCGACTCGGCTGAAATAAAAGAAATCCTACAAGTGTAAACAGAGAGCGCAAAGTAGACGGGGAAACAAGAGAGGTATGATAAGGGGGGAATGAGAGAGAATAAAGAGAAATCAGAAAGGAAAGAAATGGGAGAAAGATAGAAAAGTGGGGCAAGAAAGAAATGGATGGGAACATCAAGAGGAAAAGAGGAAAGAGAGAATGGATAAAAGAGAGGAAAGAAAGGGAAACAGTAACGAGAGAGAGGAAAAGGGAAAAAAAGAGGTGGGGAAAGAGTACGATAAAGAGGGGGAAATGAGAGAGATATAGAGAGAATAGAGAGGAAAGAGAAATGGGAGAAAGAAAAGTGTAGTAAAGAGAGGAAAGAGAGAAAGGATAAAAGAGAGTAAAGAAAGGGATGGAGAAATGAGAGAGAAAAAATAAAGATATAGGGAGAGAGATGTTAAAATAAACTCTGTTCAGATATGAAAGAAAGAACTCAATGAATTGCAGGTTTGTTGAAGCAGCAGCGTAACAGAATGATTTCTGGGATGTTTGTGTATGAGATGATAACGATGAGTTTGCAGCCCTCCTCCAACGTTAACTCTCAGCAATCACTTTATTCACTCGAGGAACTAAATACAGCTCTGACTGCAAGAGCCCTCGCTCTGCTGCTGTCTGAGGCAGCCGAGGGGTCCAGCAAGGGGTGTTCAACCCGCGTGCTTCATCACATCACACCCCGGCTCGTTTCAGGGGAGCTGAGACACGTGCAGAAGGGGAGCTAGTACCTGATAGGTCGCTGGCTGTGATGGAGTTGAGGATGTTGAGCTGCTGCTCCGCCGAGGGTTCGATTCTCCCGCTGCTGCTGGAGCACACCGACGCCGAAACATCCACCAACCCCTCGGCTTCATCCACCAGCCGGTCCATCAGGTCCCTGCGGAGAACAGATCAACAAATCAACTCTCGCTCCCTCTCCCTAACTCACTCACTCACTCACTAACTCTTTCTCTCACGCTCTATCATCTCTTTTCATCACACTCACGTGACGCCAGGATAGCTGCTGAACTTCTTCTTCCCAAAGCGGTTCTGCTGGACGAAGAAGTCGAAGCGCTCAGACTTCTTCCACATGTAGTAGAAGGCCACACACTCCGCCACCGTCCGCGAGCTCACCTTCGAAACAGAGGTTCAGAATGAGACGGGAGGTAGAAGAATTTGTGGAACACCGGCGAAATCAGCTGTGCGTTTCATTTGCATTAACAAGCAATAATAATACTAATAATAATCCACACATTTCTCAGATACAAATGCATGAAAGCAAGAGAAGCCTAAAAGCTTCCTCCACCAATACAAAGTTTATAAAACCAATTAGAATTTTTCAAATTAAAACCATTATCATTACATCAAAAACATGTAAAAAAAAACCTTATTTCGTAATAAACACAATGCTTCAAATACATTGTTTGAAACTCTAATCATCAATTTCATGATTTTGAGCATTTATGACAGTTTTCTCAAACTCTGGCAACACTAAACTTTACCTATTTATTTTTGTAAACATTTTGGAGCATTTTCTCAATCTCTGTCAACCCTTTAAGACTCAAATGTAGAAATTGCAATTATGATTGTAAGGGTTGACAGAGATTGAGAAAATTATCCTAAATGTTAAAAACAAAAATAACGATTAGCCTTGCCTGAGAAAACACTCAAATGCTCAAAATCTTCAGTGATTGTAAGGGTTGCCAGATATTGACTAAAAAACATATTGTTAGGGTCGCAACTGAGATAAAATCTCAAGATTTTCAGCATCATTTTTCATTGGTCTACTAGAGCTTTTTCAATCTCTGGCAATCCCCAAGACACAACAAAAACACACTTTTCTGATGTTCATATAAAGCTCACCTGATGTGTTTTTTTTTTTTTTTTCACTCATGAACACTCATAAATGCTTAAAATCGTACGTCTTTGTTAAGGGTTGCCAGATAAGGACATAAGACACAAATATAAATAAATGGAAATGTGATTTAATGTCAAATTCTGGCAACCTTAACTATGGCTTGTCTTGTTGCGCATTTATTCACATCTTGTCAGACTCTGGCAACCCTAACCGTCCTTTTAATATTATCTTTTACATTTATGAGTCTTATGTCAATATATGTCTACCCTTATCACTTACATTTTTTTGTTGTTGTTTCTCTGAGTTGACAAAGATTGAGAAAAAACCTCAGAAATTATCCAAATCTTGTTTTTCTGATGTCCATGTAAAGCTTATCTGATGTGTATTTTGGTTATTAGCCGGGGTTGCCAGAGATTGTGAAAACAATTCATTATGTCAGAATATGGCAACCCTAATCATCCTTTTTATGTATTTTTTTTTTTTTTTTAGCATTTAGGAGCACTCAATACCTGGCAACTCAAAACAGCATCAAAAACACAAAATGAGCTTTACAAGGACATCCGAAAAAAGATGTGAAAAACTATTTAAGAGCTTTTCTTATAGTTAAATCAACGAATAATAGTCGACTAGGACCATCTTTAGCTGGGGGCAGATGTTTTCTACAAGGATACCAGAACTGTAATCAGCTCCAGCTAATGCAGCGTTTTAGAATGTTAACGGTTGTTTAAAACTCTTCTATTTGAATCCAGATTTATTTCTGAAGCACCAGCAGCACTCACTTTGTGCTTCTGAACGAGGTGGAAGTTCTTCTCGTAGAGTAGAAGAGCGTGCTCAAAGTCTCTGCACTCCTCTTCAGACCAAGGCAGCATCTCTCCTGGAGAGGAACACAGAGCAAGATATATATATATATATATATATATATATATATATATCTCACTCACTCACTCACTCACCCGTGGAGTACTTGTCGTTCGAGCGATAGCGCTCGAGGGCTTCCTGGACATTGAAGCCAGACTTCATGAGCTCGTACAAGACCTGCAGAAAATAAAGTATGCTGTAACAGAGGGTTTGGTGGTTCACAAGGACTTCACTATCGGTGGTCCTCACCTGTTCATTATCCTTCACCAGAGCACTGCTCCCTCGGCCGGCCATCCCCCTGTCCTCACAGAGCGCGTCCAGCAGAAAGCTTCTCACTTTAGCCTCGGGCATGGCATCCGGCCGCCACAGGAGCTGGTCTTCCTCTTCATACGCTGAAAATTTAAGAGACACGTTAACTCTGAGGGCCAGCTCTGGTTCTAATGCTTTAAAAGGCTTAGAGAGAGAGAGAGAGAACTGGAAAGTGTACACACGGCCTTCAATGTGGAGAAAAGCGTCTAGTTCATGGACGAGGAGAGAGCGGCAGAATGAGGAAAGCTTTTGTGCACCCCTGACTCCACATGTATTACACCCAGCAACAGATTAAAGCAGTGTTTCCCTACTCGTCAATAGCTGCGCCACCGCAAGAATTTTATTTTGTGAATTTATAATAAATTTAGTGTGTGCTTCATAACTCTTCGTACTCTCCATCCTCTATCTTCCCTTCTCTGTCCCTCTTCCTTCTCTTTTTCTCACACTTCCTTCTTTTTTTCCTTTGTCTCTCCATCTTTTTCTCTTCCCCTTTCCTTTTCTCTCTCCCTCTTTCTCCCTCACTCCCTCCTTTTTCCTCTATCTCACTCAATCCTCTTTCATTTTATCTCTCTTCCCTTTTCTTAATCTCCCCATCCTCTATTTCCTTATCCCCTCCTACTTACTCTCCTTTTCCCCTCTCCAACCTCTCTACTGTTTCTCCCCTCTTATTTTCTCCCTCATCCACTCTGTCTTTCTTTGTATCCCTTTTCCTCTCACTGCTTTTTAATCTCTCTTGCTCTCTCTCTTCATATCTTTCTCTCTCATCTCTTTCTTCACGTCCTTTATCACAATCTTTCTCTCGTTCTTCCCTCTATTGTCTTTCACTCTCTTCCTGCTCTTTTTCTTTACATCTCTCTCTTCCTCTACTACTTCCGTTTCCTTCCTTCCTTCTCTCTCTGTTTCCCCTCTCTATTTTTGCCATTAAGTAGAATGTCAGTGTTTGATTTAACGAAAACTACTTGTTTACAGCTACCTCAAAAACAAACGCTATCCATGAAGATGAAAGCTCCTCTCAGAAACACACCATGCACCGCTCTAGTGTGTAAGCAGCTTTACACGCTTACGGGTCCCCTTACCCATTCCCTGCTCGAGAAATCAAACCGCTACGCCAAACTCTCACCTTTCTCCTGATCGCTATAACAGGAGAGAGCTGGAATCTCCGCCTGATAGTCCAAGCCCACCATGATCTCCTGTGAGGAAACACAAATCACATAAAAAAACAGATACATTTAAAGGGGCACAAAACCCCCTTTTCGATGCACAGTTGTTCCTTATTTATCGTGGGCGCTACTTTTTAAAAGCACCCCCTATAGGCTTTTTTTTTTAATTATTGAGGAGAAATACAATTTTTCAAAAAATCTGATTAAGTGAGAAATGCTCTTCTGGTTCTCGAAGGTCCCGCTGAGCTCACCTTGCGCGAGTCCTCTGGACTCACACCGTCTTCCTCGCCCTCAGACTCTTTATCACCGTCGTACACCACGTTCGCTAAGAGAGAAACGCTCGTCAGAAGAGGAGACTAGAACTACAGACCGTTCCTGTAAAAGACCTTACAGCGGAGGGTCCTGGGGAAGAAATCGTTGGTCTCGTGTGAGGTCACCGACGGCGTGAGGTCATCGGCGGATGATTGGGTTTCTTCGTCGTCTCCAGAGAGCAGATCTTTCGCGATTTCCTCCTGTTACGAGATCAAGTGTTAAACATTGCCTGAGACTGATTCTGATGATCCATAAAATCTTACTTTATCAAGAGTCATGTCAGGAAAGTTGTCGAGCTCCACAGACGAGCCGTCAGGGCTGGAGGCTTCGAGAGTGCTGTCCGCCGCGTCGTATCGGTACAGGGCCACAGCTCCTCCAGGGGCATGCTCCCTTCCTGAGAGAGATGCAGAGGGACGCTTCAGAGACGGCAGATTCCCATCACCACAACCACACGAGAACCAACCTTCTCCAGATCCGCCACCTCCGAGCTGCCCCAGGCCTCCGCCTCGTGCAGCTCCTCCTCCTCTAAAGTCCGCTCGTCGTCGTAGTTGTGCACCAGCATCTCAGCTGTCGGGTCAAAGTCGTGGTCCTCCGACGACAGAGAGTCGACTGAAAGCATTGATCAGAATAATATTAGAGGGATGGAGCAGGAGCATTAATTATTATTAAAAATAATGCTCAAACTGTAGCTCCAAGCTTTAATAAACTAATGACTGAAATAATTTAGAAGTTACCTGGACTTGTACTTCCCAAGGAAGCCTGAAAAAGACAACAAAAAAAAACATTAAACTCCCTTTAATATGTTTTACATCGCTTGTTGCGCTCTAACAAGCAGTAATTAATTTTAAAGCTGGTACTTTGGCTCATTCACAAACCTGAATTTAATTTATGGTGCTGATCCCATAATGATCAAACGTAAAAATACATTTGACTTTTAATCTTATTCAAGCTCATAAAACACCAGTTTGTTAATGACTTACAATAATAAAAAAATTGTTGTATTAATTCTGCAAAAAGATGATGAAATAGAGTACTTTAAGAAAGAGCTAAAAACAATCATCCGTTTAAAACCTTCCAGAAGATTATACCCAAGCAAAAATGATAACATTTTAGAAAATAATAAATTTTTAACCCTTCAAATACAGCAAAATATGAGCGCTTTGAGTTTGCAGATTTGTAAACAAACTAAAATACAACAGTTTTACGCTCTTATAAGAATTTCATACAGTGCACATTTTTTTACAAATAAAACAATTATTTACCATTTTAGTTCGTCATTTTAAGCTTAAAGTGTGTAACGTTAATGTTAGCAGCAATTCTACCATATATTCCAACTGACACATATATTTAGAAAGAAAATCGCGTTAACTAACACACGAGCACCGGAAATAAACAAAGAAATTGTATTACATAAAATCCGTTAATAAATAACGTTAGGCATCCACTCAGTCAGAGCTGACGACAGAACGCGGATGGGATCGCTCGACGCGTCTTGAGGGCCCGTCATCGAATCAAACACTCATTTTGACGATCAAAACCTCTCAAATCTTCACCCTGGCGGTCTATATTCAGAGATTAGACTTCGACGAACACAATCATGCTCATAAACCACAAACTAATACTCTACAGAACGAGAATTTTACGACCAAACTACGACGCCTTTTCCCTATTTTTCAACTTACCTCCGCCATCTTGGTACCTTTCGACGACTAAACGGAGCCTGGATTGAAGCCGACAACCAATGGGGTTCTTCTTCTTCTTCTTCTTCTTTGGTGTTTTATGGCAGTTTGCATCTTTTCTTTTGGTGCAATACCGCCACCATCTGGGATGTAGTTTGGACAATTGTTCAAACGGAGATTAAGAAAAAAAAAGAAAAGAAAAAAACCTATCGACAGATAGTCCAACCTACACTAAATGTAGGTGTCTAAAATGGATACATATATATGCACCTATATTCAGTAATCATTTTTCGTTTGTTTAAGAAAAATCAAAATACTTTTGTAAGTTCTTGCATCTTTTAATAATGACGAGATTGTTCATGGTTCTATTTTCATTTTTTTAAACTTCTTTCATTAGACTTTTTCTCTCCTCTTCATAGTTTTTGCATTCCATAATAACGTGTTCAATAGATTCCTGCTCTCCACAGCTTTCACATTTTCCTGTTGGGTGATTTCCTATTTTAAATTGATGGTGATTTAATCTGGTGTGTCCTATTCTTAACCTTGTCTCTTCTTTTATGTTTCTTAAAATAAATGGTCTTTCTTGTACCTTTTCTTGTATTTTATAAAGTTCTCGTCCAGTTTCACCATCATTCCATAGTTCTTGCCACATTTCATTTATACTTTTATGTATTATACTTTTTGCCTCATTCTTACTTCGTGGAATGTTTGCTGTTACCTTTTCTGTTTTAATTCATTTCCTTCTATCCCCACATGAGCAGGAATCCATAAAAATTCAACTATTAAATCTTTCCATTCCAATTCTTCTAGTTTATTTGTTATTTCATTAACTATGTCTTGTCTTCCCTCTGATTTCCTTGTTTTAATACTAAGCAAAGCAAATGAACTGTCTGAACAGATGGGAGTATTTTTACTTTGTTTTTATTGATCCAGGTGATTGCTGTTTTAATTGCTACTAACTCTGTTGTAAAAACACTAAGACTGTCAGGCGTTCATTCTTTCATTATAATTTTATATTTTGGAATTATCACCGCTACTCCTGTTTTCCCAGTTTTGGGGTCTTTTGATCATCTGTAAATATTTTTATTTATTTTTATAGTGTTCATCAATGTAGTTTAGTGTGTGAGAAGCTTTTTGACTTTTATGTTCAATACTCTTTAGTTGTTCAATTAGATTTAAGTTAATTCTAATTATTTGTGTATGCCATGGTGGTTTTTTGTCTTTTACGTATATGCCACTATACTTATATTTATCTAGTCCCATTTTGTTTGCTATTTTGTTTCTTAGTCAAAATTAGTTTGATTATATTCCCAACAGTTTTTGAGTATCTTTTTAAAGCTTAATCTTCATAGTTTCTTCTAGAAGCTCTACTTCTAGTTCTTTAAGTTAGTTTCTGCAGCAGACATATATGCTAAGCAACCATAATCTAATTGGGGTTCTATTATGCTTTTATACATTTTATTAATTTAATTTTTGCTTCATCCCCAATCTTTTCCCGCTAAGTTTCTCAATATGTTATTTATCTGTTTACATTTATTTTTCACATATTCTATATGTTTTTGCCAGGTTAGTTTCTCGTCGAATATTATTCCCAGGAATTTTATTTCTGTGACTTGTTTTAATGCTTCTCCGTATAATTATAACTTAATCGTCTTGTGTCTTCTTGCAAAACATATATGTTGAGTTTTACTTATTGATAATTTAAAACACCATTCTTAGCCCATTTTTCAATTTTGCTTATTGCTTGTTGCATTTTATTTTCAACAATTTTTATATTTCTTCCTCTAATCCATTTTGCTCCATCATCAGCGTAGAAAGACATCCCTATGTTGATTGTTCTATATCCTCAAATATTCATTTATCATTATATTAAATAAAATTGGGCTACATACACTACCCTGTTTAGATTTTTCCTTCTAATCCAATTTTTTTTCAGTTTTATTATTAAACCTTCCCTCCATCGCATATCGTAAGCTTTTTCCACATCAAAACAAACAGCTACCACTACTTCTTTATTAGTTTGAGCTTTCCTAATTTCGTTTTCAAGACATATAAATGAATCTCTGGTGCTTTTCCTCCCCTTTCTAAATCCATTTTGGTAAGATTTATTTTCCTGTTCCAGAGGGGGTCGCTGTGATTGGTGAAAGGGGTTCGAAAGCAGAACGAGGATTGCACTGGATTGGCTGATAAGAGAGCCGTGAGACGTTGCATAAAAAAATTGGAAGTTTAATTAAATTTAATATTTTACAAATTTTTAACAATAAATGTTTTTGTAAATGCATACTAAACAGACTTAACTGTTCAAAATTAGTGTACAATCAGTCATCTTTGCAATGAAAAACAGATCATCCATCATACAGTATACGCACACAGAATTACTAAATTTATATTATAAACTGGGTTGACAATCTCAATATTTAAGCTAACAAATAGATGCTCCAAGTATTTAAAAAAAGTAACCCAGAAAGGAAATCAAATTAAAAGTAAATACTAGAAAGTTCTGTTTAATCTGCAACTACCGTCAAACGTTTGACAATAAAGTCAGGACAATTAAAACTATTGTTTGATAAAAGGGTAAACACACACATTTAATTAAAAAATATATATATTTGATTCAAATATTTAATATTTAATAGTTTTTATTT
This sequence comes from Danionella dracula, assembly GCA_900490495.1. NCBI lineage: Eukaryota > Metazoa > Chordata > Actinopteri > Cypriniformes > Danionidae > Danionella > Danionella dracula. The sequence goes on from UELW01000156.1 coordinate 275,098, forward strand.
ACCTACAATTTTATTATTGTATTTAGTTGTATATGTCATTTTCTTCCTATTTTTTTTTATTCCACACTTAAAAACAAAAAGTCTTATGAAGTTGTAGGCAAAATTTTGAGCCGTTTTTAAATTTGAGAGGCTAAAATAAACACGATAAATAACTTTGGCAATAATAATACTACTACTGCTAATATTATTAATCCTTTCCAGTGCTCAAGGACACTTTACAGTAACTTGTAACAACCTAAATATAGCTACAAATTCCTCTGGTAAAAGTTCATTTTCATCAAACCAGATGGTGGCGCCACTTTCAACCCCATAATGCTCTTTAGAATGACGTTTCTACACATACTTAACAACTACACTTATTTTTGATGGTCCCTGGTTTGCACTGGTCAAAAAATAGTTACAATATCTGACTATGTGTGCTGCTTAACACTGTAATAACACAAGAGCAGGGAACCTTTGAAAACTCTCAAGTTTTAAAGCGCAAACTCAGTTCCATAACAATAAGGATCCAAAAAAAGAGGACTGTGATAGAGCAACCAGACCCTGGATCTGAGCCCGGACCCCATTGAGAGGATGCTCATGTAGCACATATTACTTGGCCCAGATCTGGCCCAAACCGCTATGAATCACCAACGGTACATACAGGGCCGTTTGAAGGAATTTTGGGGGTTCCAAGCAAAATGGACATGGAGGGCCCCCCCGCACGCTATATAAATACACTTTTACTGTTAACAAACAATGAAATTATAATTAAATGTTTACTAATTATTAGTAGTGCTGTGAGTCGAAATTGGACTACTGTTGGTCAAAGAAGGAGAGGAGGGAGAAGGATTCGTAGGCAGAGAGAGAAGAGGAAAGAGTATAGGTCTGAGAATAGGGACTCTCAACGTTGGTACAATGACCAGGAAAGGTAGAGAGCTGGCGGACATGATGGAGAGAAGGAAGGTAGATATTCTGTGTGTGCAGGAGACCAGGTGGAAGGGTAGGCAAAGCGTGTAGTATTGGAGGGGGATACAACTGTTTTACTATGGTGAGGATAGGAAGAGAAATGAGGTTGGAGTGATCCTGAAGGAGGAGTTTGTGAGGAATGTTTTAGAGGTGAAAAGAGTGTCTGACAGGGTGATCAGTCTGAAGTTAGAGATTGAAGGGGTGATGTTGAATGTAGTGAGTGGTTATGCTCCACAAGTAGGCTGTAAGCTGGAATTTTTAATTATATTAAATAGTAGAACCCAAAAATCATACAGTTGACCAAAATAAATTTTTTTTCAAATATCTTCAAACTCGCAACGTTAACTCTGGTCTTAGAGTAGTGGTTGCATCTTGAAATATCTTTCCGAAGCCGAGAAATCAACATCCCACACAGCAACCCATAAACATTTTTTTTCCATTTATTTGGGCTCTCGGGACATGCCCCCACTATTTTAATTCTAAAAATGATCAACACTTATTTTTTTACCATCTATTAGGCAATGGGTGGGATGTGAGCTGTAGCTTGATGGTGCCAAATCAATGTTTCCGGGGGCCAAACAAGGTTTGAGGGGTGCGAAACTTTCCTCCCCGTTTCAGGGGGTGACAGTGAAACTTTTAAGCCCACTCGGGGCTCTGTGCAACCTTCTGGCCCCTGTCCAGACCCTTACTACCTTGCTTAAACTGAGGAGCAATTGGACTTTTTCAAGCGCTCTTTGACGCTTAGCAAGTAGGAGCCCTCACGGAAAGGGCACCGTTGGGGGCTACCGAACAACATATAAGGAGTGTTAGTTTACAAAACCCTCAAGCGGCCTTAATGAGCTGTTTTCCATCAACTTTTGCAAAGATTCCCCTTGCGAGTATAAACCCAGAGACCCGATAAGGAACATTGACGGTCAGAAAGGTGGTAGGGCCACCAACTCATGAGCCCGTGTCAGGGCCACCAGCAGAGCTGACAAGCCGAAATTTGGGGCCCCTACGACCTTGCAACCCTTCACGGTCGAGGTCCCAAATGCAGCCTTAATGGCATAGGTGTTTCCCGGAAACGGCACCAAACGGGCGTGGAAGTGAATCTTACTGACACAGATTTTCACGGTGACTCCGAAAAACCCCAAAGACATGCTAACTGGGACGACGATGTTTTTTGTCACATTTTTAATGAGCCTGTATGCTTTTAAATGTTCTCAAAGGACATCTTAAAAGGTACTGGCACCAAACTCAGGGTTATGCGTCAGGGGCCCGCTGACTACCCGCGCACCAAATTAGGTGCTTCTTTGACTCTGCGTTCTATTGAAATCGAACATCCCTTTTGCAACCTATTCCACCTCTAAATTGGTTACAGGTACAGCTGTGCGGGGCTTTTTGAATCACGAGGCGGGGCTCTGCCTCGCAAGGTTTCACCAATGAGATTACTCTGAAATCGGAGCTGTGATGAAGTCACAGACTCGAGCGCAAGGCTGGAACAGAACTCATAATTTGTATCTGTTAGTATAAGTGATCATATCTACTAAAGAGAATATCGAGTACCTTTCTATGAAAGGCCATCATTTCAGAAATGGTATTTCACGCAGAATGAGGGTATCCAGCCATGTGTCCTCATTGGTTAGATACGTAGGTACACATTTCTAAGTAGAACACATTTCTTCAGTTCTTAAGTCTCTACACTGGCTGCCGGTCTCCTTCAGAATAGATTTTAAAGTTTTGCTGCTCGTATATAAGTCCAAACATAACTTAGCACCTAAATACCCAACAGACATGATCAGTGAATACACACCAAACAGAGAGCTGAGATCCCACAGATCTAATAAATTAGATCTACCTCGGGTAAATTCCAAACACTGAATACTCCTTTAGTTACCATGCAGCCCACAGATGGAACCAACTTCCAGAGGAGATCAAGGGTGCCAACACTTTAGTCACGTTTAAATCCAGGCTAAAGACTCTCCTGTTTAGTTGCGCTTTTGTCGACTGAGCACCAACGTCCGAACAACTATTTTACCTCTGCACTTCAAATTTTAATCTTTGTTTTAATCAATGTTTTAAATTTCAGTGTTTTAAATCTGTTTGATTTATATGACTTTTTTATGCTTGATTTTAATGTATGCACTTTCTTTTTACTCTTTATTTCCAATGTAAAGCACTTTGAATTACCCTGTGTACGAAATGTGCTATGCAAATAAACTTGCCTTGCCTAGGTGTGTGTGTGCGTGGTAAGCTGAGAGCTGGCGGTCAATCAGATTCTCCCTTTGCACCTGTGTGAGCTGTTGCTACGGAGACCAGACTGATAGTTAAAGTTTAAACCAAGCATGGGAGGGCATTTCAGGTCTAAATGTACAGAAAGTAAAACTAAAGGAGCTACCGAAATCATTTTCACCATCAGAACCAGAAGGCTTTACAGATCCAAAACACATCAAATTTATAAAAGGTATGCTAAAAATGTTCCTAGCAAGATAGAAATAGGCCTTATTTGCGTTTTTCTCAAGAAATCCTGTAAACCTGTAAATGGCAGTTAATGAGAGATTACTGACTTTCTCCTTGAATTTAGTAAAATGAAAGTGAAAGTGACCAGTCAGCCAGACATGGAGTGACCCATACCCAGACTTTGTGCTCTGCATTTAACCCACAAAGCAGTGAACAAACACACCATGAACACACACCTGGAGCGGACGGCAGCCATGGCAGCAGCGCCCAAGAAGCAGTCAGGAAACTGGTGGTTTGCTCAAGGGCACCGTAGCTGTGGTTGTTGTTTTGTTTTTTTGTAAGATGGGAGAGCAAGTGTTTCATCACTCACACCACCATCAACTCAGTAGATAGCGGGATCAAACCGGTGACCTTCCGATTACAAGTCGATCTCCTTATCCACCAGACCACAGCTGCGAGTCTTCTAGTTTAAAAAACCATAGGTCTTCTCCAAATATAAAAAACATTGTGTGAAAGAAGACAAAAATCTCTTTTTTGTCTCAAGCATAAAGTTAAAGTAAATTGAGCAGGAAAAAAATATTTTTTAGTTAAGGTTTTAGTGCGTCCACTCTAACCTCTTCTAACGTTCAATGGGGCTAAAAAAACGTTATGTACTCTGCAACCAGAGTCCAGACCATTTGGGGTATTTCTGGAAAGTTTGGTGTCTGTAGCTTAAGCCGTTTGGGTCACATCGATGTGTAAATGTACAGCGAGCAGAAGAAAAGGAATAACTAGATTTAAAATTTGGTACCCAAACTTTGATGTCTAGTCACTTCACTTACTTTTAATCTTCCCTAATATTGAAAACAAAAAAAGTTATACTGCTTTCTTTGTATGTAGAATAAAATTATAAATGGATAAAATGGGGTTTAATATTTAATCTGAATGTTAGGTTAATTTTTATTTGAAAATTACAGTGTAATATGCTGTGCATACGTGCAAATGTACTTTTAATTAAGGACACCTGTATTAGAGATTGTGGAAATAATGTTACACTTTAATTTTCTTTTTAAACAGAAACTGGTTTATTTTTGGTGAAATGGCAAAAACTGTACCTTAACTGAGTTCAAATTTCATTAATATACCCATGGTATGATTTCAGATTTCATTAATATACCCATGGTATGATTTTAGATTTCATTAATATACCCATGGTATACTTCCGGAAAAATGTTTCACTGGCACTTTTGTTTATTTGTCAATTTTTTGATAATAAAATCAGTTTGTTTAAAGCATAGAATTGTGAATACATTTGCATATCTACTTTGGCATGTTCTGCCATGGACAGTCCACTATTGTTTGATGTGTTGCAGAAATTTAAACAAACTAAAAATATGACACACAGGGGGCATAGTAAATTTCCAGAAAAAATTAATAACCTTTTGAAATCTATCTCTTTTGTTTAGGTTTTAAACAAAACAAGCAATTCTTTCTAAACCCATCTTGAATACACAACACAGTCAACCTCACCAAGATTCAATAACAGGAGTCAATTTTATCTTCTTTTGCTGCAACATTGTCAGGAACACTCTTCTCTCTCCTGCTTTTTTTTTGTGTGTCTTTTTTCAAGTTTGCGGGCTCTGCTGTGGGAACGTGTGCTGCTTCTGTATTTCTCACTTTTTGATGTTGAACATATCAATTTTGCTGCTTTCCTTTCCTCTAGGCATCTCTTGGAATGCTGCCTCCTCTCCTGGCTATGACTCTGTCTCCTCTCCCGACTGTGATGTCTTTCCTTGTAACTATAACGTTCAGGACTATGTCTCCTTTCCTGCATTCCTCCTGCGCTGTGACCGATCAGTACTAGTAGCACCATGAAAAGCAATGCATCTTGGCCACCTTTACGTTGAGGAGAAGAGCTTCCATCAGGTGACGCATGAAGATCCCTGTCTGCTTCCCAAAATTCATCATCTGGATTTCTAAAAACATGAAGGAAGTTGCAGTTTTTTCCCTTTGGGCATCGTCTTCTTTCAAATAATCCTGAGAACATGCATTAGAAAGAAAATGTTAACACAATGATTACTACATCAAAGTTATTAGTTTGACTAGGTTTAAACTTGACATAAGCTGCAACCCACGATAGTTCCTGTTTGGTGACCAACAGTGGTCCACATATTATAAGCCAGAACTCGACCCAAAGTGAGCCAGGTAACTGATAAGTAAATGTTTTAGATACATCTCAGCAATGTGTTTGTTTAAACAGTAATGTACACTGCTTTAAGAACTTTAAATACATTATCATACACATGAAATTAACTGAACAGTGAAATCTTTACTTTGGCACCTTGATGTGCAGCAGTTAGAGTTTGTAAGAGAATAGAATAGAATAGAATGCCTTTATTGTCACTATACACATATACAATTTGCATTATAAACATGTACAATGAGATTAAGAGCATCTCACTAGTCAGTGCAACATTTAGTAAAGAAAAATACTATAAAGTGTCAAGTACAATAGAAATATCTTTAGTAATAGTGCAAAGAAGAGAGGGGGGAGGTAGGTGGGGTGGCAGTTTTGTTTAAGAGCTAGACAATGTATAGTGTTAAAATTGCAATTGCACAGCAATCATAGTTTCATCACCTATAGCGCCTTCCTGAGGGCAACAGTTCAAACAGTCCAGAAGCCGGGTGAGAGCTGTCCCTGATGATGTTCTCGGCTCTGCTGAGGCAACGGGAGGTGTAAATGTCCAGTAGGGAGGGGAGAGGGCAGCCGATGATCTTCTGTGCTGCTCTGACCACCCTCTGGAGTCTCTTCCTGTCTGCCATGGTGCAGCTGCTGTACCATACTGTGATGCAGTATGTCAGCAGGCTCTCGATGGACGCACGGTAGAAGGTCAGCAACAGGCTGTAGTCCAGATTGTGCTTCCTGAGGACTCGCAGGAAGTGTAGTCTGTGCTGGGCCTTCTTGGTGACCACTGTGATGTTCTCCGTCCATGAGATGTCATCCGAGATGACGCCGCCGAGAAAACGGAAAGTGTGGACCCTCTCCACACACTCACCGTTGATGTAAAGGGGTGCTAGGTCGGTGCTGCGCCTCCTGAAGTCGACGATGATCTCCTTGGTCTTCTTGGTGTTCAGAACTAGGTTATTCTCTGAACAACAGGTAGTCAGCTTCAGGATTTCAGCTCTGTAGGCTGTTTCATCACCCTTTGAGATGAGTCCGACCACAGTGGTGTCATCAGCAAACTTCACAATGAGGTTGCTGTTGTGGTGCGGCCTGCAGTCATGGGTGTAGAGACAGTACAGGACAGGGCTCAGCACACAGCCCTGTGGGGAGCCTGTGCTCAGTGTGCGAGTGGAGGACAGGTGGGGGCCGAGTCTCACAGTCTGGGGCCTGTTTGTTAAGAAGTCTTTGATCCAGGCGCATGTGAGAGAGGGGAAGCCAAGAGTGTCCAGTTTATTAATAAGTGTGTCTGGAATGATTGTGTTGAATGCGGAGCTGTAGTCCACGAAGAGCATTCGTACATAGCTCTGCTGCTGCTCCAGGTGCTTCAGCACAGCATGTAAAGCTAAGGCGATGGCATCTTCAGTGGATCTGTTCTCACGATATGCAAACTGGTGGGGGTCAAAGTCTGGTGGGAGGTAGTCCTTGATGTGCCGGAGAACCAGTCTTTCAAAGCATTTCATGATTACCGGAGTGAGGGCCACAGGGCGATAATCATTGAGGCTGGTGATGGAGGAGTTCTTCGGCACTGGGATGATTGTTGCTGATTTGAGGCAGGAGGGGATGACTGCCTGGGCCAGGGAGAGGTTAAAGATGCTTGTGAGGATGAGAGCAAGCTGGGGTGCACATGCCCTTAGCACCTTTCCAGGAATTCCGTCCGGGCCAGCGGCCTTCCTGGTGTTCACTGCTAGGAACACCTGTCTGACATCTTGCTCCGTTACGGTGAGTGGCATGGTGCGGCAATCGGGTGGGGGGTGGCGATGAGGGTTGAAGTGGTGGCAGGGCCGGAGCAGATGAGTGCTGCAGTTGTTCTGTTCCAAAGCGGGCAAAGAAGCTGTTTAGCTCCTCTGCTAGCGTCGCACTCAGGTCTCCCATTGTCACATCGCAGCCTCTATAGTTTGTGATGTCATGTATGCCCTGCCACATCTGTCGTGTGTTGTTGCTGGACAGATGGGACTCCAATCTCCTCTTGTGGTCCGATTTGGCTGTTTAATTCCTTTTTTCAGGTCTGCTCGAGCAGCTCTGTACCGAGCTCTATCCCCTGACCATAATGAATGGCAGATTAAAGGCTTTTTTTTATTTTACAAGGCAATTTGTAAAGATGCTAATTAGCTCTTTAATAATGTAGTGTCACAGGGTTTAAAACATTTACGGTGTTTAAGATGTGGACTCATCATATGAAAAGGACAAGAATCAGGAATTTGATTACTTGAGACGGAAAGAATTGTAAAAAACTTGCCACTCGACTTGAACTGGATCCCCAAAAACTCATGATTTGACCTCTATGACTTGAAAAGACTTAATTAAAACAAAATTTATGACTGAAGCTGCAGGCATCAATGAAAGATCTCTCGCACCTTCATCACTCACACTCTCTCAGCCAATCCTTATTGCTACGCGCCACGCCCACTCATTGTTTTAACCAATCTGTGGTTGACTGATCCTAGAACCGATCTAAAGCCGCTTCTGTTTACAAATTTAGAATAAACTGATTGATTATTTGTGTTGTAATATGAATGTGTTCACATTTGGACTCTCATGAGATTCTGATCATTTAGGGACTAATCGGACGTTCTATGGCTGAGCAACTTCCTGTTTCAAATCAAAATTTAGAAATTCTCTGGCCTTCATGGCCATGCCCTTCACCGTATCCCAAAAAAATGTTCGCAATTTAACACTGGACAAACTTTATAGCTGAATTAAAAATGAATGGGTAAAATCTCTAGGAGTTTGTTAAAATATGATGGTTATATTTTAATAAAAGTGTAAAATAACAGGCTTCCTGTCCAGTTTCAAAACTCGACTCAATTTGTTTGTATTTATCTTTATTTATCTATATGTTCATGTTTATATGTTGCTCTTTTTTAGTATACTTTGATTAATTGTGACTGGTTGGGGTTTAATGTGTTTTAAATAAATTAAATTAATCTTGAAAACATGTTCATACTTACCTGTTAATATGTTTGCTTATGTTAAAGGGGCGGGGCTTCACCTTTAAAAGGGAACCCAAACACCAGATCAGGAGAGAGTTATCCTGGCAGGCGAGCGAGCTACTGTGCAAATTGTAAGCAAATTGTGATTTGTTTATTATTAAGCGTAGTTGGACATATATCGTTTATTGGGTTGCTGTTTAATTGTTCTTTTATTTTGGGTTGTTTTGTTACTTTGCACATTACATCATTTTTTTTTGAGGTTTTCTCATTTTAATATACTTTTGAGAACCCACTACGAGCCTTCCAGGTTCGTAAACCCCACATGCGCTAAGACCCTGAATAAGAAAAGAACATTGACAAAATTAATAACTGTAAAGCGGTGTCTCAATTGTCTCCACACATGCCATTGCACATTTTGTTAATAATTATAGGTCGCCATAAACAAAAATGCCATGGCCTTTTTTGATCCAAGTCCAGCCCTGTCTAATCACGCACATGTTTACAGCCCAGCAATGTGTGAATATCTGTGGTACATTAAAAAGCGAAAGGATTCTTAAGATAGCAGAGTAAGGTTTTTCTACAATGAACATTATCAAAAACAAGTGTTGACACAATGAGCTCCTCTATATCAGCATGAGAATGGCACTGACACTATTCTATCCAAGCTTTCAAATTCTTGCAGGGCAGAAAAATTCTCATTTTTGTAATTTAATTCTCTTTGAATTGTTTCTTCTTTTTTTTTCCAAAAGTGCTTTGTGTTGCTATGTTCCACCTAAAAAGCCATATTGTATTTTATTTTCTTAATATTTAGAGATTAATTAAAAAGTAAGCTTTTTTGCAGAAAAGAGGTTCCTTATTTATTGTTTTTTTTTACTTTTTTACACAAAGTACAAACTAGAAGGTCCAGACATTTTACTTGAATGACTTTGATTAACTGGACCTCTGTGAATTTGAATTTAATACCTCTGCTCTAAAGGATTTTTTGTAATGTTAAACAATGTTTACAAAAGACTTAAATGACACGGTTGATCGTCAAAATCCTTAAGACCATGAAAGCAGAATTAACAAGAAATAAAGGCTCAGCTTAAGCAGTCGACATGTATATTGAGCAAAAGTGACCTTGTCTTCAGTTTATGAGCTTGAACAGTCTTTCCAGGTTTAATCTTGAAACAATCCCACAATTGAAAAAACTTCTTATGCTTTCTCTGAGGCTCCAGTCTTGCGTTTTATCCTTGCTCTTTTTCTCAATCGCATATTAAACACTCACGCGCTGCCAAAGTGTTATTCATGATTATGACATTCATGGCTGGTTAACCGGAAGTAGATTATACAACCTGGAAGTGATACTTTTAATGTTATTTTTATTAAACATTATAATTGATATTTTTGTAATCAATAAATTACATTAACCGTTTCGGCGCTAATATACAGATACTTTTATGGTTTATAACAATAATGATGTTTCAGCGTACATATTTTGACAACAAAAAGACGGCGGAAATAAAAATGTCAAGTTAAGCAGGTAATTTGTCCATCAGAGGCCGTGAACATATTTATTTTACATATTGTGTATAAAGTATACATTTTATAATATTCATTAAATTATAGCATAAATATTCAATTTAATTTAATTAGGATCATGAACAATTTTATGCACTGCGCCAGAGTTAGACTTGTTAAATTAGTACTTTTAAATCCCGCCTTAAAACCCATTTTTATTCTGTGGCTTTTAATCCTAGCAGGACTTGGCCTCTTTTACTTTTGAAGGTTCACTCTGGTGATGGACGGGAAGGTTCACTCTGGTGATGGACGGGAAGGTTCACTCTGGTGATGGACGGGAAGGTTCACGCTGGTGATGGACGGGAAGGTTCACGCTGGTGATGGACGGGAAGGTTCACGCTGGTGATGGACGGGAAGGTTCACGCTGGTGATGGACGGGAAGGTTCACGCTGGTGATGGACGGGAAGGTTCACGCTGGTGATGGACGGGAAGGTTCACGCTGGTGATGGACGGGAAGGTTCACGCTGGTGATGGACGGGAAGGTTCACGCTGGTGATGGACGGGAAGGTTCACGCTGGTGATGGACGGGAAGGTTCACGCTGGTGATGGACGGGAAGGTTCACGCTGGTGATGGACGGAAGGTTCACGCTGGTGATGGACGGGAAGGTTCACGCTGGTGATGGACGGGAAGGTTCACGCTGGTGATGGACGGGAAGGTTCACGCTGGTGATGGACGGGAAGGTTCACGCTGGTGATGGACGGGAAGGTTCACGCTGGTGATGGACGGGAAGGTTCACGCTGGTGATGGACGGGAAGTTCACGCTGGTGATGGAGGACGTGAAGGTTCACGCTGGTGATGGACGGGAAGGTTCACGCTGGTGATGGACGGGAAGGTTCACGCTGGTGATGGACGGGAAGGTTCACGCTGGTGATGGACGGGAAGGTTCACGCTGGGTGATGGACGGGAAGGTTCACGCTGGTGATGGACGGGAAGGTTCACGCTGGTGATGGACGGGAAGGTTCACGCTGGTGATGGACGGGAAGGTTCACGCTGGTGATGGACGGGAAGGTTCACGCTGGTGATGGACGGGAAGGTTCACGCTGGTGATGGACGGGAAGGTTCACGCTGGTGATGGACGGGAAGGTTCACGCTGGTGATGGACGGGAAGGTTCACGCTGGTGATGGACGGGAAGGTTCACGCTGGTGATGGACGGGAAGGTTCACGCTGGTGATGGACGGGAAGGTTCACGCTGGTGATGGACGGGAAGGTTCACGCTGGTGATGGACGGGAAGGTTCACGCTGGTGATGGACGGGAAGGTTCACGCTGGTGATGGACGGGGAAGGTTCACGCTGGTGATGGACGGGAAGGTTCACGCTGGTGATGGACGGGAAGGTTCACGCTGGTGATGGACGGGAAGGTTCACGCTGGTGATGGACGGGAAGGTTCACGCTGGTGATGGACGGGAAGGTTCACGCTGGTGATGGACGGGAAGGTTCACGCTGGTGATGGACGGGAAGGTTCACGCTGGTGATGGACGGGAAGGTTCACGCTGGTGATGGACGGGAAGGTTCACTCTGGTGATGGACGGGAAGGTTCACTCTGGTGATGGACGGGAAGGTTCACTCTGGTGATGGACGGGAAGGTTCACTCTGGTGATGGACGGGAAGGTTCACTCTGGTTGATGGACGGGAAGGTTCACGCTGGTGATGGACGGGAAGGTTCACGCTGGTGATGGACGGGAAGGTTCACGCTGGTGATGGACGGGAAGGTTCACTCTGGTGATGGACGGGAAGGTTCACTCTGGTGATGGACGGGAAGGTTCACTCTGGTGATGGACGGGAAGGTTCACTCTGGTGATGGACGGGAAGGTTCACTCTGGTGATGGACGGGAAGGTTCACTCTGGTGATGGACGGGAAGGTTCACTCTGGTGATGGACGGGAAGGTTCACTCTGGTGATGGACGGGAAGGTTCACTCTGGTGATGGACGGGAAGGTTCACTCTGGTGATGGACGGGAAGGTTCACTCTGGTGATGGACGGGAAGGTTCACGCTGGTGATGGACGGGAAGGTTCACGCTGGTGATGGACGGGAAGGTTCACGCTGGTGATGGACGGGAAGGTTCACGCTGGTGATGGACGGGAAGGTTCACGCTGGTGATGGACGGGAAGGTTCACTCTGGTGATGGACGGGAAGGTTCACTCTGGTGATGGACGGGAAGGTTCACTCTGGTGATGGACGGGAAGGTTCACGCTGGTGATGGACGGGAAGGTTCACGCTGGTGATGGACGGGAAGGTTCACGCTGGTGATGGACGGGAAGGTTCACTCTGGTGATGGACGGGAAGGTTCACTCTGGTGATGGACGGGAAGGTTCACTCTGGTGATGGACGGGAAGGTTCACTCTGGTGATGGACGGGAAGGTTCACTCTGGTGATGGACGGGAAGGTTCACTCTGGTGATGGACGGGAAGGTTCACTCTGGTGATGGACGGGAAGGTTCACTCTGGTGATGGACGGGAAGGTTCACTCTGGTGATGGACGGGAAGGTTCACGCTGGTGATGGACGGGAAGGTTCACGCTGGTGATGGACGGGAAGGTTCACGCTGGTGATGGACGGGAAGGTTCACGCTGGTGATGGACGGGAAGGTTCACTCTGGTGATGGACGGGAAGGTTCACTCTGGTGATGGACGGGAAGGTTCACCCATATAAGGACGGTGATTGTTTTAACTTCAGAACGGTTAGCACCAACCGAGCTAGCACACAGGTCTTACGGTGGTGACTTTTGTAAACTAAGCAAGGGGTGTGTAAGAAAAATTAAACGCCAAAAGAACCATCAGTCTTGAAAGTCTTTCGGTGGGATACTACAATGTGTTTTTAAACTGCATTATTGTGTTGAATGTTTTTGTATCTTTATATGTTTTTAGTATTTAGAGATGTGCAGCGCTTTGGTGTCAGCTGTAGTTGTCTTTTTAAAGTGCTTTATAAATAAAGTTGATATGGTATGGTATGGGTGATGGCATTGATCTTACGATAGTCTACACAGAACCAATAACAACCAGTCTTCTTTGGAATTATGACCACAGGAGAAGCCCATGCAGAGGAGGAAGGCTCAATGACACCAGTGGAAAGCATTTCCTTGATCAGCTGTTTTTGAACAATTGATTTTGCAGGAGATGTACAATATGGTTTCTGTCTGATTGACATTTCCTGAGAAAGATAGATCCTGTGAGTCAACACATCTGTTTGGCCCAGGTTGGACGACAATATGTCTGCATTTTGATTAAGTTGATTAAATTAAAGCAGTCTTTGTTGTCCTTCTAAATCACAAAATGGGTTTTGCTATGCAACTTGAGAGCATCCAGATTTCAAGGAGGAATCATAGCAAAGAGAGTAATTGAAGAACCTTGATGTTTGGTCAGGAAATTGTGTTTTTTTCCAGATTTAAACAGTACACTTTATTCTAGACATCCAACTGCATCCACCTAAAAAACAGAAAGTCTAAAACCAATATTGCTGGGAAGACAAGCATCTCTGATGACAACACAGTTACTGGAATTGTGATTACTAGAGATTGCAGAGAGATTTTCAACTCACACAATCCTTGAGGTTTGCGTTCGCCTCCATCAGCCAAGTAGAAAGGACCACCTGTCCTAAGGACAATATCTGGGTGCCTAAGCTTGACCACAACTCCTCATTGATTAAAGAATAAGACCCTGTGTCGACCAACGCTTGTCCATGCCAGGCGTCAATCATGACCGGATATTTCATTAAAACAAAAACAAAAATCTATAATACACTTCTTACAAAACACAAAATATAATCAATAGTTCCTTGATCCACAATAGTCACAGAAATAGAATAGCATTATTAGTCATGTCAGTCAAGTCAAAAACGGTCGTTTTCTGAATGAGACTCACGGTTATTTCTGTTCACGCGAACGCTCCTGTAAGTCGGCGTGCACTTCAGAAAACCAGCGATGAGAGTGTTAATCCAATCAAGAAATATTCACATCGAATTCCAAGCCTCTGAACTGGTAACGTATTCCACTTGTTATCTATGCGCTGCCTTTATTATGCTCCAAATCGTAACATCTGTACTTTTCACTGAGCAAAGAAAATAAACCGTGAGAACACTCTTCATGCGAGCCAAACCATCCGATTGTTTTCATGTTCGCAACTCGCACCACTCATTTACAAACACTGACATTCTGCTCATCTCAGTTTTCCTGTGACTGAAATTATACTGATATTAAAAAAAGTAGGCGCTTCCACAGTTGATATCGGCAGCATCTCCTCAATAACAATTGCCGCAACCAATTAGTTGAGTTCAGTCTAACTTATCATTTTAACTGGTGAACTGAAATCAAGCTTGTGTTCTGTTTGAGGCAGGGTGAAGGAATCATCTGACACAATCTCTTCAAGCTCTGTTGAGCGGTGCATTGCATGCAGATAATTTTTTTTTGCTGAAGTGGTGCTTTTTTGGAGTGGACATGAGTTTTCCACCTACACATGATCTACATTCCTCAAAGAGTAATGTGAATTCTTTCATTTCAGAAATGAAATGGATCCTGCCATCTTGCATTTCGGACTCTGTAGCCGACCATCTGTTTCTGCTGACCCACATGTGTATAATTCAACATGACTGCATTAATTTTAATTATGATTTAACATTTACTATCATGGTTATTTTATTTCTAATGCAAATTAATAATATTAATATAAAATAATATCACTTAAATTCATACAGTAATGTGTTACATTACTTGATTCTTTAAAGACTAATATTATGTAACTCGCGTTACTTGCAATGCATTACCCCCAACACTGTTCATGAGAGCAATGCAACAAGAGCTGTTTGATCTTGGGTTGTGAATTATGGTCATCAGGCTGAAATTGTTTACGGCTTTTTGTAATTAAAGTCACTCAAAGAAATTTCTTCAGTTATCACTAGACCACATTTACAACAGGCAACGAGCTGCAAAGAATTTAATCAAAATTCTCCTGCGTTTGTGGGGATATGTTGCTCACTCTGGCAGTGTCTAAGAGAATATACAAAAGATTTTTGCATCGATGCGCTCCAGGGCTACCGTCGATCAAAGATTTTCTTAGTCAACTATTAGTCGCTCATTAAAGCCAATAGTGGACTAATAGTTGACATATGGTTATTGGTTAAAGTATTTTCTGCACTATATGGAACATTTCAAATCCTTTACTTTCTCATTAAGCGTTGTGCATCTTATAATGCTGTGCCCCTTATGTATGAATGCTGGTCCCTCAAAATGGAAAAATCAGAATGTTTTATAATGACTTTGGTATGCTATGAAGCCACACAGCTGAATGGATCATCGTGGTATTACTGCTGGCGCCTTGTGGAGGAATACATAATGCACTTCGACAAGTGTGGATTAATAAATACTGTAAGATGAGGGCTGTGGCCCACAGTCCTGTGGCCTCTTCTCGTCTCCACACTCATCATGGCCCTGGGGCTCTTATGGTGGTGCCTGTATGACGAATGCCACAAAAAGCCAACCCAGCAGCGGGAGAAGAGGTAGATCGACCGACATGAACATCAATGGGACGAGGACGATGTCCCCAACATGTCGTACAAGTATGCCAAACCCATCACCAAGCAGAAGAAACCATCTAACTGCTGTGTGTTCGCACCAGCCAGTCTCTAGCAGCCAAGCAAGGCTAGAGGCCAAAGCAATGACGAGAGAGCAAGTCCTGTGTTTTGTGTTTCTTGTCTTACAGCTCTGTGTGGTATCAACACAAGGGCCTGGAAACACAAGAATCTCAGCCTCGTCGACCCTCAAAACGTTGACTGTACAAACTCACCTCCAATCAGACTGAACTTCAAGATCAAAGGAAACCCACGACCCCAGTTCACCAGGTGGAGTCACAAAGGAACGCATCCTGTCTGCATATCCTCCCAGCTGATGGAACAGTGGTGGGACTACAGCATGAATTTATCACTGAGAACTCTGGATGCGTAAAAAAATGTGAATTCATCTACGCCTATGGTCCATTTGTCCCCGAGAAAAGTGGAACTCACATGTCCACAGGAGCATGGTGGATGTATGACCGAAACAGACTATCCCGCTCTCCCAGCAAACTTGACAGGTATTTGTCCCCCTGTTTTGTCACTGATCACACTTTTATTATGTCAGTTGAAAGCGAGACTTCAATTTCTGGTAAAAACAACGAAAGAAAAGACAAGCTCATTTTGCTTAACATGATCCTATTTGGGATCTTATGTACCAGCTGAATTTAAACACTGGTCTACAAGCAAGAAAGTAATACTAGCTCTATTTCCTTGGATAGAGGTAGGAAAAAATTTGCTAAGACTTAAAACAATTGACTGCAGATTCAAATATTTTGTTAATATGTCCATTGCTATTCACCAAGGGCAGAATAAATAAATCTCAGATGTAAGAATGATGGTCCTTCAAAAACAGAATGGTATTAGATTTGATTACTGTTGCCCAAGGTGGAGTGTGCACTGTGGTTGGAAAAACCTGTTGTTGGATGCTTATGATAAATTCCTGGAAAATAATTCTTAATTCAAATAGCTTTAGTCATACTTGTGATTTTGATTATTCTTACCCGTGTGCTTCCATTAATTCTAAAAGCGTGTCGCAACCTGATGAACCAAATAACGTTTGATGTAAACTTGCAGATGTATGTAAAGGAGGAAATCACGCTCTAGAAGTAAAACTATGTAAAGCTGCTTAATGGAGATATTGCCGAAAACCGAAAAAGTAAGTAATATCAGATTTATGAGTATTTGCTTTATAATGATAAACAGGAAAGGAAATGTCAGGAGAAATATATTCATTTAAATTATCATTATTTTGTAAACCTCATGTGAATCCCTGTATTATATTTGATGAAGCTAAATGAGTGTTTCTGTGCCATTCTTCTGTGTCTTCTATCAGCCACTTATATCACTTGAGTAATGTACTAGCTGGACTGTGTAATCTGAAAGAACCTCTGGTATTGATTCAAGAAACAAGAAAACATGTAATCGTGTCATGTCTGCATAAATGCATTGATTATCTCTTCTGCAATTCTGAATAAAAAGAGTGAGGCAGGCCAGTACCAGAGAGGGGCTAGCTCAGAGCTAGCTTTGTTTAAGTGCTGATCCTGCCCTCACGAACAAAAAGTATTTCGGCCTTCTCTCTGGTGTGTTCTTTCTGATGTGTTTAAGGGAAATTTCCTTGACAGTGCTAAAACAGTTTCTTTGCTTGTTCTATGAATGCAATTCACATTCACTGAGGGCCTCGTAATGCTCCTGCCATTTAGTTTGCTTTTACAAGAAAATGCTGTCTGCAAACCTAGCAGTGGTGACTTCACTTTTCACTAATGGAAGACTTTATGTTCCTTAGCTGTTCATCATCAATGACCATTGCATTTTGCATATATTGCAGAAGTCATGCAATAAAGGTGTAAATAAATTAATTACATTGAGAAAAACTCGAGTGAGCTACATTATTCTTAAGGGGTTGTAGGTTGCAGGGTGTACATGACTGAGGCATAATCAAGTCAATAATGTAAAGATGTATGTGGCTGGAAAAAAGTTGTGAACCACAGAAAGTAAGGGTTGGTTTAATATTAATTAATTATTTATTAAATTATTAATTAAATAGATATGAATTATTAATTAATATTTAATATTAACTGCTTGTAGTTGGTACATAATGCTCAACTTCAATCTGAAATTAATAAGTATGTGAACAGCTGCCAAAACACACCAGGTTAGGAGGAGAAAATTTTTTTTCAGGAATAATCCCTTCAATCCAGCAGCAATTTTTTTTCCTCACCACATATGGCGGTTTTCCATCTGGTCACTGGGCAGAATTCACAATGGAGTTGTCTTCCAGCATACCAGCGGCCATTAAACATAACAAACGCCTTGCGGCATTGCTCCATTCTGCACACAGAAAAATAAATGCCAAATAAGATGTTATCCATTGTATTTCGCATTAGCAATGGCTACTTCAAATAATATAATACTTACGTCTCATACTGTATGTAAACATTTCCCCTCAAGTGAGGCTCAAAGTTGCAGCTAACCTAGTAACAGACAAAGAAATACTGGTCAATCTTGTTGATTAAATATGTTTATATTTACATACAGAGCATACAAGTAAACATAGCCGCATGTTTCTGCAAGTAGCAACCGGTGCTGACCCAACTCTAATCATTGTCTGACCAAAAACTGAATAAAACTCTAAAAGGCACAAAATAACTAAAATACACAGCAATAGAGTTCAACATAAATCATACAAACAGACTACGTCTGGTTACCGGAACCTTCTGGAGCCAAAAAAGACAAATCAAGGGGTTCATTAAACTTGTTTTAAAATTAAGGATAATAGTTTACTGGTAAAACATTTAAGTGAAGACCAGCATCAAGTCATTGCCTTCTAAATGTTGAGAACTTTCATTTACTTAAAGGTCCTATATTGTGCCTTTTTCGCTGTTTTTAGAATAAAAGTTGGACTCCTCTAGACTAGCACTGTATCTTTAATAACCTTCGAAACACAACATTTGTCCTAAACAATGACTTTGAATCAATTTATATTCTCAGTCTCCCCCATTTGCCCCCTGCTGAGTGGTCAGAACTTAACGAAACAAGTAAAGTCTGGTAGATCGTTTCTTTTTAATCTATATTAATGTAATCAAGTGGATGCATTCAAACATGGCTATACGTGATGTAGTAGTGCCTTTTATGTATGACCCAGAGTCTGACCCAGATTTAAAGTCTACTGACAAACCCACACACAAATTAGCCTTCTGTGCCTTTTGTAAAGTTTATTTTTGGTTGCCTTTGAAACTTCAAATAAGTTGCCTCCTTACGTCAAAAACGACACAACCTGATAATGTAGGTACCTTGAATTGCAGCACTTTCCCTGCATTCTTGAACTCCGGCAGAGTGTCTCGATAGAAATCCAGGAACTGTTGGTAGAGTTCTTCCTCACTGTACTCAAGGCTGGCATCTGTATCATAGTCATCTCGTCTACTCTGCTCCATCCCAAATGTCACAAACATGGACCTCACCATAAGAGTGCAGCTGGAGTCTGGGTGCTTGTGTTTCCTGGAGCACCTGTTCATATAATTCAGTTTTTTTTGTTGTTGTTTTTTTATGTAAACCAAGACAAAATTTTAGGGCTGGACAAAATATTTGTATTTCTATATATTGCTATATTTCTAAACAAGATATAACACAGAACAATACCACTTGTATCAATATACTTCATTTTGCGCTAAAAAAAAATTATACAAAACCGTTTTGCTTTGCTTACCAGTCGAGTCACTGTGGACTTGTCCCCATCTTTACATTTACATTTAAGCATTTGGCAGACGCTTTTGCCCAAAGCGACTTACATTAGGGGAGAGACAATATGCAATTTGTTACACAGTCAAAGTCTATCTCAGCTTCTCATAATAGAAATTGTATCAACTGATCAATAAACCATAGCAGGGAGGAAATAAAGGAAGAAGGTAAAGACAGGAGGAAAAAAGAAAGTTTTGTTTTATATAGTACGTGTTCCCTGAAGAGAACAGTTTTCAGTTCAACAGGCTACTACTGTAGCCGCCCAGTAACCTTAGTTCATAGATCTCTGCTCCCTTGTGACAGTCTTTCCATGACCTATACTCCTGCTTTCAGACTTAATTTTTCTATTTTTCAGCGTAAACAAAGCTTTGGTGATCACTATTAAAAGCTGATCCGCCTATGATCAAACACAGCTGGTTTTTGAAAAGGAACAGCTGTCAGAGTCTGATCAAATGAGTCTATGAAACTTCGAAAATTGATGCGTTCACCTTCAAAAATTTATTGGCTGATAAGTTATTAAAGACATGCTGATAAAACAGTTTAATTAAAGAAATCTCGCCTTTTGTCTTTTGGTATTTAAATCTTGATAATACACATGTGCTATAGAATATTATATTAATAATAATATTTTCCAATAAGATTGAGTTTGTATGCGCCTATAATTACTTGGGATGGAACAGACAGTGATGTAGAGGGGAGGGATTTATACTGAAGGGAATCTCAAAAGGTTATCCATTTCGAATCTCTCTCTCTTCCTTCTGACTACCCTTTTCTTTCTTTCTCCTCTTCTTTCTTTTTCTTTCTTTCTCTCTTCCTTTCTCCCTCCATGGTGCTTGCAATGTGATCACATGCTTCATTGATATAAAAGTATGAGCTTAATTCATGTTTGGAATGAGTAATAAATTACTGTTTGCGATTGTGTTCATAAATCATGTCTCGAGTATTAAATTATAACAATTGGCGACAAATTATGGGCCAAACATTCAGATTAGGTAAAGGGACGAATGCGTGTAAATTTATTTTATTGTAAACCTAAACTTTGCGATGTATTGACTTGGGTTAAATAGTGGATGCGTCTGTAGCTACGACACGTGTTTGCTGTGTTTTACAATGACTAAGATGGTGGAAAGTCTAATGGCGTTTCTGAAAGTACCTGACTGGGAAGATGTAGCCATTCCGCTGTAGCCAGTTGTGTTTTACACCGAGAAATAGCGTGTCTTTTGCGTCTTTAAGATGGCGGATCCTATAGGCGTTAGCATTACCTAGTAAGACAAAGCGTAGCATGAATGCTAACAAAAAAGGAACTACTGTTTCACCATGTGTTCTCGACTAAAGTTAGTAAAGTTTTTGGCGATTAAGTACTTGTAGAGATGACATACAACAGAACAGACACGTGAACATTATCAGCTGTGATATTACTTAAGATACTTTTTATTATGTGTGTGTGACCTTCGCTGGGACACGCGAGCATCGTGTTTTTTTTGGTGGCCCAGTATGGTGCATCCAGCTGGGGTGAAGGTTGTGTTCCATTGAAATCTAAGGAGATAGATACGTTTTTCTTGTACGACTTGTTGTCATGGAGAACAAATGGAAGACTTATAGTATTTTCATAACTGGGGGGACACAGCCCCCCAGTTGATTTTTCCGGTACACCATACGGTTCTGTATGAAACGTGGGGGAAAGACACGCAGGTTGTTTTCTTCATACATACAGCGCTGCTAATTACCTATGGCTCTAATAACCAGAACGGGATTGTTGTACGTGTGTGTCGTTCAGCACAGATAAAACCTTGTATAATACGAAGCGTTTGATTCCGGGTTGCGACATAGACGTAGCAAAATTCAGTTTGACGAGATTCTTTTGAGCATTGTGTGATAGAAAGTATTAATTAGTATTATGGTGAATGTTCTCTGTTGGATTTCTTTGTATAATGTTATTTCTTATGTAATGGAATTGGGACACTTACTCTGAGCATGAGATGAATCAAATTGCAAACAAATATTTGAAGGAACACTGGATTAAAATTGGAAATGAAATTGGCAAACCAAATTAGAAAATTGAAAGAGAAACTTGGTTGAAATGACACACAGTGAAGTCGTATGAAATTGAAACTAACACTGTTTTAAGTTATTTTGTTTCTTTGGTTTTTTATTATTATTACTATTATTTTTATGTTTTGTGTGAGTGACTAATACTGAGCTTTAGGTTGGATTTGCGCTCATACTGTTTGTTCTCGTAGGAAGTTGAATGGTGAGAAAGCTGATACTGGAACTGACCAAGTGTGGCAGTCTGAGAGCGGTGAAGGCATCCTGAAGGAGAACCTGACCGTCTATCCACCGAAAAGGGTCCAGTTCAACATCTCCCAATGATGTAGAGTCGTTTGCGCTGATGAGGAGGTCCCCTTGCAACCTTGCGGGCAATTACAGGAGAGCTCTAAACCCAGGCTGAAGGAAGGCTTGGGGAAAGATCTTGGAGCCTCGTGTTTTCTGTGCTACAGAGAGGAGGCACAGAGAAATCTATTGGGTACATTGTCTTTCTTTCTTTTGGAAAGACGATGTTCATGAAGCAAACGAGGAGCTTCATTAAATTCATTCTGGCAGAGGGCAACGAGGAGTGTTCTGGAAAGTTCTGATGGGCGAAGGAGCAGACGCATCAGGTTCATGTGACCCATCTGGCCCAGCCAGTTCCTCCCCCAGTGTCAAAGGATTTTATAGATCTAGTACCAAATCCTAACCAAATCATTAGTGACTCTGATATACTGAAGTCGTAGTTATGGAGACTGCAAATTTACTAGAGCAAGTGAAACAAGTTCAAATAGCTAAAATTAGGTGTGAAGGGAAATCATTAATGTGGCTTAAGCGTTATTACAACACATATTTGAAACATAACCAGAGTTGTTTGGATATGTTTACAGGTGAATCAGGAATGGCACACTAAACAAATTACTATTGATCTTGTTTCTTAAAAATAATGTAAAATGTGGCTATTATTACTTTAATGGCAGACGCAATGAAAAATCCCTTAATTCCAGACAAGAGACAAACAAATAGCTTTACTGAGAAGCCTATGTATTCAACGCTAGGTTTTGAAGTAACAACAAAACCAGAGGGTTGTATTTGTTTGGAAGAAGGCAATTATGATGTGGGATTTTCATAATGGAACATTACGATAACAGTAGACAAAACAGTAGGCGAAAATGTAGATTTTTTTTATCAGATTAAATGATTGCTAATTTTCTGTTGCTGATTTTCATTATTAGAAAATGGGGTGAGAAGCTTCATCAGAGATGTTAAAGAGTGATGTGATGCTGTCTAATTATTGATTAGGAACATAAAAAAAAGTCTAACCATTAAGTTATGGGTATAAGGGTTATACAGTTAATGGTTATGGTCTATTAGATTTATAGATTCAATGATGGCAAATGAGAGGTGTTCTTTAAAATCTAAGAGGTGGAAATAACTGTGGTGTTAAAATATTAATGTGTTGACTTACAGAATGTTACTCTTAGCTGATCATACTGAAGCGAATTTAGAACTTATCGACTGATGAAATGTAAACATTAGACATGCAATCATTAAGAGCAAATTGACACTAACCTGCACAACAGACAGCCTGAACGACATCTCTACTGGGATGAAGAACCATCACCTACAGCCCAACATGGCCAAGATGGAACATTTGGTAATCCTGGCCAATCCCTCTGTGCATCACAACCACACGACCTTCAGCGGGCATACTCAACAATCACCCCTTATCGCTGACTAATTTTGGATGAACAGCTGTCCTTCAAAGACCACATCACCAAGACAACTCGAGTGTGTAGGTTTGCACAGTACAACATCTGAAAGATGAGGCCCTTCATAACTGAGAACGCAACTCAACTCCTGGTCCAACTAATCCTCTCACGTCTGGACCACTGCAACGTTCTCCTAGCAGAACTTCCAGCAAACGCACTCAAACCTCTGCAGCTTGTCTTATCTTCAAGGATCAAGTAAGCTTATGTTACACCCTTCTTTATCACGTGTTAAGTTCAAATCACTGATGCTGGCTTACAAAACCATCTCCCACAAGCTCATACACTCATACCCCCCAGAAGCCTGTGTTCAGAAAAGGAACAGCGTCTTGTGGTTGTCCCACAAAAAAAGAAGATCTCTCGGCAGAACCTTCTCTCTCACTGTCCCTAGCTGGAGGAACTAACTCATGATCGTGTCAGGAAAGCAGCAACACTAACAGCTTTCAAAAAACAACTGAAAACTCTTCTCTTCAGGGAACACTTACTTTGCAAAAAAATCCCCTTTTTCCTCTTTTCTCAATTTTCTTCCTGCAATTGGGTGATTAATCCATTGATACAACTTCTACTGAGAAAAATGAAACGTTGACTGTGTAACAAATTGCATATTGTCATTTATTGTATATAAATGAATGTAAATGTCTACCTATAACTATGTGTTTATGTATAGCTGTCTGTCTATATTTTTCTGTATGTCTCTCTCTCTCTCCCTCTTGTGAAATAATAATCTTGAAAAAAACTTACCGGTCTCCAAACCTACAAGCACCCGTTTTGAGGAAGAAAGGACAGTTTGCCTTGTCTTTTTCAGTGCCATAATCTCTTGGGGCATCAGGGTTTTTCCATGGTCGGCCATTTTCCTTCTAAATGCAGGAAAGGGAAGACTTTCAGCATTAAACCAAATAACTGATAAGAACTTTTACAGATTACTCAAACACTGCTGTTACCTGACTTTCTGCTTGATCCAGCAGTTTCTGCACAGCTTCCTAATAATAGTGTAAAACATACACAGTACTGCAGGTGAAACACTGTGGCGTGTGACGATATCTTTGTTATATCTAGTTAAGAAACCCTGATAGTTACGATGTATTTGGCCATGCAAATTTACAGCAAGCTAAAGACAATAGATTGACAAGAAAAGATACATGTTCTTCAGTGACAGTTCACACTTGCTGTACTATAAATAATTTAATAATTAATAATTGGGGGTCATCCTCCCAGAGCAGAGATCACCTCTCGTTCTCTCTTTTCCTCATCCTTCTTTTCCTGTTCAGCTTTTTCTTTCCTTTGCTGAATCTCCCATTCCTCTCTTATACTTTGCTGAAATGACAAAACAAAGTTGACATTTGCATAATTATCTTGTTTGATCTTCATTTTTAAAGGCTTACGATTAAGGTCACCTCTTAGATTTAAAGACTTGTTTTTGCACCATTTAAATAGCAAATGCTATACATCACCTCTTCTTGTTCCTTTTTCTTTTGTGCAGCATCTTCTCGCTCCCTCTTTAACCTGAATTCTTCTTGTGCAAACCTTTCTCTTTCCATCCATTCTTGCTGCAACCGCTCCCTGCATAACAAACTATTTGAACATGTTTTTAATCTTTTTCATTCATTAAAATTCACACATTTACATAAAAAAAAAATCACCTCTGAATTTCAGAGTCATGATCTTCCTCATCCTCCATTTGGACTTCCACTATTTGCAAATCCAGAAGTGGTTTTACAAGTTTGAGAGAACGAACACAAGTTAAGTGACAATTAATAAAGTAATTTGTCTGGTTTTTAAACGCATAAATGAACTAATGTCACATGGCAGTTAAATAAATCCAAATTAACTTTCACAGCAGTCTGTCAGCAAGGATTGCATTCTTTCAGAGAGAAAAATATTGCCAGAGACTGAGCAACGCTTACGTAGATTCACGGTTTTCTGGACACTCGACTTTAATGTCAATTGTAGAAATAAATGGTAACATGCCAAAGCTCAAAAGTACTTGCCTGGTTTCTTACGTTTGTTCCCTTTCATTCACAATCATCAGAGAGGCATTTCATTCAGCCATTCGTCAGATATACGAGTAAGTTTACCGAGAGGGCCCGCTTCGATGCGGCTACTGACGTGGGGAAGACACAAGTCCGCAAACTGCCGACTTTAACAGTTATTCATTCATTCATCTTCATGTCGGCTTTCTTCCCTTTCGGGGTCGCCACAGCGGAATGAACCGCCAACTCTCTGGCATATGTTTTACGCAGCGGATGCCCTTCCCTGCCGCAACCCATCGCTGGGAAAACTTTAACAATTATTTCATAAAAAAAAACATTAACTGCAGTCATACATAAAAGTTACACATTATTAGTTGAAGATTAGTTATTGACTTTTCAAATATACTGTAATTAACCAAGATTAAAGATGTTACTATTTTGTCTAGGTGTTTTTCTTATCAATCAGGCTTATCTGTGCACCCCAGAAAGCGCTATATAATGAATAAACTGCTCCATGTGTCCGGAAGACCGTGAGAATACGTTACATGTATAACGTTAATACACGAATAACTTGTGTAACGTTACGTTACCCGTCTCTCTTGCTTTAGCAATAGCTTGGCGTTTTCTTCTCCTTCTTTCACGTTTAAGAACAGACCGCCGTTGTTTCTGACTGAAAGGCATTAGACTGATGTTAAAAACAACCAAGGTACGTATTAATGGGGTACGTTAACGTTATGGCTTAAACACAGCCTCACTGTACCCTAATGAGATCAAATGGCACCTGAGGGATGGACCGTTGTTATCCATCATTTCGAACATATCTCTCACTCAAGGCGGAAAAACAACTTTGTCCGTGATTAGTGTTTATGGTGGACGTGATTCGCGCGTTAAGATGACGTAACCTATTGACACTATTCTTCTTCTTCGTTTTACAGCGGTTGGAATCCAGGTTGTTGGTGCATTATCGCTCCTTTCTGGCTTGGAGTGTGGTACAGCATTAACTTCTCTTCTTTTGGTGTTTTATGGCAGTTTGTATCCTTTCTTTTGGTGCATTACCGCCACCATCTGGGATGTAGTTTGGACAATTGTTCTAACGGGAGAAAAAAACCTTTCGACAACCTACACTAAATGTAGGTGTCGAAAATGGATACATAAACATGCACCCGCTTATATTCTGTAATCATTTTTAGTTTTTTTTAAGAAAAATC
Source organism: Danionella dracula (assembly GCA_900490495.1). NCBI lineage: Eukaryota > Metazoa > Chordata > Actinopteri > Cypriniformes > Danionidae > Danionella > Danionella dracula. Next base: position 301,427 of record UELW01000156.1, read on the forward strand.
AAAATACTTTTGTAAGTTCTTGCATCTTTTAATAATGTCGAGATTGTACATTGTTCTATTTTCATTTTTTAAACTTCTTTCATTAGACTTTTTCCATCCTCTTTATAGTTTTTGCATTCCATAATAACGTGTTCAATAGATTCCTGCTCTCCACAGCTTTCACATTTTCCTGTTGGGTGATTTCCTATTTTAAATTGATGGTGATTTAATCTGGTGTGTCCTATTCTTAACCTTGTTATAATTGTCTCTTCTTTCCTGTCTTTCTTCTGTTTTTTCCTTTATTTATAAAGATATCTTTGTTTTTGTTTCTTTCATTATAATTTTATATTTTGGAATTATCACCGCTACTCCTGTTTTCCCAGTTTTGGGGTCTTTTGATCCATCTGTAAATATTTTTATTTTATTTTTATAGTGTTCATCAATGTAGTTTAGTGTGTGAGAAGCTTTTTGACTTTTATGTTCAATACTCTTTAGTTGTTCAATTAGATTTAAGTTAATTCTAATTATTTGTGTATGCCATGGTGGTTTTTATCTTTTACGTATGACACTATACTCATATTTATTTAGTCCCATTTTGTTTGCTTTTTAAAGCTTGATCTTCATCTTGACCTTGTATGTTTATCCAGTAGTTCATCATTATTTTTATTCTTCTTAACCATAAAGGCATCTGTTTCTATTTGTATCGCTGCGATTGGGGATGACATAATGGCTCCGCAGCTTAATCTGAGAGCTTTTGTTTGCTCTACTTCTAGTTTCTTTAAGTTAGTTTCTGCAGCAGACATATATGCTAAGCAACCATAATCTAATTGGGGTTCCATTATGCTTTTATAAATTTTAATAATTCAATTTTTGCTTCATCCCCAGTCCTTTTCCCACTAAGTTTCTCAATATGTTATTTATCTGTTTACATTTATTTTTCACATATTCTATATGTTTTTGCCAGGTTAGTTTCTCATCGAATATTATTCCCAGGAATTTTATTTCTGTGACTTGTTTTAATGCTTCTCCGTTTAATTGTAACTTAATCGTCTTGTGTCTTCTTGCAAAACATATATGTTGAGTTTTACTTATTGATAATTTAAAACACCATTTCTTAGCCCATTTTTCAATTTTGCTTATTGCTTGTTGCATTTTATTTTAAATAATTTTTATATTTCTTCCTCTAATCCATTTTGCTCCATCATCAGCGTAGAAAACACATCCCTATGTTTGATTGTTCTATATCCTCAAATATTTCATTTATCATTATATTAAATAAAATTGGGCTACATACACTACCCTGGGGGACTCCATTCTCAACTATATGTTTTTTGGAGAGTGCTTGACCTACTTTCACCTGTATTTTTCTATTTGTTAGGAAACTTTCAACCCAGTTTAAGATTTTTCCTTCTAATCCAATTTTTTTTCAGTTTTATTATTAAACCTTCCCTCCATCGCATATCGTAAGCTTTTTCCACATCAAAACAAACAGCTACCACTACTTCTTTATTAGTTTGAGCTTTCCTAATTTCGTTTTCAAGACATATAAATGAATCTCTGGTGCTTTTCCCCTTTCTAAATCCATTTTGATAAGATTTTATTTTCCTGTTTGTTTCAACATAGTCTTCTATTCTTTTGTAACCATTTGTTTCCATGACTTTCCCTTGTTGTGACGTTAATGCTATGTGCCTATAACTATTTGGGTCTGCTTCATCTTTTCCTGATTTCTTGATGGGTATAATAATTGCCTGTTTCCATTCCATCGGAATTATTCTTTGATCCCATATTTTATTGTATAATTTTAATACCATGCTTATTGCATTGTCTCTTAATTTTGCTATCATGGATTTGTAAATTCCATCAACCCCTGGAGTGGTATTTTTATTAATTTCTAGTGCGGTGTCTAATTCATACCTTGTAAATGGCATGTTAATATCTATATTTTGATTATCCCTTTGTCCTGCATTTCTATTTTCCATTCTCTGTAAATTTTTTTGTACTATGAATGTCTTTATATATTTTCACTAATATTTTAGTTTTTTCTAGATCGTTTTTTTAGTATTTTATCTTTCCATTTTTAATGCTGCCATTTTATTTGTTTTATCTATTCCTTTCATTTTCCTGATATATATATATATATATATACATATATATACAGATAATATATATATATGTATATATATATATATATATCATGAATATATGTACACACACACACGGCAATGTGGGTGAAGTGTCTCGCTCAGGGCCACAGCAGCAGAATGAATCTGGCAGCCCTGAAAACATCATAAACCATTGAATCCAACCATGAGCAAAGTTCTTCTCCAGCTTGGTTGGTCCTTTTTTTTGGAGGTTCTCACCACAGGTCTGAAGAGCTTCAGCTTCTGTCTGTATGCATGAATCTATCTGTATGCTGAGCCATGCGCGCATCAGAGCCCGTATACGGCTGTAAACTCGCATGAAAAATAATGTGGCTTGCTGTGAATTAATTAAGTATTCCAGAGCAGAAAAGCAGTGCTGAGAAATCGGTCACATCCATACACCAGCCACTGTTGATATAGAAGCAGACAGCTACAGCTTTTGTACCCTCTGAAATTCTTGATGGCGATCGGCTCTGAAGAGTTGAAACACTCTCCTAATGGCCCATCCCTAATGTACACGGTCACAATTAGTTTATACTAATAATAATAATAATAATAATGCCTTCAATTAATATAGCGCTTTTCAAGACACTCAAAGACGCTTGACAATTATCAGAGCATTATTCATTCACTCCACATTCACACTCTGGTGGTGATAAGCTACCATGGTAGCCCTCAGCTGCCCTGGGGCAGTCTGACAGAACGTGGCTGCCATTTTGTGCCTACGGCCTCCTGCCCACCACCAAACACCCCCCACCAGTCACACACATCCACCAAACACCCCCCCACCAGTCACACACATCCATACTGGGCAATGTGGGTAAGTGGCTTGCCCAGGGCCACAACGGCAAGAATGGCCCTAGCGGGGATCGAACCACCAACCTTCCAGTTACAGAACGACCAACTCCACCACTGCGCCATCTTTCCGCATAATATAATATAAAAAAAATTATTATATTATACATGCATAGACATTAATATTATATTGTTACTAGTGACAATACACAAAAACAATATATTATGGCAACTGGAATGTTAAGCTTTCCAACAATTTCTATTTTGAAACGTTAGATTACAAATATCATTTAAAATGAGCTGAAATGAAAAAAAAAAAGTATCAGTGTTTCATAAAAAAAGACTTGAATGCAGAAAGAATACAAAATAAGAAGATTAAAAAAATCTTTTCTAAGAGGAAAAACACAGGAGCCGTATTTTTAAATCAATTTTTATACTTGCAACAAATCCAAAACAACAAGGGGGGATTATTATAAAGCACTTATACACAGTGCAAATTAATGAAACAATTTTTCCTGAGATTCTCCATTTGTGCAATACGCTCATTTAATCATCAAAACAAGAGCATTTTTGAGTTTTAAAGAGAAAGGCCTCTAACTATTTAAAAATGATCAAATAACTGACTGTGGCGTACAAAATTACCATCGGCACAAAAATAAAAACAGAAAAGAAAAAAAATGCAACTAACAAACGCCAAATGTCCAATCAAACCTTGATTAGCAATAGCATGTGCAGGAAGACGAAGTACTCAGTTAATTGCCTCATAAAGAGATGAGTGGGTCATCCTCTTGCGGATGCAGATATAGACTCCACCCACCAAGATAAGTGCCAGAGGAGCGCAGAGACCCACCGCCATGATAATGATGATAAGCGGCGAAAATGAGTCTGATGGAGGCTCACCCCACACCCACTAGCACTGTCCTGGAGGGAAAAAGAGGGATGAAATAAGAACATTATGTTTTCATAGAAGTACAGTAAACTGTTCAGTATTGCATTTATTCACAGATTCAATTTTATTCAAACACCAACTGAGCTGTTGCAGATTGATGATAAAAAGATGGCTTTTGAAATGCTCACTGCATGAGTATAAAACTCATCATTTATTCCTGACTAGTACTTGTCTGAACAAAGTGTTGCTAGTCTGATGTGTATCTGAGCAGGTAATACATCAAAGGACATAACATAAAAAGTGATAAAAAAAATTCAAATTGAGCAAGCAGTCTTTAAATACATCATCAAGCACTACAGAAAAAGCGGGGAAGGCATAAGCGTTCATCCTCCGCACATAACTGACTCAAATGCGGAAAACATTAAAAAAAATTCTCCCCATTCACATATGTGGGTCTTGTAAGACATACAGTTGTGTTTTGTTCGGAGGGTGAGAGAACACCCTCTCAGTTCCTAACTTTATCTGAGTGGATCACCAGCATCCTGACTGGTAGCAACAGCTAGTTAGGTTGGTGAAATTTACTTCCGACACCTGCCCCATCAGTACTGGTGTTCTCTCCCCGCTACTCTTATCCCTCTTCACCAAATACTGCACCTCCCAAGACTCCTCGGTAAAGCTCGATAAAATTAAAAGGTCTCATCCAGGATGGCGAGGAGTCTGCATACAGACAGGAAGTGCAGCGGCTGGCTCTCTGATGTGACAAGAACAACCTGGAGCTTAACATGCCCAAAACAGTGGAGATGGTAGTGGACTTCAGGAGAAGCATTCTGCTCACCCCCCTCTCACCGGCATGAGTAGTAATGAGCAGCATTCAGGTTCCTGAGAACCACCACCTCACAAAACCCTTAAGTAGCGCACCCACTTCGACTCCATTACAATAAAGGCCCAGCAAAAGCCTGTATTCCTACGCCAGCTGAGGAACTTCAACCTCCATAGATGCTGTTGACCCAGTTCTACTCAGCGCTCAATGAGTCTGTTCTTTGCACCTCCATCAATGTTCATCAATCGACATCCGGAGACTCCAGAGGACAGTTTGGACTGCAAACAAAGATTCATTGGAGCTCCTCTACCCTCCCTTCAAGAACTGTTCACCTCCAGAATGAGAATGAGGACTCTCAAAATCACTCTGGATGCTGCCACCCAGCCACCCACCTCTTCCAGCTCTTACCCTCAGGACAGCCCGGCAAAAACACAGCTTCTTCTCTCAGGTTATTCAGTTCCTTAAGCCACAAACTTTCCTCACCAACACCTCTCATATACTTAATCTACATATTGCACTAAGTAAAAGGACTCTGATGTGGACTCTTTGCACCATTTCCAGTCACTCCACATTATGTTGTCTGTTGCTGCACTTTATTTTACTTTACGCTTTGGTTCTGAACATTACCTACAAGCACATCTCTTAAGCATCTTAAACTTCTAGTTACATTTCTATGACTTTATATTTTACTAGCTCTACTCTAGGAATTTTTGCTATATTTTATTTACTTTTAACGTGAGCAACTTACTTATATAATGTAATGGTTACTTTCGTAACCCCCCTTCCCTGAATAGGGAACAGAGATTTATGTGGGTAACGACTATGGGAAGCACCGCTATGGGCGCACTACTCATTCAACACCGTTTCAAAATGCCAATCAGCGAACACACTGATGGTCATGTGATCACGCCATTCCGCATAAACCGGACGCGAGCGTTATACTCTTCCTGTTGTGACGCTGGACCCGTACTCACCCCTTAGGCAACCAGCCTTATTCACGACCTTACGGTTGTGACTGGGGGACATAAGTCTCCGTTCCCTATTCGGCAGCGAACAGGTCCTCCTCCGCCCTGGCCTTAAGTATAGAGTTAATTTTTAATGGGCAATTTGGCAATTTTCTCTCATACCGACTCATACCAGAGGAGAAAGCATCGATCCCAGAGCTAAAGGGAGCCGCGCGGAGGCCATACTCACCACCTTGAAGGCTGGACTTAGAACTTCAGACAGTTTAATACATGCAAGGTTTCATTGAGGGACCTACAGAAATACGCCTTGAACCCCTGGGGAAAGATCTTTCAGAGGGAAGATAGCATAGATGGAACTAGCTAGAGCAATAGTTTGAGAGTTAGCCTTTCGGAGAACTGCTCCGCCCTCCCGAGCCCGGGGTCATGAAAGATTCAGCCGGTAGTCCCCATAGAGGGCGCACACGCGGACAGAACATAGGAATCCTCCACTTACTCTACTACGCCTGTTGGGGTGAGAAAAGCCAAAAAGCTGGAGGTTATCTCCTGGGGCAAAATAGCGCACGTATCACTAAGAATGGGACACCCCTTCGTACATCTCATACAATGCTACCACCACTGAGCACGGCTGAAGAGACAAATTCAACGCTCAGGTTATAGTACCTGGCGAAGGTGTTGGGGGACGACCAACCCGCAGCCTTGCAGCTCTCTGCCAAAGCCCAGGAGGCCGCGACACCCCTGATAGAGTAGGCTCTCAACCTGCAGGGGGCAAGGGACATCGGATGTTGTGTATGCGGTAGAGATGGCCTCCACTGGCTAACCTCTGTTTGGAGACAGCCTTCCTAAAGTCTGCTGTCCTCCAAAGCATACAAAGAGCTGATCAGAACTTCTAAGGTTCCGGGTCCTTTCTACAAAGATCCTCAGTGCTCAAACTGGGCAATTGGGACCAGGGGCTGGTGATGTCTCCTCTCTGGGCAGAGCTTGGAAATCCACTACCTGAGTTTTAAAGGGGATGGTAGGAACCTTGGGCACATATCCAGGCCTGGGCTTCAAAATAACATGAATATCACCAGGTCCGAACTTTACACAGGTCTCATCGACATGGATGGAGATTGTCCTCGATCCAGACCCTCTTGCAGGAAGGTTAGCACGAGTTCAACAGAGCAGCTACTCGGGTCTACTTGGCGAGAGTGACACCAGTTGACGAACTGACCCTGCTTGCCAGCATAACAGGCCCTAGTAGATGGAGCTCTTGCAAGACACGGAGTTTGAACCACAGACTGTGGCTTTACCTGGGGGTCCTCCGTGGCATGATGTGCCAGACATGGAGATTCCAGAGGTCTGACACGGGTGCTTGTGTCCACATCCCTGGGTCAGTACGTCTAACCGCAGGGGAACTGGCCAGGGAGGGACTGTCACGAGGGAGAAGAGTTCTACGAACCAAGATCGGTTGGGCCAATAAGTTGCCACCACTAGGACCTCTGCCTCGTCCTCCCTGATCTTGCACAGGAGGGTTGCTCACTGGAGGAAACGCATATAGGCGTTTCTTCCTGGGCCAGCAATGCGCCAGCACATCTATCCCGAGAGGAGTCTGGGACAGAGCATAGAACAGCCAGCACTGAGCATTCTCTGGGGCGACAAACAGCTCTACCTCTGCTATACCATAGCGTTCCCAGATCTGCTGGACTGCCAGGGGATGGCGTTGCCATTCTCCTGACCGGGGTTTCCACCAAGACAGTGCATCCGCTGCACTGTCTGATTCAACCTGCCTGGGATATGGACTGCAACTAGGGACAGACCCCAATGCTGACTCTAGAGGAGGTGGCATAAGACCCTGTCTCTGTGGCAAATATACTGGCTGCCAGTATCAGCCAGTCGTCCAAGTAAGCCAGGATTCGATCCCCTTCCCGCATTAACAGTACTAAAGCTGCCTCGATCACCTTTGTGAAGGTGCGAGGGGACAGAGACAAGCTGAAGGGGAGGACGCAGTACTGATACACTCGACCTTCGAGGCCAAAACGAAGAAAGGGTCTGTGCCAAGGGAGTATACTCACGTGAAAATACGCATCCTTCAGATCGATTGTGGTGAACCAATCCCCTGGATGGACTGAGTGGGCCGTGCATCTGAGGGATATCATCCTGAACCGAAATGTCAGAAGATGAGCGTTCAGGCGACGCAGGTCGAGGATTGGACGCAACCCGCCTGTGCGTTTAGAAACTAGAAAGTATGGGCTGTAAAACCCTCTTTCTCTGTCGGCAGGAGGGACCGGCTCGATTGCACCTTTGCATAGAAGAAAATCGATCTCCTCGCACAGGACCGGGGCCTCTGTGGCTAAGACAGAGGTCATTAAAACCCTGTTGAATCTGGGCGGCTTGGCAGCAAACTGCAGTTGATAGCTGTGCTATATAGTGCATACGAGCCAAGGGGAAATATTGGGAAGCTCCCACCGGCTTCCTGAAACTCCACTAATGGAGTCATACGCACTTCGCTGAAAGTTTACATAGCGAGACCGCGAACTAGCGGAATTAGCAGTGGAGACCTACCTGGGCGTCCAGGCTCGACCTCGAAGCAACATCCGGTTCCAGTCGAGGAGGTCCCAGTCGAGGCTGACTCCGACACGGAAGCACGGTCACGCCCCCTTGAATGTGCCTCTGAGATGAGAACTGCATTCTGATCTGCAATGCAAGCCTCCTGGCTGCGCACATAACCCAGGGAGTTAAAGTTTCGCATATTTATAAAAAACTGAGGTCTGACCTGTGGGTCTGGTGCTTGATGGTGGTGGCACTTCCAAAGGGGGGGCGGGCTGGTAGCGAGGCCCCTGCAGCAACTGGACTCTCTGGGCGGCCTGTCCTTGGGACGCTTCTGATGGACCCTATTCCCCTGATAATGTTGGGGGGCCCCTGGACAGGACTACTCCTCCGTCGACTTCTTGTTTCCGTTCTTGGTCGATGTCTTCGACATGGAAGCTGACGCTCAGGGGAGGACTGAGGAGGTTTTCTCCACCGTCGAGCAGGTGGTGGGACACTGACTTAGAAGGTGATCCGCCACGTCTCTTCCTACGCGGCGTCATGAATTCTCCCACACCCTCCGCCTGCTTCCTTATCGGAGAGACCCGTGACGTAAGGTCATCTACGGCGACGCCGAAGAGGCCATCTGGGAACACAGGTCCATTGAGGAAACAGCTCCGGTCTTGAGCATGTCAGCCTGGGTCAACCAAAGATGGCGGCTGTGGTCTACTAACGTAGACATCGTGTGACCGAGCAAGCAAGCTGCAACTTTTGTCACCTTGACCTCAAAGTCAATAACTGCCCTCAGATCTTCTATAAGATCTGGCCCACAACTCCGCTCCTGCATCTCTTTCAGGGCCTTGGCTTGGAACACCTGAAAGGCTGCCATGGCATGCAGGGCAGCGGCAGCTTGACCCGCCGCAGCATAAGCCCTCGAAGTCAGGTCCAACGACAGGCTTAGCTGGTGGGATGCAGGTCTCGGCTGTTCACGCCAGGTGGCAGGATTACCCGGGCACCGCCAGCGCCTGCTTTACCCCCTAACTACCGCACCGTCAAGGGGAGCGAGAGAGGGGAGACTGACCAACCTCGCTTTGAGAGGTGCCTTCCACGTTTGAGTCAGTTCCCGATGCACTTCTGGGAAGAACGGGATAGGAGGGGGCTGTGGGGTATCATCCTGGCGCGACCCCACAAACCACGAGTCCAGTCTGGAGATCTCATGTGCCAGGGGCGGAGCCACCTCCAACCCAATATCTCTGGCAGCCCGGGTAAGCAACTCGGCCATTCCTCCGCAGCACAATCTGCCGTCACCCCAGAGGGGGAGAGTGTCTTTACTGTCTCCTTCGGGAGATGCGCCGTGCAGCAGTAGAGATCGCATCATCAGGTGCACAAGAGTCCTCAGAAGATACAAGCAGCGCATCCTCCAATAACTAACTGTTGCGTATAGCGGACGCCCCGGGGGAGCTCAACTCCACTGGGCGCCAGAGACATGCACTCATTGACCCTTACGGGCACGAGCTACAAAGCCTCCGGTGGTGGACTGAAAGTACTCCAACCTCACCTTAAGTGTGCTGCTGGACAGAAGTGTGCAATCCAAACATTCTGATCCCTCAACTGCAGCCTCAGCACACCCAAGACAACTGAGGCAATGATCGTGGCTATCCGTCAATGCAATCGATCCACCGCATCCAACAGACTTGCATGGTCGCTAGGAACACGCTACACACAGTCCACCGGCAAAACAAGTGCTCAACTCGAAAAAAGGAGTCTTACTTGTTGGTGGAAGGCGGTGAAAGTACTGGAGTCTGGGGCGTTGCAGCGGTTTCAACCTTCTGGCCGGCCGAAAAACCTCGCTGGTTGCCGTTAATCACAGGATCCCCAAAATCCACACAAGGTAATCCAAACTGTTTTGTGGTGTCTTTCACTTGGTTTTCATTTAGTTTTGAAGTCTATGAGTGTAGCTGAGCTCTGGACACCATCCGGAGCATTTGTTCCAGAGCTCTATATAAGAAGACTCTGAGAAGACATGAGAAGACTCATGGCTCTATATAAGAAGACTCTTCCCCCTCTGGTGGGTTTACTAATCTACGGAATAATCAGTAGTCCTGCTTATTGTGCAATTCGGAATTGAGGTATCATTCTTTTTGGCATGAGCCAGGGAACAAGACAAGACTTGTGAGGATAGAATAGAGCTACAAAAGTTATTAGCAAAATAAAAAAATTGTTTATATATATATTGACCAGAAGGAGGCGCTGCTACAAAAAATTATTACCCCAAGGGCAAGGTGACAAACATCGAACATGTGTGTCGATTTTTGGAATTTTAGCTGAAGCTGAATCTGTAAAAGAAATACGAGCAATTTTTGAGAATTGGACATTGTCTTACTCTGCATGACCTTCCGAATGTTTTGAAAGTAATTTTATGAAAATCAGTCAAACTTCAAGGTAGTTATGGCCGTATCACTAGGTAACACTGTGACCATATCATATTAAGGTAGGGATCATGTGTACCAAGTGAGGTGCCAAAAACACTTGTCTTGTTGCAATATAGTCGCAATATAGAAAAACAGAAAATTGTGCAAGTTTTTGAAAAATGTTTTGTGATTTATTCGAAAACGACTAAGCGAATCAAAATTATTTCAATAATGTTGGTCAGCAGTCTTAGAAGGTGATATGACATCAGTTTTGTGGAAATCAGGCCATCGGTCTTGGAGGAGTTTGAAAAAGTAAGTTATCTGCAATTGTTGACAATTCAGGAGAACAAAATGGCAGTTAGTTACATCATAGGGTGCATTTGAACAACCCTGAGCTCTGGATTCTGAAAAAAAAAAAAGAATTTTGTTTCTACGACATGCGGTTCAATAGGTATTGCAAAAACAAAAGTGAAACTTTGGACAAGTGGTGGCGTTTGAGCCAGAGCCTTGAAATTCTAGACAGTTGATCATGAGACTTATATGTAACCGTGTTTCAAATTTCACAACTTTACCACAAGCGGTTCATGGGGATGGCAGTGATTTCAATGGCAGAAGAATAATAACAAAAATTATTCCAATAGGGGACATGCACCCCTTCAGGGCTTGGCCCCTAATAATAGGGAAGAAAGCCTACAAACACTGTAGGTTCATTGCAGCTTCACTGCTTGGCCCCTAAAAAGCAGCTTTCTGTCAGTGACCTTTCACCTTTCACCTAGAGATGAATAATGTCTGGCTCACCAGCTGATGAATCGGGAGTCGTTGTAGAAGATGGGCTCCTCTGCGATGCCAAAGCTGATGTTGAGCGCTTGGATCTCCACCTGCTCGCTAAAATAAGCCTGCACGAGTGCGGAGTGAGGGATTTGATTCAGGCTCTCCAGGGACGAATGTTTACATGGTGTCACGTCCTCAAACACAGGGCTTGCTTTACGATAGGCCACAGGTTTCCATTGAGTGAACCCAGAAACACGACTAGAATTCAGAGGAGACCACAGCCACTCCGACACCTGATGGGGGAGAGGGAGTTAGAGATGTTTTTTTTTTTTACTTCTTTACCATAGCACTCACTTTCAAGATGGTAGAAATACAAACAGTGAAGGGTAGTGCTTATGGATGGAAATTGAATTTTAAACATACATAACCACACGCCATTCATCTTCTCCTCATTTGTGCACGATAACATACAAACATGAAAAAATTAATTGGAAACTGCCCTTAAATAAGGCTAAAATAGGCTTCTCAAACATAAGACTACATGTAATAACTGTAACCCTGTTTCCTCCTGATATTGACATAGTAATAATACAACGATAATTATTTTTCCTGAATTCAAAACGAACTCTATGGTTCCTAAGTTGACTTGTATATTGTAATACTATTCTTACTCAATATAATTAGCAAAAACATTTTAAAAATTTACATTATTTTAAGGAGCCATGAACTCTAGTTGTAAACAGTATTGTGAGTAAAACGCTTGTTATAATGGTCCCTAGACATGTTGAAGTTTCAGATTCAAAAGCATTTTTAAATCAACCTTGAGATGTCAGATCCCTCCACCTCAAATCTATTATATTGATGTCAGAAGTGGGAGGTTAAAGATTATTAGTCCCCAACCTCTGGGATATGAACCAGATCATTTATGGGACTGGACCCTTTACTCAAATGGGAAAGGTCATGATGGAATTCTTAAGCGCCATTATAGTGGTTTTGTTTCATTAGTTTCATTAAATGGGTTTTGGGAGTCTCCAACAACAGCTTGACAGGCATCCAAGGAGGCATACTCATATTATGTTATTGCGGCAATAATATGAGAAAGCTGCTATGAAGCTAGGAACAAGATGCTGATTGATAGTCACCAAGAGGGGTTCTTTTGGTTTGTGGGGATACTAGCTCTCTGAGAAGGGGATACTAACTCTCTGTTGAATAAATAACCTCTTTAAGAATCTTTGAAATGAGATTCTTTGAGCAGAATACTCAATCATAAAGCTATTATGCTGTTATATCATCCTTCTTTTAACTTTCAAAACTTTACATGGTTTAGCCCCTCACTATCTCAATAACCTGATTGTTCCATACACCCCCCCTCGCACACTACGCTCCTCTGACTTCTAACAGTCCCTCGGCACCACCTCTCTTCTATGGGTATATCATTCATTGCTCCAAATATCTGGAATTCCCTACCATGCTCATTGGGCACTGTAGATAATATCACTGAATTCAAATCAAAGCTCAAAATGCACTTGTTTTCTGAATGTTAAAAATCTGATTTGTTCTTCTGACCCTTATGGTAATGTATTTACCCTCTATATTTGTCTCGTACATACTTCTTTCATTGTTTCATTGTGATCTTTGTGTTCGCTATCCTGTACGTGTAATGTTGATCCTACTTTTTAAAGTGTTCTTGCGTTCTGGAAAGGCACTCTATAAATTAAACTTAATATAATAATAACAATAACTAAAGCTGCAAGCAGCGGGGAGGGGTCTTGCACGACGCTTCCGCCGGAGCGAAGGCTGCCTCCTGGCCTTTCGAGTTTTTAGTTGTCATCAAGAGCTCGAAAGAAGGTGAAAAGGCACTTTACTAAGTACCTAACGATACAAAGCGATGTAAAGATAAAAAACAAGAGTCAGTGTCATAAGATTATATTATATAAACTATCATAAAGTATGTGGTAGTAGCGGGGGCCAACGTCAAAATTTTGACTTGAAACAAAAAAGTTGTTATAACTCGGGCATAGAATATCCGATCCGGCTCAAACTCGTCTCATTCTCATTGTAGCCCAAGCCCAAAATCAGGCATATGACAATGAACATCGTCCGTCATAGCGCCACCTAGTGGCGAGCTTTGAAAGCCTCTTTTTTTATAGTTTTACACTTCTACTTCAGGTAGTGTATTGCACACACACTTAAAACTTGTCGCATGGGTGTAGGACCTACTAAAAAGTATTTGGGTCGCGTTTCGAAACTGGACGGAAAACCGGATATTTAAGGTTATATGTAAAAAAAAAAATCGGACTTCGTACTTTGACGAACTCCTCCTAGGCGAAATGTCCACTCCAGCTGAAAATTGGTGTAGTTACTCGTAAGGCAAGAGAGAAAAAAGTTATCAAAAGTAAGAAGTACTTCGAACGGTCTTGGGGTGGCACTCTATAGCGCCACCTGAAGCGGGTTTTGTAGCTGTTTTGCAAAGAGTTTCTTGTAGGCGAATGTAAATTACCAAGCTGCAACTTTTACTAATATAATCCTTGTTTCCAAAATCGACGAGAAGATTGATATTTTGCAAAAACCTCTAAAAATTGCTGTTTTTGCTTGTTTTATACTTTGACAAACTCCTCCTAGGCAACAAGTCCGATCCATCTAAAAACTGGTGTGGTTACTCATAAGGCATGAGGGAAAAAAAATTAGCAAAAGCTAAACAGTACATCCAATGGTCTTGGGGTGACTCTCCAGCAAAGTTCCCCCTAAAAAAAAGAGAAAAAAAAAATGGCATATTTTGGACTGTATCTCCGTTCACGTTAATTCAATTTCAACAAAAACAGCCTGGCATGATTATCCTTGTCAGCCGGAACAAAAGCATATGCATCACTGTGACTGCACTCCAAAAATTTACTCTACAGTGCGTCCTTACTGCCCCCTTAAATGTGAGGAAATTCTTAGTTTTAGCTGTTTTGACCCATTGAACATGTTAGAAAGCCCACCAAAATTTGTTCGAAGGTCATGTTTAATAAGTATAATAATTTAACACTGTCACTCAAATCGTACCTTGGACAACAGCTCTGCAGCGCTCCCTTGAATGCGAAAAAAAGCTTAACACGCAATTTAATGAACTCCTCCCAGGAAAATTTCAATATCGAGCTGATTTTTGGTCTGGTGACTCTTAAGGCATTTGGGACCAAAAGTTATCAAAAACTGACCTTTTTTAAACATGTAGGGCTAAATGGATTTATTACTGTAGCACTCACATACTTTGTCCAAAAACCGTGAAAAATTTATGGAATTACAAGCCTACCATTCTGACCAAATTGCTATGATTAAGAGACGATACGCTTATAGCGCCACCTACTGCCTGTGTATATTTGTGGCTGTATCTCCCACATACTTCATCCAACGTACGTGAAAAAAATGAAGCGTGAAAATCTTGTGATTCTGAACAGATTGATATGCTAATGTTATGCTAATCTTATGACACTGACTCTTGTTTTTATACGAGTTGTTTGTGTAACAATAAGGATCGTCTTCACATTTATAGACTTGTAATGTTGGATACTTAGTAAAGTGCCTTTTCACCTTGTTTCGAGCTCAAAACAACGACGAGTGAAAAAACTCGAAAGGCCGGGAGGCGGTGCCTTCGCTCCGGCGGACGCATCGTGTGAGACCCCTTCCATCGCTGCTTGCAGCTTTAATTATTATTATTATTATTATTATTATTATCCCATAGCTGCTCTGAACCAACTGGAAAAAACTCCAATAAAAGTAATCAAAATCATATATAAGAGTGAATGCATTTGAAGCATTATGATTAGTCCCAGGAGAGAGGGGTGTTTGTGTAAAAATTACACAATTATTTTATTTTAGAGTATTTTATTACCTTAGTGACGAGTCCAGTTCCTCACCTTTTGTGACCAATCCATGACCCCATTAAGCCACCAGCCCATACTCCTTCCACCCCTCCCCATCAGAGAAAGAGCAGTGGTGTCACTTTTAGGGATGTGTATATAATTTGTGTAGTATATAAAATGGTGTTTTATTTCATTGTGTGAACGCATGTGTTTCAGAGAGATGGCAAAGTTTAGCTCAGCAAAAGCCTCATTTACAACTCTTGTTAAGGAATGGAATGATGAGACTCTATGCTGGCTACAACTCAGAGTTTGTGACTTGGGGACCTTGACAGTCGAATACCGGCTCACGGCGTGGGGTACAACTCTGTGTGTTGGTTAGCTCTGAGATTGTGATTGCCCCAGACGTCCGTTCACAACATAGGGTGGTCTGCTCAGAGGATGGGGCTGCGGGTGGAGGGGTGTAAATCAAAACATTCCTCTGTGAAAGATTTTCTAATTGGGTAGATCAACAAGCCCACACTCCTCAGGCAGTCAAAACCCTCATCGGTGTGTGATGTCTCTTTAGGGTTGTTCCAGGCTTATCAGCTCTTTCCTATTGACTAATGTAGGAATATACTCACGCAAAGATGTAAGATATTTTTGGTAAATTATTAGTTTAAGGATAAAACTATTGGGAAATGCATCTATTTCTAACAACATTATAAAATAAAATCACTTTTGACATGTGAATGCAGAAAACATTTGTTTCTAGTAAAGATCTTTTTCCCTCACACTAGAAACTACAACCCTCTTTCAGATGGTCTGTTTGCATACACACCTAATGTTTAACTCAGAAACAATATGCTCATTCACAAATTGAAGCGAAAATATTTTTTCTCACATGTGTAAAATACAACAGTCACACAAACTGTTTCAACACTGAAAACACATTTTGAAACATTCTCAAACCTTAAAAACACAACATTGAACCCTGGATCTTACTTTAAAGATGGAGGGCGTGTATTCATCATCGATGGAGCTGCGGACTCGGACTCGTCCACTTAATCCAGACTGGGAGATGGACAGCAGCTCCACAGCAAACCTGGAGTTGTTTCCCCTTGGAGCAGCACCATTTAGTACGACTTGCAGCTGCGAGGAGTTAGCATGGTGGAGGAGACTCGGCCATGCTGCTTCACGACCTTCCTCCTCATACGCTGAGAGAACTGAACACAGATCAATAAACACACAGTTGTCTTGTTTTTTTATCTAAGGAGCATGACAAAATATAACTTTTACTTTAACCCAGGAGTGCGTTGTGAATTGTAGCCAATTTTGGCACTCCCAAAAATTTAAAATCCTTTAAAAACATACCAAAGAATCTGCACAGAAATCACCAAAAAGCTTTAATCTTTCATCAAAGATTCCATCTGACCATGTTCATAAGCGACATAGCAAAGAGTTTTTGAGCAGACACCCCCTCAGATGTGTCACTGAATTGAGGTTGAGCTGCAACTTCTGCTACCTTTGCACTACGTTTTTTGAACACATCACAAGCCACTTTGACAAATAGTGATATATTAAACATCTCTCACAAAACAAGCCATGGCCGTGAGAAATATTTAAAGTGGTTTTTGAAAAACATGAAAACTCAACCTCAGTAAAAATAAGTAAGATGTTAACGGAGATAAAAAATAAAGTTTGGGGTAGGATTAGATTGCGGCCCACAGTGACACAAATCTTATATTTTCCCAAGCATGTGACAAGTATTGGTTATTTTCTTGACTTTTAACAGCTTAAATTCAGATTTTTTTGGAATGCAACCTAAGTATGAATGCTCACATCACAATTTTCTGGGTTATGCATTATCGAGCCCAAATTAAACGTTTCTCAAAGAAATTAGTCACTGCAGAAAATGTTTCAAATGTCTCAAGTGGAAGGGGTTTAAGTATCTTGGAGTTTTAATCGTGAGTATGGGAAGGATGGAGCATGATATTGACAGGCAGGTTGGTGCAGCACTTGCAGTAATGCGATCGATCTAGAGATCTGTGAAGGTGAAAAGGAACTGAGTGCAAAGGCTAAGCTGTGGATTTACTGCTCAATCGATGTTCTTACTTGCTCTGGGTCAACAAAGAAAAACTCGATGGATATTTAGAAAACTGAAAATGTTAGACAAAACAAGCCACAAGAGTGGCAAGAAAAGCATTCAAATCAATGTTTGCTTCCGTTAGTAGTGCATTCTGGGTGATGTATTTTCTTTTCTTTGTATCGCATTGAATCTGTATTTCCTTCTTACTGAAGACAGGAAGTATTATTTGTAATGTTAATAAACAGATTTCACACAAAAAAATCTGAAAAACTATCAATTTATGTGTGTCAGACTAAACATAAGCTTTTATCTCTGCTCTGATTTAAATCTCTGATTGATTTAAAGACAAAACTCATTCTTGCTTTTTTGATTTATAAAGCCAAATCAAGAAACAAAACCGGCTCCCCTTCAAAGATGTAAATTTAGGAGAAACCCTGTTCTGCATCCACATTTGTAGCACTTTGGAACCGCTCATCTTTTACCAAATTACTTTTTGTTAGGCTAATAAAAATTACTTGATCTCTACTGGTCTCTTGTTCATGACATTGGATTGCAAAGAGTTATTTATAGTTATTTGCGGTGTGTGAGAGGGATTAGTCATTGATAGATCCCTGAGATCATTTGCTTCACTGTTGAGTCTGCCCTCTTGACTTAAACTAGACTCATGGCTGGCGAACCACCAGAAAATTATCCTGCAGTCATTAGCAAAAGTTGATTTGCTTTGTTTAAGACACATGTGACACAGTATGTTGGTGAGAACTCAAATAATCCATTGTTTGAAGTCAAGCCTTGGAATTAACTTCTTAATGTTTTCTAATGCAGTTGTCAGAGACAAATTAATTGTCAAAGCAATGCATCACACTCTGTTGGTTCAAGAGTGAGCTCTGTCCTTGATTTGAGAGATGCACCATGGTTCAAATCAAACAGTGTGTTTTTTCTGTATTGCCATTCACCTGCAGGCAGAGGGAGCCATTGCTGAAGCTCTCTGTTTCCTCTCTTCCAAAAATGTTATGATGGGGTTCGACTGGTTAGCTGTGATGTTCACATTGCTCCAGGTAAAGTTTTCCAAACTGTATGGAGGGTAAAAACCTGATGAGGGGGTCTTCTCGGGGTCTGCGGTGTTATTGACATCATCATATTCCCAGAGCTGAAGATTCAGGAGGACACAATATTGTTGATAAGAAATACTAAATTGTGTACAGTAGGCTGTATCTATTGCAAATGCTTTCAAAAAAAAAATTTGTACAATTTTGGCCTCTGACCCTTGTGAGCACTAGCGCTGCATTGTACTGCACGCTGTTCTCCGGCACCACCCTCAGGCTCTTAGAGGAACTGCTACTGATAAAGAGAGGCCAGTTGACCCGCAGCTCAGACTCGGTGCAGTTCGAGTGGATCAGGAGCACCGCTGGAGCCCCAGAGTTGCACAGCAGGAAATGAAGAGTGTCGTTCTGACCCAGAGCGCGCACGTGAACCAGAGCCACTCCAGCTGGTAGCACTGTGGGAGGGGTCAGACCTGGGTTCAGCTCCAAAGTCACCTGAGGGAATAGTCAATGGAGAGAGGGAGAGATAGTTACTTCTTTCTCAGTTTAGCTTCAACTAGTTATGCTATGAGATGTGCCGAGGCCTCAACACGTGTGTCAAGTGGGCGTTTCCGCGAAGTGCATATCGAGGCTTCTTTCATTTGCGTTAGGACCCAATATGATGACGTCAAAAGCTTTGCTGGCCGGCTGTACCATGTGACTGCTTCGGAAAGCGCTTTAGAGTTTCCCGCAAGGTGTTACAGACCGCCTCATAGTCTGTTGAAAATGGGTTTTTGAAAGTGTCAGTTCAGTTTGTATAGCATTAATATTGTTTGAAGTTTATGGAACAAAGAGATTTATGGGGTGAAGAGAGAAGGTTATAAAAATAACCAAAATGAAAACAAATTCCCAGTCCTGTACATGATTGCCCAAGATATACAAGTTTAGTCTGTCTCCTTTCCTTAGATCCACAAGCACCTTCACTGTCCTCCACCTGATTAAACCCATGCCACTTAAAAAAAAGAAAAAAAAACTTGTGCAACCTGTTAAATGAAATAAGCATTGGGAAAAATTGACACAGAGAATATATATATTTTTTTATTTTATTTACACATATGTGATCATTAAAGAACAGATTTTTGTATTTGTTTTAGTGACTGTTATTTTTTTCTTTAATTAATAAGTAATTCGTCATAAAAATGTTATTAATATTAATAACACATGAAGCTTCAAGAAATAAACCCTTTCTCGAACCAAATGTCCCAAGTGGTTCAATGCTTCATGGGGCTTCATCTCACCATTACTTCCTTCAACCTTACAAAAAGCTTGAGTGACGTGAGTTATTTTTACCCAAAAATAGAAGTGATCTCTCCGAAGAAGCGTCAGTGCTGCTCTATTTCAAGAGGTTTTTCCCAGCAGAAGACCCTTCATTGATAAGTCAACTGAGGAACAGGGCCATGATGTTTGTTTTTGAGGACAAAGTTCCTGGACACTGATGGTTTTTAATGTATGCTTGTTTCAGTGCAAACTCCTTTTTGATCAAGAAGCAATACAATGCGGGATTTAGGGCCGAAACAGTCAATCAAATTAATAGATTTAATAAAGATTTACGAAAATTATTGACAAATTTAGTAAGTCAAAGCTTTGTTTAATAAAAATATCCAATTTTGCACTGTAAAAAAAAAATACCTGTTAAAAAAAAAGTTTACTACTGGCAGCAAAGTTGCCGGACAGCTACCATAATTTAATGGTAATAAACGGACAGTTATTTTATGGTAGAATTCCATTCAAAATAATGATATGTTACTGTATATTTATGCTTTAATGTTACAGTCAAACTGCAGTAAAATTACAGTTTTTACCATTTTAAAAATGCCTTATATGTGTAAAAAAACTTCCAAATAACACAGAATTTCAATAAATTAATGCTTACTTTATGTGAACTTACAGTTAAATGTTGTTTTTAAATTGTGTTAACTAGTATTTTAATCGAATAAGAGTTAACCTACAGAATTCTACAGCTAAAAACAATGTTTTAGACATTTTAAATCAGTATAGGAACTCTCCATTTACTCCAGAAGAACTAATGGCTAAAGCTCCAGTTGAAATCTTCAAAGTACTCCATCTGTCATTAGCCGTTTCCCAGGAAATTTGAAGAGTAATGGTTCATTTTAGAAGAGCTCAAATTAAGGTCTATAGCTCCTGAGCTCACCAGTCCACATCTCTCCACTGAAACCCAAACCTGAAAGAAAAGATCAGACAATGAATAACCATCTGTTTTTGAGAATAAACATGTAATATTTCAAAGGATAGCATTAGACCTGACTTAATACGTTGTTATTCTGCAGCGCTTAATGTTGCATTGTTTTTACTCATAGAAAACAAAAAACTATTGAAATAGAAGAGAAAAAAGTCAATAGATTGAATTGACAAGATGAAGAAATTGTGAATTGTAGCTTTTTAGAAATGACAAAAGACTTTGTCTGTTTATTTATTTGTTTGTTTGTTAGTGCCATGTCAGCAACAAAGGTTGTCATGGCAAAAACCTGTTTGTCGGTATTATTCATACATGCAGAACTTCATAAACTACAAAAGACCATGTGCCACAAAACACAAAAGAAAGAAGACACAAGACAAGAAAGAAAGACAAAAGAAATGTGCCATGGGTCCCTATTTTATGAAGACCATAAAACTTTGTGCTTTACAAATGTGAAATTGTGCCTCTCAAGATGGTAAGCCCCTCAGATATTCTTTTATTTAATAAAACTGATCACTCTGCTTTCACAGCATGACTACTAAAGTTTATTAATCTACATAGCGAATCTGTAATCAACTGTTCCTTCTATATTTATTTATATATTAGTGTGATTTTTAATACTATTGCACATTAGCTTAACAATTTAATTTAATCTGTCTGATGTAGTACAATCGTCGTTCTTAGTGTCATTCCAGCTCTTTACAAAATGGTTACAGATCTCTTACCTTTGAATGTTTCCTGACTACAGCACCCTTTTTACAATTATTATTCTTTAACGTCTTTTAGGGAACTATTGAGGGCCTGAACATTAACGCCTGAACAAATAACTTTTTGAAAATAAAGTTTTTTGTGAAATAAGCAACTTCCTGTCGATTTTGGAAACAGGATTTATATTAGTAAAAGTTGCAGCTTGGTACCTTACACATGTGTACCAAATTTCATTCGCCTATGACAAAATAGTTGTACAACAGCTGCAAAAACGCGTTAGGTGTCGCTATCGAGCCATTTTTTTAATTCATTTTTCGAAACACAATCATACGTAAATTTTCACCGGGTCTGATGAGTGTGCAAAAATCTGTGACTTTTCGTTAATGTTCAGGCCCTCAAAAGTCTCCGGAAAGATGGTAAAGAATATTATAAAAAATAAAAAAAACAATAGGGTTCTTGCACCGCTGGTGCTCGAGCCCTAAATAAAGCTACAAGCAGCGATGGGAGGGGTCTCGCACGATGTTTCCGACGGAGCAAAAGGCACCGCCTCCCGGCCTTTCAAATTTTTTTGCTTGTCGTCGTCGAGAGCTCGAAACAAGGTGAAAAGGCACTTTACACTAAAGTACATAAAGGACATTTACTTTTATCTTTTAGACAAAAATCTATTGTACATTCCCATGGGAAATTAAATCATGACCGTTTTGGCAAACACTTTTGAATGGCATAAGCTGATTTAACGTTACTTTATAAAGTAATTAATTTGATAATGATCTAAACAATCTCATGATCTCAAATAATAACTTCAACATGCACACTTTTTGTTCATAGAAGCGTACACAAAGACGTAAATAGTATACTTCGACATTATAAGAAATCGCATCATGTATCAACATAAAACAGACTTCATTCAATAATCTTACCTTTAGTCGGATGAAGAATGAGAAAACCGTCGGGAAGATAATGGCTGGCGCGAAGTTTCAAGTTGGACAGGTGTTCTATCAGATTTTCCTGCCTCGTAATTTTCTCCTGCCGCAGCAAAAAATTATGGTCTTTTGATTTTCCCTACCCCATCAAAATTTCCTTCCACATATATTGATGAATGACGATGAATATGAATATGAATATATATATATATATATATATATATATACATACATACATATATATATATACAAAGCTACTTTTTATATACAAATACATAATTGTATTAACATTAACCGTGTTAATAATATTCATAAAAACAACAGGTTGATTTTTAAAACGTCTTATGCTTTATATCTTTTCAGACAGTAATAGAGGTGTTATAAACACAGGCCTGCTTTTGTTTTATTTATGGAAAAATACATTTAAATAAGAGAATGTCTATGATCTGATATTTACGCCGATTAACTCCAGAATATTAACCCGAACCCTACATCACTTAACATTCACTCTTAAATTGAAGCCAGTTTAAGTCTGTTGTAGGAAACTTTATAATGAAAAATACTTTTGGTTCATTAAAAGCCAAAATGCTTTTTTGAGTGTGAGTTTGAGTGTGACAGATCAGTATTCAGAGCAGCCAGTTTATTATCTCAATACTGCCCAAACAATTAAAAATATGCTTGAGATCCTTGATTGTGTGTGTTGAACAACCTGATAGCACAGTTTAGTGAGTGAGAAGTATTGTAAAGCTTGACGAATGTATTCAGGAAGATCGTGACGCTAGCTGAGAAACAAGCATTTGTCGGAAGTTGATGTGGAGAGAACGGGCAGATCTGGTTGAAAAAGGACAGTCCACGAGAATTCAAACTAGTCCGTATTTGGTTCAAGCGCGTGTGTCTGGGGCTGTGTGAATTGATGTTATTTTATGTTTAACGATAATAGTATATCCCTGCAAATGTTGGTCCAGCTTCAACTTGGAGAGCACGGCCTGATCCGGTCAGAACTGGACGGTCCATGGAAGTCCATATCATCATCAACAACAAATCGGCTTAAGTAAATGTTTTTAAAATGCTTTAATTTATAAGCGTGTCTGGGGCTGCATAAATAGCTGTTGTTTTACAGTTGGGGTGATTTTAAACTGCACTCATTTGATAAAATTTAATGTCATGACAATTACATTGACTGTTCGATCCCCGCTAGGGCTATTCTACCGTTGTAATCCTTGGCAAGCCTCTTTATCCACATTCCCCAGTATGGATTTGTGACTGTTTGTTGGTGTTTGGTTCAGCAGGAGACCGTAAGCACAGACGGACAGCCACATCCTGTCAGGGCAGCTCTATGATGGACCTCTGTGATGGTTCTTCATCCAAGTAGAGAAGTCATTCAGGCAGGCAGTTATGGAGGTAGTTACTGCATGGGGGAATGAGAGATAGAGTTGAGTGTCATCAGCAGTGGTATGAGAATCCGTGTTTGTGGATGACAGGGCCCAGCGAGGTAGTGTAGATGGAGAAGAGAAGGGGACCAAGGACTGTAACCTGGGGAACCCAGGAGTAGAGTGTAGGAGACCTCAGCCCTTCACTGAAAGATCTACCAGTGAGATAGGACTCAAGCCAATAGAATACAGTGCCAGTGATGCCCACCGCAAAGAGAGTGGAGAGAAGGATCTGATTGTTGACAGCAGAGAGGTCCAGTAGGATGAGGACAGATGATCTGTAGTTAGCCCTGGCACCTCGCAGCTCTTCTATCACAGACAACAAAGCCATCTCTGTTGAGTGTCCATTCTTGAAGCCAGCAAAGAAGAGAGCTGATTGAAGATGACTCGCTCAATGAGTTTGGCAGTGCAGAGCAGCAGAAAGAAATGTCTGTACTTGTCCACCAGTGATGTGTGGAGTGTAGGTTTATTGAGAAGCAGGGTGACCGTTGGCCATTTTGAAGGTGTGAGGGAAAATGGCGGTAATGATCGAGGAGTTGATGATGTGATTGAGGGCAGGTGTGATGGTAGGTGAGATGGTTTTTAAAAGATGAGAGGGGATGGGATCGAGGGGGCAGGTGGTTTGATGTGCTGAGTGTAGGAGTTTAAACACCTGATCTTCTGTGAGTGGAGTGAATGAGGACATGTAAGGAGTCAAAGGTTGTGGATGAATTTGTGTGCAGGGTGGTGCAAACAGCTAAGTCAGTTGCGGTGTGAGAGGTCGCTGGGGGATGTTGGGGTGGGCAGAGAAGTGAGTTGAAAGTCCTGAAGAGCTTTCAGCTGTCCTTGACATGTTCAATCTTGTCGTGGTAGTATGTTGTCTTAGCGTCTTGTACCTTGCTTGAGAAAGTTGTGGGTGCAGTTTGGTACGCTTAGAGGTCTGTCATGATCTCTGATTTCTTCCATTTCTGCTCTGCTGATCTGAGGGTGGACCTTCCTTACAAATCTAGCCCGAGGATTGATGGCGTTGTTCTGGCAGGTCTGGAAGAGAGAGGGCATAGTCGAACGAGGCATTTGTGGTGCAGAAATAGTTAATTGCTTCATGAATGTTTAAAGAGGAAAAGTGATGAGCGAGAAGAGGACACAGCTGAAGATAAGAGAGAGAGAGATCAAGGGACTCAAGGTAACATCGGAAGGTGACAGGAGGTGGTGTGGAGCGTGAACAGGTAGGCAGTGTGAGTTTGAATGTGATGAAGTGATCAGATGTGTGCAGAGGAGTAACTGTGAGATGATGAGAGCAGCTACGTGTGTAAATGAGATCTGATTTCCTGATTTGTGTGTGGCTGTGTGGGGACAAGTGTCATGTCAAAGAAGGACATGAGTGAGTGGAAGTCAGTAGCGTATGGTTTGTGAAGATGTATATTGAAGTCTACAAACACAATGAGTGGGCTAACATCATCCTCAGGAAAAGGAGAGCAGACAATCAAGCACCTCCAGAAATGTTGTTTCTCCAGGTGGGCAGTATATAGGGAGGATGCATTACAAATGGGGAAGTGATAGTGACAGCATGATATTCAAATCTGAAGGTCTGAGAGATGAGAAGCCCAGCACCCCCACCTTGACCCCCTTAAACAGGAAGTGTGGGAGAGGAGAAATTTATCGGAGAGGGCTACAGGCGTTGCGGTGTCATCTGGACGAATCCGTGTCTCAGTCAGAACAATGTCCAGTGAAGACTGGAGAGTAAAGTCGGGATGAAGTCTGCCTTGTTGACAGCAGACTGACAGTTCCAAAGTCCCACAGAGAGGGAGCATGGTTCTGGTGATGTGAAAGGAAGTGAGATAAGGTTTGAAGGGTTGGAATGCGTTCTATGGGGATGGGAGTGATGTGCAGCTGAGAGGATGAGAGGAATGTACTAAAAGCACATGTTATCAGATGTGTTCAGGAAATAACAGGGAAACAAATGACAAAAGAGAAGAATTGAAGAAAAATAGATACAAGAATATAGATTACTGGGCGTCGACAGCTAAATGATCGCTACTGCCGTCTACCTGCACAAACTAGACTGAACCTGTCTAAATCACGGGCTAAGGGCCCAGAGATAGTCGCTTGACGGCGCAGCTGTAAACTTTAAACCGTAAGAAAAATAAACCGTTTAGAAAATCTTTTTCTAAAATGTAAATGTGTTTTCTGAAATGTAAAAGTGCGTTGTAACTTGTAAATGTGCTTTCTAAAATGTTAATTTGTTTTGTCATTTGGAAAAGTGTTTTCAACACATGTAAATGTGGTTTTCACCTCTCCGTCACTGTATATACCTTTAAATAAGCCATAACATTTTATGTAATACTTTCAAACACTGTCACGGATTAATTGATCCACTTATGACTGTACTAAACTGCTACACAACAAAAAGGGAGTGGAAAAAGTCTTTCTTCCTATCCGATATATCTGCTGGCTGATGTTCCCGATGTACAATCTCTGTAGAGGTTTCTAGACAGACTTCCCATGATGTTAACTCATTGCAAAACTCTGGATGAAACTCGATGAGAGATTGGACTAAGGAGCAGAATGCTCCCAAGGCTGTAGCAAATCATTATTGCTACTAGTGATATGTCGTTCAAGAACGATTCGTTCTTTTTGAACCAGTCTTTAATGTGACTCCGTAGGAACGAATAGTGTCAGAGAGGGATTCGTTCAATGGCACATAAATCAATGGAGTGCTCTACTCTCTCCATACTTTTACAAAATGCCAATCAGTAAACGTGCTGATGGTCACCTGATCACGTCGTCCCACACAAAATGGACGCAACCACAACACTATTCCTATTGTGAAGCTAGAGCCATATTCACCCCCTAGGCAACCAGACTTAGTCACCACCTTACAGTTGTAGCTGAGGGACATAAGTCTCCATTCCCTATTCTGGGAAAAGGGGTTACGAAAGTAATCATTACATTCCCCATTAGTCAGTCACTACAACTTATGTTGGTGACGACTATGGCAACGCCGTAAAAAAACGCCTCAACCTATGTCCTTCCGCATCAGCCGACGGCCAGGCAGCTGGGTACATCAGTAGTCTGGCACCAAGAAGGTCCTCCTCCGCCCTGGCCTTAAGTATAGACTTCATTTTTAATGGGCAATCGGGGAATAATTCTCTCATACAAGAGGAGGGAGCATCAATCCCAAACCTAAAAGGAGACACCGGAGGCCATACTCGCCACCTCGAAGCCTTTCGGGAAACTGCTCAGCCCTCCCGTGCCCAGGTATAAAAGATTCAGTAGTTCCTCATAGAGGGCAACAAGTGGACAGAATGTAGGAATACACTGCTTAATCTACTACACCTGTTGGGGCAGGAGGAGCCAAAAGCTGGAGGTAATCTCCAGGGGAAATCACTAAGAATCACTTACCACATATCACCAAGAATGGAGCAACCCAAGCTGGTCACCCCTTCGTAGATCTCAGACAATGCTACCACCCCCTAACACGGCAAGAGACAGATTCAACACTCAGGTTATAGTACCTGAAGAAGGTGTTGGGTGTCAACCAACCCGCAGCTCTTCACCAAGCAAGCGCAACACCCTGATAGAGAAGGCTCTCAACTGCAGGGGGCAAGGGACATCGGACGCGGTACAGTGGCCTTCACTAGCCAGTGG
>UELW01000156.1:328673-507648 GCA_900490495.1 Danionella dracula
CCACATGTATTACAGCCAGCAACAGATTAAAGCAGTGTTTCCCTACTCGTCAATAGCTGCGCCACCGCAAGAATTTTATTTTGTGAATTTATAATAAATTTAGTGTGTGCTTCATGACTCTTTGTACTCTCCATCCTCTATCTTCCCTTCTCTGTCCCTCTTCCTTCTCTTTTTCTCACACTTCCTTCTTTTTTTCCTTTGTCTCTCCATCTTTTTCTCTTCCCCTTTCCTTTTCTCTCTCCCTCTTTCTCCCTCACTCCCTCCTTTTTCCTCTATCTCACTCAATCCTCTTTCATTTTATCTCTCTTCCCTTTTCTTAATCTCCCCATCCTCTATTTCCTTATCCCCTCCTACTTACTCTCCTTTTCCCCTCTCCAACCTCTCTACTGTTTCTCCCCTCTTATTTTCTCCCTCATCCACTCTGTCTTTCTTTGTATCCCTTTTCCTCTCACTGCTTTTTAATCTCTCTTGCTCTCTCTCTTCATATCTTTCTCTCTCATCTCTTTCTTCACGTCCTTTATCACAATCTTTCTCTCGTTCTTCCCTCTATTGTCTTTCACTCTCTTCCTGCTCTTTTTCTTTACATCTCTCTCTTCCTCTACTACTTCCGTTTCCTTCCTTCCTTCTCTCTCTGTTTCCCCTCTCTATTTTTGCCATTAAGTAGAATGTCAGTGTTTGATTTAACGAAAACTACTTGTTTACAGCTACCTCAAAAACAAACGCTATCCATGAAGATGAAAGCTCCTCTCAGAAACACACCATGCACCGCTCTAGTGTGTAGCAGCTTTACACGCTTACGGGTCCCTTACCCATTCCCTGCTCGAGAATCAAACCGCTACGCCAAAACTCTCACCTTTCTCCTGATCGCTATAACAGGAGAGAGCTGGAATCTCCGCCTGATAGTCCAAGCCCACCATGATCTCCTGTGAGGAAACACAAATCACATAAAAAAACAGATACATTTAAAGGGGCACAAAACCCCCTTTTCGATGCACAGTTGTTCCTTATTTATCGTGGGCGCTACTTTTTAAAAGCACCCCCTATAGGCTTTTTTTTTAATTATTGAGGAGAAATACAATTTTTCAAAAAATCTGATTAAGTGAGAAATGCTCTTCTGGTTCTCGAAGGTCCCGCTGAGCTCACCTTGCGCGAGTCCTCTGGACTCACACCGTCTTCCTCGCCCTCAGACTCTTTATCACCGTCGTACACCACGTTCGCTAAGAGAGAAACGCTCGTCAGAAGAGGAGACTAGAACTACAGACCGTTCCTGTAAAAGACCTTACAGCGGAGGGTCCTGGGGAAGAAATCATTGGTCTCGTGTGAGGTCACCGACGGCGTGAGGTCATCGGCGGATGATTGGGTTTCTTCGTCGTCTCCAGAGAGCAGATCTTTCGCGATTTCCTCCTGTTACGAGATCAAGTGTTAAACATTGCCTGAGACTGATTCTGATGATCCATAAAATCTTACTTTATCAAGAGTCATGTCAGGAAAGTTGTCGAGCTCCACAGACGAGCCGTCAGGGCTGGAGGCTTCGAGAGTGCTGTCCGCCGCGTCGTATCGGTACAGGGCCCACAGCTCCTCCAGGGGCATGCTCCCTTCCTGAGAGAGATGCAGAGGGACGCTTCAGAGACGGCAGATACCCATCACCACAACCACACAAGAGAACCAACCTTCTCCAGATCCGCCACCTCCGAGCTGCCCCAGGCCTCCGCCTCGTGCAGCTCCTCCTCCTCTAAAGTCCGCTCGTCGTCGTAGTTGTGCACCAGCATCTCAGCTGTCGGGTCAAAGTCGTGGTCCTCCGACGACAGAGAGTCGACTGAAAGCATTGATCAGAATAATATTAGAGGGATGGAGCAGGAGCATTAATTATTATTAAAAATAATGCTCAAACTGTAGCTCCATGCTTTAATAAACTAATGACTGAAATAATTTAGAAGTTACCTGGACTTGTACTTCCCAAGGAAGCCTGAAAAAGACAACAAAAAAAAACATTAAACTCCCTTTAATATGTTTTACATCGCTTGTTGCGCTCTAACAAGCAGTAATTAATTTTAAAGCTGGTACTTTGGCTCATTCACAAACCTGAATTTAATTTATGGTGCTGATCCCATAATGATCAAACGTAAAAATACATTTGACTTTTAATCTTATTCAAGCTCATAAAACACCAGTTTGTTAATGACTTACAATAATAAAAAAATTGTTGTATTAATTCTGCAAAAAGATGATGAAATAGAGTACTTTAAGAAAGAGCTAAAAACAATCATCCGTTTAAAACCTTCCAGAAGATTATACCCAAGCAAAAATGATAACATTTTAGAAAATAATAAATTTTTACCCTTCAAATACAGCAAAATATGAGCGCTTTGAGTTTGCAGATTTGTAAACAAACTTAAAATACAACAGTTTTACGCTCTTATAAGAATTTCATACAGTGCACATTTTTTTACAAATAAAAACAATTTATTTACCATTTTAGTTCGTCATTTTAAAGCTTAAAGTGTGTAACGTTAATGTTAGCAGCAATTCTACCATATATTCCAACTGACACATATATTTAGAAAGAAAATCGCGTTAACTAACACACGAGCACCGGAAATAAACAAAGAAATTGTATTACATAAAATCCGTTAATTAATAACGTTAGGCATCCACTCAGTCAGAGCTGACGACAGAACGCGGATGGGATCGCTCGACGCGTCTTGAGGCCCGTCATCGAATCAAACACTCATTTTGACGATCAAAACCTCTCAAATCTTCACCCTGGCGGTCTATATTCAGAGATTAGACTTCGACGAACACAATCATGCTCATAAACCACAAACTAATACTCTACAGAACGAGAATTTTACGACCAAACTACGACGCCTTTTCCCTATTTTTCAACTTACCTCCGCCATCTTGGTACCTTTCGACGACTAAACGGAGCCTGGATTGAAGCCGACAAACCAATGGGGTTCTTCTTCTTCTTCTCTTGGTGTTTTATGGCAGTTTGCATCTTTTCTTTTGGTGCAATACCGCCACCATCTGGGATGTAGTTTGGACAATTGTTCAATCGGAGATTAAGAAAAAAAAAGAAAAGAAAAAAACCTATCGACAGATAGTCCAACCTACACTAAATGTAGGTGTCTAAAATGGATACATATATATGCACCTATATTCAGTAATCATTTTTCGTTTTTTTAAGAAAAATCAAAATACTTTTGTAAGTTCTTGCATCTTTTAATAATGACGAGATTGTTCATGGTTCTATTTTCATTTTTTTAAACTTCTTTCATTAGACTTTTTCTCTCCTCTTCATAGTTTTTGCATTCCATAATAACGTGTTCAATAGATTCCTGCTCTCCACAGCTTTCACATTTTCCTGTTGGGTGATTTCCTATTTTAAATTGATGGTGATTTAATCTGGTGTGTCCTATTCTTAACCTTGTCTCTTCTTTTATGTTTCTTAAAATAAATGGTCTTTCTTGTACCTTTTCTTGTATTTTATAAAGTTCTCGTCCAGTTTCACCATCATTCCATAGTTCTTGCCACATTTCATTTATACTTTTATGTATTATACTTTTTGCCTCATTCTTACTTCGTGGAATGTTTGCTGTTACCTTTTCTGTTTTAATTCATTTCCTTCTATCCCCACATGAGCAGGAATCCATAAAAATTCAACTATTAAATCTTTCCATTCCAATTCTTCTAGTTTATTTGTTATTTCATTAACTATGTCTTGTCTTCCCTCTGATTTCCTTGTTTTAATACTAAGCAAAGCAAATGAACTGTCTGAACAGATGGGAGTATTTTTACTTTGTTTTTATTGATCCAGGTGATTGCTGTTTTAATTGCTACTAACTCTGTTGTAAAAACACTAAGACTGTCAGGCGTTCATTCTTTCATTATAATTTTATATTTTGGAATTATCACCGCTACTCCTGTTTTCCCAGTTTTGGGGTCTTTTGATCCATCTGTAAATATTTTTATTTTATTTTTATAGTGTTCATCAATGTAGTTTAGTGTGTGAGAAGCTTTTTGACTTTTATGTTCAATACTCTTTAGTTGTTCAATTAGATTTAAGTTAATTCTAATTATTTGTGTATGCCATGGTGGTTTTTTGTCTTTTACGTATATGCCACTATACTTATATTTATCTAGTCCCATTTTGTTTGCTATTTTGTTTCTTAGTCAAAAATTAGTTTGATTATATTCCCAACAGTTTTTGAGTATCTTTTTAAAGCTTGATCTTCATAGTTTCTTCTAGAAGCTCTACTTCTAGTTTCTTTAAGTTAGTTTCTGCAGCAGACATATATGCTAAGCAACCATAATCTAATTG
Source organism: Danionella dracula (assembly GCA_900490495.1). Taxonomy (NCBI): domain Eukaryota; kingdom Metazoa; phylum Chordata; class Actinopteri; order Cypriniformes; family Danionidae; genus Danionella; species Danionella dracula. The sequence continues at coordinate 332,995 of UELW01000156.1, forward strand.
GGGTTCTATTATGCTTTTATACATTTTATTAATTTAATTTTTGCTTCATCCCCAATCTTTTCCCGCTAAGTTTCTCAATATGTTATTTATCTGTTTACATTTATTTTTCACATATTCTATATGTTTTTGCCAGGTTAGTTTCTCGTCGAATATTATTCCCAGGAATTTTATTTCTGTGACTTGTTTTAATGCTTCTCCGTATAATTATAACTTAATCGTCTTGTGTCTTCTTGCAAAACATATATGTTGAGTTTTACTTATTGATAATTTAAAACACCATTTCTTAGCCCATTTTTCAATTTTGCTTATTGCTTGTTGCATTTTATTTTCAACAATTTTTATATTTCTTCCTCTAATCCATTTTGCTCCATCATCAGCGTAGAAAGACATCCCTATGTTTGATTGTTCTATATCCTCAAATATTTCATTTATCATTATATTAAATAAAATTGGGCTACATACACTACCCTGTTTAAGATTTTTCCTTCTAATCCAATTTTTTTTCAGTTTTATTATTAAACCTTCCCTCCATCGCATATCGTAAGCTTTTTCCACATCAAAACAAACAGCTACCACTACTTCTTTATTAGTTTGAGCTTTCCTAATTTCGTTTTCAAGACATATAAATGAATCTCTGGTGCTTTTCCCCTTTCTAAATCCATTTTGATAAGATTTTATTTTCCTGTTCCAGAGGGGTCGCTGTGATTGGTGAAAGGGGTTCGAAAGCAGAACGAGGATTGCACTGGATTGGCTGATAAGAGAGCCGTGAGACGTTGCATAAAAAAATTGGAAGTTTAATTAAATTTAATATTTTACAAATTTTTAACAATAAATGTTTTTGTAAATGCATACTAAACAGACTTAACTGTTCAAAATTAGTGTACAATCAGTCATCTTTGCAATGAAAAACAGATCATCCATCATACAGTATACGCACACAGAATTACTAAATTTATATTATAAACTGGGTTGACAATCTCAATATTTAAGCTAACAAATAGATGCTCCAAGTATTTAAAAAAAGTAACCCAGAAAGGAAATCAAATTAAAAGTAAATACTAGAAAGTTCTGTTTAATCTGCAACTACCGTCAAACGTTTGACAATAAAGTCAGGACAATTAAAACTATTGTTTGATAAAAGGGTAAACACACACATTTAATTAAAAAATATATATATTTGATTCAAATATTTAATATTTAATAGTTTTTATTTACCTACAATTTTATTATTGTATTTAGTTGTATATGTCATTTTCTTCCTATTTTTTTTTATTCCACACTTAAAAACAAAAAGTCTTATGAAGTTGTAGGCAAAATTTTGAGCCGTTTTTAAATTTGAGAGGCTAAAATAAACACGATAAATAACTTTGGCAATAATAATACTACTACTGCTAATATTATTAATCCTTTCCAGTGCTCAAGGACACTTTACAAGTAACTTGTAACAACCTAAATATAGCTACAAATTCCTCTGGTAAAAGTTCATTTTCATCAAACCAGATGGTGGCGCCACTTTCAACCCATAATGCTCTTTAGAAATGACGTTTCTACACATACTTAACAACTACACTTATTTTTGATGGTCCCTGGTTTGCACTGGTCAAAAAATATTTACAATATCTGACTATGTGTGCTGCTTAACACTGTAATAACACAAGAGCAGGGAACCTTTGAAAACTCTCAAGTTTTAAAGCGCAAACTCAGTTCCATAACAATAAGGATCCAAAAAAAGAGGACTGTGATAGAGCAACCAGACCCTGGATCTGAGCCCGGACCCCATTGAGAGGATGCTCATGTAGCACATATTACTTGGCCCAGATCTGGCCCAAACCGCTATGAATCACCAACGGTACATACAGGGCCGTTTGAAGGAATTTGGGGTTCCAAGCAAAATGGACATGGAGGCCCCCCGCACGCTATATAAATACACTTTTACTGTTAACAAACAATGAAATTATAATTAAATGTTTACTAATTATTAGTAGTGCTGTGAGTCGAAATTGGACTACTGTTGGTCAAAGAAGGAGAGGAGGGAGAAGGATTCGTAGGCAGAGAGAGAAGAGGAAAGAGTATAGGTCTGAGAATAGGGACTCTCAACGTTGGTACAATGACCAGGAAAGGTAGAGAGCTGGCGGACATGATGGAGAGAAGGAAGGTAGATATTCTGTGTGTGCAGGAGACCAGGTGGAAGGGTAGCAAAGCGTGTAGTATTGGAGGGGGATACAAACTGTTTTACTATGGTGAGGATAGGAAGAGAAATGAGGTTGGAGTGATCCTGACGGAGGAGTTTGTGAGGAATGTTTTAGAGGTGAAAAGAGTGTCTGACAGGGTGATCAGTTTGAAGTTAGAGATTGAAGGGGTGATGTTGAATGTAGTGAGTGGTTATGCTCCACAAGTAGGCTGTAAGCTGGAATTTTTTAATTATATTAAATAGTAGAACCCAAAAATCATACAGTTGACCAAAATAAATTTTTTTTTCAAATATCTTCAAACTCGCAACGTTAACTCTGTCTTAGAGTAGTGGTTGCATCTTGAAATATCTTTCCGAAGCCGAGAAATCAACATCCCACACGCAACCCATAAACATTTTTTTTCCATATTTTTAAACATTTTTTTTCCATGGGCTCTCGGGACATGCCCCCACTATTTTAATTCTAAAAATGATCAACACTTATTTTTTTACCATCTATTAGGCAATGGGTGGGATGTGAGCTGTAGCTTGATGGTGCCAAATCAATGTTTCCGGGGGCCAAAACAAGGTTTGAGGGGTGCGAAACTTTCCTCCCCGTTTCAGGGGGTGACAGTGAAACTTTTAAGCCCACTCGGGGCTCTGTGCAACCTTCTGGCCCCTGTCCAGACCCTTACTACCTTGCTTAAACTGAGGAGCAATTGGACTTTTTCAAGCGCTCTTTGACGCTTAGCAAGTAGGAGCCCTCACGGAAAGGGCACCGTTGGGGGCTACCGAACAACATATAAGGAGTGTTAGTTACAAAACCCTCAAGCGGCCTTAATGAGCTGTTTTCATCAACTTTTGCAAAGATTCCCCTTGCGAGTATAAACCCAGAGACCCGATAAGGAACATTGACGGTCAGAAAGGTGGTAGGGCCACCAACTCATGAGCCCGTGTCAGGGCCACCAGCAGAGCTGACAAGCCGAATTTGGGGCCCCTACGACCTTGCAACCCTTCACGGTCGAGGTCCCAAATGCAGCCTTAATGGCATAGGTGTTTCCCGGAAACGGCACCAAACGGGCGTGGAAGTGAATCTTACTGACACAGATTTTCACGGTGACTCCGAAAAACCCCAAAGACATGCTAACTGGGACGACGATGTTTTTTGTCACATTTTTAATGAGCCTGTATGCTTTTAAATGTTCTCAAAGGACATCTTAAAAGGTACTGGCACCAAACTCAGGGTTATGCGTCAGGGGCCCGCTGACTACCCGCGCACCAAATTAGGTGCTTCTTTGACTCTGCGTTCTATTGAAATCGAACATCCCTTTTGCAACCTATTCCACCTCTAAATTGGTTACAGGTACAGCTGTGCGGGGCTTTTTGAATCACGAGGCGGGGCTCTGCCTCGCAAGGTTTCACCAATGAGATTACTCTGAAATCGGAGCTGTGATGAAGTCACAGACTCGAGCGCAAGGCTGGAACAGAACTCATAATTTGTATCTGTTAGTATAAGTGATCATATCTACTAAAGAGAATATCGAGTACCTTTCTATGAAAGGCCATCATTTCAGAAATGGTATTTCACGCAGAATGAGGGTATCCAGCCATGTGTCCTCATTGGTTAGATAAGTAGGTACACATTTCTAAGTAGAACACATTTCTTCAGTTCTTAAGTCTCTACACTGGCTGCCGGTCTCCTTCAGAATAGATTTTAAAGTTTTGCTGCTCGTATATAAGTCCAAACATAACTTAGCACCTAAATACCCAACAGACATGATCAGTGAATACACACCAAACAGAGAGCTGAGATCCCACAGATCTAATAAATTAGATCTACCTCGGGTAAATTCCAAACACTGAATACTCCTTTAGTTACCATGCAGCCCACAGATGGAACCAACTTCCAGAGAAGATCAAGGGTGCCAACACTTTAGTCACGTTTAAATCCAGGCTAAAGACTCACCTGTTTAGTTGCGCTTTTGTCGACTGAGCACCAACGTCCGAACAACTATTTTACCTCTGCACTTCAAATTTTAATCTTTGTTTTAATCAATGTTTTAAATTTCAGTGTTTTAAATCTGTTTGATTTATATGACTTTTTTTATGCTTGATTTTAATGTATGCACTTTCTTTTTACTCTTTATTTCCAATGTAAAGCACTTTGAATTACCCTGTGTACGAAATGTGCTACACAAATAAACTTGCCTTGCCTAGGTGTGTGTGTGCGTGTAAGCTGAGAGCTGGCGGTCAATCAGATCTCCCTTTGCACCTGTGTGAGCTGTTGCTACGGAGACCAGACTGATAGTTAAAGTTTAAACCAAGCATGGGAGGCATTTCAGGTCTAAATGTACAAGAAAGTAAAACTAAAGGAGCTACCGAAATCATTTTCACCATCAGAACCAGAAGGCTTTACAGATCCAAAACACATCAAATTTATAAAAGGTATGCTAAAAATGTTCCTAGCAAGATAGAAATAGGCCTTATTTGCGTTTTTCTCAAGAAATCCTGTAAACCTGTAAATGGCAGTTAATGAGAGATTACTGACTTTCTCCTTGAATTTAGTAAAATGAAAGTGAAGTGACCAGTCAGCCAGACATGGAGTGACCCATACCCAGACTTTGTGCTCTGCATTTAACCCACAAAGCAGTGAACAAACACACCATGAACACACACCTGGAGCGGACGGCAGCCATGGCAGCAGCGCCCAAGAAGCAGTCAGGAAACTGGTGGTTTGCTCAAGGGCACCGTAGCTGTGGTTGTTGTTTTGTTTTTTTGTAAGATGGGAGAGCAAGTGTTTCATCACTCACACCACCATCAACTCAGTAGATAGCGGGATCAAACCGGTGACCTTCCGATTACAAGTCGATCTCCTTATCCACCAGACCACAGCTGCGAGTCTTCTAGTTTAAAAACCATAGGTCTTCTCCAAATATAAAAAACATTGTGTGAAAGAAGACAAAAATCTCTTTTTTGTCTCAAGCATAAAGTTAAAGTAAATTGAGCAGGAAAAAAAATATTTTTTAGTTAAGGTTTTAGTGCGTCCACTCTAACCTCTTCTAACGTTCAATGGGGCTAAAAAAACGTTATGTACTCTGCAACCAGAGTCAGACCATTTGGGGTATTTCTGGAAAGTTTGGTGTCTGTAGCTTAAGCCGTTTGGGTCACATCGATGTGTAAATGTACAGCGAGCAGAAGAAAAGGAATAACTAGATTTTAAAATTTGGTACCCAAACTTTGATGTCTAGTCACTTCACTTACTTTTAATCTTCCCTAATATTGAAAACAAAAAAAGTTATACTGCTTTCTTTGTATGTAGAATAAAATTATAAATGGATAAAATGGGGTTTAATATTTAATCTGAATGTTAGGTTAATTTTTATTTGAAAATTACAGTGTAATATGCTGTGCATACGTGCAAATGTACTTTTAATTAAGGACACCTGTATTAGAGATTGTGGAAATAATGTTACACTTTAATTTTCTTTTTAAACAGAAACTGGTTTATTTTTGGTGAAATGGCAAAAACTGTACCTTAACTGAGTTCAAATTTCATTAATATACCCATGGTATGATTTCAGATTTCATTAATATACCCATGGTATGATTTTAGATTTCATTAATATACCCATGGTATACTTCCGGAAAAATGTTTTCACTGGCACTTTTGTTTATTTGTCAATTTTTTGATAATAAAATCAGTTTGTTTAAAGCATAGAATTGTGAATACATTTGCATATCTACTTTGGCATGTTCTGCCATGGACAGTCCACTATTGTTTGATGTGTTGCAGAAATTTAAACAAACTAAAAATATGACACACAGGGGGCATAGTAAATTTCCAGAAAAAATTAATAACCTTTTGAAATCTATCTCTTTTGTTTAGGTTTTAAACAAAACAAGCAATTCTTTCTAAACCCATCTTGAATACACAACACAGTCAACCTCACCAAGATTCAATAACAGGAGTCAATTTTATCTTCTTTTGCTGCAACATTGTCAGGAACACTCTTCTCTCTCCTGCTTTTTTTTTGTGTGTCTTTTTTCAAGTTTGCGGGCTCTGCTGTGGGAACGTGTGCTGCTTCTGTATTTCTCACTTTTTGATGTTGAACATATCAATTTTGCTGCTTTCCTTTCCTCTAGGCATCTCTTGGAATGCTGCCTCCTCTCCTGGCTATGACTCTGTCTCCTCTCCCGACTGTGATGTCTTTCCTTGTAACTATAACGTTCAGGACTATGTCTCCTTTCCTGCATTCTCCTGCGCTGTGACCGATCAGTACTAGTAGCACCATGAAAAAGCAATGCATCTTGGCCACCTTTACGTTGAGGAGAAGAGCTTCCATCAGGTGACGCATGAAGATCCCTGTCTGCTTCCCAAAATTCATCATCTGGATTTCTAAAAACATGAAGGAAGTTGCAGTTTTTTCCCTTTGGGCATCGTCTTCTTTCAAATAATCCTGAGAACATGCATTAGAAAGAAAATGTTAACACAATGATTACTACATCAAAGTTATTAGTTTGACTAGGTTTAAACTTGACATAAGCTGCAACCCACGATAGTTCCTGTTTGGTGACCAACAGTGGTCCACATATTATAAGCCAGAACTCGACCCAAAGTGAGCCAGGTAACTGATAAGTAAATGTTTTAGATACATCTCAGCAATGTGTTTGTTTAAACAGTAATGTACACTGCTTTAAGAACTTTAAATACATTATCATACACATGAAATTAACTGAACAGTGAAATCTTTACTTTGGCACCTTGATGTGCAGCAGTTAGAGTTTGTAAGAGAATAGAATAGAATAGAATGCCTTTATTGTCACTATACACATATACAATTTGCATTATAAACATGTACAATGAGATTAAGAGCATCTCACTAGTCAGTGCAACATTTAGTAAAGAAAAATACTATAAAGTGTCAAGTACAATAGAAATATCTTTAGTAATAGTGCAAAGAAGAGAGGGGGGAGGTAGGTGGGGTGGCAGTTTTGTTTAAGAGCTAGACAATGTATAGTGTTAAAATTGCAATTGCACAGCAATCATAGTTTCATCACCTATAGCGCCTTCCTGAGGGCAACAGTTCAAACAGTCCAGAAGCCGGGTGAGAGCTGTCCCTGATGATGTTCTCGGCTCTGCTGAGGCAACGGGAGGTGTAAATGTCCAGTAGGGAGGGGAGAGGGCAGCCGATGATCTTCTGTGCTGCTCTGACCACCCTCTGGAGTCTCTTCCTGTCTGCCATGGTGCAGCTGCTGTACCATACTGTGATGCAGTATGTCAGCAGGCTCTCGATGGACGCACGGTAGAAGGTCAGCAACAGGCTGTAGTCCAGATTGTGCTTCCTGAGGACTCGCAGGAAGTGTAGTCTGTGCTGGGCCTTCTTGGTGACCACTGTGATGTTCTCCGTCCATGAGATGTCATCCGAGATGACGCCGCCGAGAAAACGGAAAGTGTGGACCCTCTCCACACACTCACCGTTGATGTAAAGGGGTGCTAGGTCGGTGCTGCGCCTCCTGAAGTCGACGATGATCTCCTTGGTCTTCTTGGTGTTCAGAACTAGGTTATTCTCTGAACAACAGGTAGTCAGCTTCAGGATTTCAGCTCTGTAGGCTGTTTCATCACCCTTTGAGATGAGTCCGACCACAGTGGTGTCATCAGCAAACTTCACAATGAGGTTGCTGTTGTGGTGCGGCCTGCAGTCATGGGTGTAGAGACAGTACAGGACAGGGCTCAGCACACAGCCCTGTGGGGAGCCTGTGCTCAGTGTGCGAGTGGAGGACAGGTGGGGGCCGAGTCTCACAGTCTGGGGCCTGTTTGTTAAGAAGTCTTTGATCCAGGCGCATGTGAGAGAGGGGAAGCCAAGAGTGTCCAGTTTATTAATAAGTGTGTCTGGAATGATTGTGTTGAATGCGGAGCTGTAGTCCACGAAGAGCATTCGTACATAGCTCTGCTGCTGCTCCAGGTGCTTCAGCACAGCATGTAAAGCTAAGGCGATGGCATCTTCAGTGGATCTGTTCTCACGATATGCAAACTGGTGGGGGTCAAAGTCTGGTGGGAGGTAGTCCTTGATGTGCCGGAGAACCAGTCTTTCAAAGCATTTCATGATTACCGGAGTGAGGGCCACAGGGCGATAATCATTGAGGCTGGTGATGGAGGAGTTCTTCGGCACTGGGATGATTGTTGCTGATTTGAGGCAGGAGGGGATGACTGCCTGGGCCAGGGAGAGGTTAAAGATGCTTGTGAGGATGAGAGCAAGCTGGGGTGCACATGCCCTTAGCACCTTTCCAGGAATTCCGTCCGGGCCAGCGGCCTTCCTGGTGTTCACTGCTAGGAACACCTGTCTGACATCTTGCTCCGTTACGGTGAGTGGCATGGTGCGGCAATCGGGTGGGGGTGGCGATGAGGGTTGAAGTGGTGGCAGGGCCGGAGCAGATGAGTGCTGCAGTTGTTCTGTTCCAAAGCGGGCAAAGAAGCTGTTTAGCTCCTCTGCTAGCGTCGCACTCAGGTCTCCCATTGTCACATCGCAGCCTCTATAGTTTGTGATGTCATGTATGCCCTGCCACATCTGTCGTGTGTTGTTGCTGGACAGATGGGACTCCAATCTCCTCTTGTGGTCCGATTTGGCTGTTTTAATTCCTTTTTTCAGGTCTGCTCGAGCAGCTCTGTACCGAGCTCTATCCCCTGACCATAATGAATGGCAGATTAAAGGCTTTTTTTTATTTTACAAGGCAATTTGTAAAGATGCTAATTAGCTCTTTAATAATGTAGTGTCACAGGGTTTAAAACATTTACGGTGTTTAAGATGTGGACTCATCATATGAAAAGGACAAGAATCAGGAATTTGATTACTTGAGACGGAAAGAATTGTAAAAAACTTGCCACTCGACTTGAACTGGATCCCCAAAAACTCATGATTTGACCTCTATGACTTGAAAAGACTTAATTAAAACAAAATTTATGACTGAAGCTGCAGGCATCAATGAAAGATCTCTCGCACCTTCATCACTCACACTCTCTCAGCCAATCCTTATTGCTACGCGCCACGCCCACTCATTGTTTTAACCAATCTGTGGTTGACTGATCCTAGAACCGATCTAAAGCCGCTTCTGTTTTACAAATTTAGAATAAACTGATTGATTATTTGTGTTGTAATATGAATGTGTTCACATTTGGACTCTCATGAGATTCTGATCATTTAGGGACTAATCGGACGTTCTATGGCTGAGCAACTTCCTGTTTCAAATCAAAATTTAGAAATTCTCTGGCCTTCATGGCCATGCCCTTCACCGTATCCCAAAAAAATGTTCGCAATTTAACACTGGACAAACTTTATAGCTGAATTAAAAATGAATGGGTAAAATCTCTAGGAGTTTGTTAAAATATGATGGTTATATTTTTAATAAAAGTGTAAAATAACAGGCTTCCTGTCCAGTTTCAAAACTCGACTCAATTTGTTTGTATTTATCTTTATTTATCTATATGTTCATGTTTATATGTTGCTCTTTTTTAGTATACTTTGATTAATTGTGACTGGTTGGGGTTTAATGTGTTTTAAATAAATTAAATTAATCTTGAAAACATGTTCATACTTACCTGTTAATATGTTTGCTTATGTTAAAGGGGCGGGGCTTCACCTTTAAAAGGGAACCCAAACACCAGATCAGGAGAGAGTTATCCTGGCAGGCGAGCGAGCTACTGTGCAAATTGTAAGCAAATTGTGATTTGTTTATTATTAAGCGTAGTTGGACATATATCGTTTATTGGGTTGCTGTTTAATTGTTCTTTTATTTTGGGTTGTTTTGTTACTTTGCACATTACATCATTTTTTTTGAGGTTTTCTCATTTTAATATACTTTTGAGAACCCACTACGAGCCTTCCAGGTTCGTAAACCCCACATGCGCTAAGACCCTGAATAAGAAAAGAACATTGACAAAATTAATAACTGTAAAGCGGTGTCTCAATTGTCTCCACACATGCCATTGCACATTTTGTTAATAATTATAGGTCGCCATAAACAAAAATGCCATGGCCTTTTTTGATCCAAGTCCAGCCCTGTCTAATCACGCACATGTTTACAGCCCAGCAATGTGTGAATATCTGTGGTACATTAAAAAGCGAAAGGATTCTTAAGATAGCAGAGTAAGGTTTTTCTACAATGAACATTATCAAAAACAAGTGTTGACACAATGAGCTCCTCTATATCAGCATGAGAATGGCACTGACACTATTCTATCCAAGCTTTCAAATTCTTGCAGGGCAGAAAAATTCTCATTTTTGTAATTTAATTCTCTTTGAATTGTTTCTTCTTTTTTTTTCCAAAAGTGCTTTGTGTTGCTATGTTCCACCTAAAAAGCCATATTGTATTTTATTTTCTTAATATTTAGAGATTAATTAAAAAGTAAGCTTTTTTGCAGAAAAGAGGTTCCTTATTTATTGTTTTTTTTACTTTTTTACACAAAGTACAAACTAGAAGGTCCAGACATTTTACTTGAATGACTTTGATTAACTGGACCTCTGTGAATTTGAATTTAATACCTCTGCTCTAAAGGATTTTTTGTAATGTTAAACAATGTTTACAAAAGACTTAAATGACACGGTTGATCGTCAAAATCCTTAAGACCATGAAAGCAGAATTAACAAGAAATAAAGGCTCAGCTTAAGCAGTCGACATGTATATTGAGCAAAAGTGACCTTGTCTTCAGTTTATGAGCTTGAACAGTCTTTCCAGGTTTAATCTTGAAACAATCCCACAATTGAAAAAACTTCTTATGCTTTCTCTGAGGCTCCAGTCTTGCGTTTTATCCTTGCTCTTTTTCTCAATCGCATATTAAACACTCACGCGCTGCCAAAGTGTTATTCATGATTATGACATTCATGGCTGGTTAACCGGAAGTAGATTATACAACCTGGAAGTGATACTTTTAATGTTTATTTTTATTAAACATTATAATTGATATTTTTGTAATCAATAAATTACATTAACCGTTTCGGCGCTAATATACAGATACTTTTATGGTTTATAACAATAATGATGTTTCAGCGTACATATTTTGACAACAAAAAGACGGCGGAAATAAAAATGTCAAGTTAAGCAGGTAATTTGTCCATCAGAGGCCGTGAACATATTTATTTTACATATTGTGTATAAAGTATACATTTTATAATATTCATTAAATTATAGCATAAATATTCAATTTAATTTAATTAGGATCATGAACAATTTTATGCACTGCGCCAGAGTTAGACTTGTTAAATTAGTACTTTTAAATCCCGCCTTAAAACCCATTTTTATTCTGTGGCTTTTAATCCTAGCAGGACTTGGCCTCTTTTACTTTTGAAGGTTCACTCTGGTGATGGACGGGAAGGTTCACGCTGGTGATGGACGGGAAGGTTCACGCTGGTGATGGACGGGAAGGTTCACGCTGGTGATGGACGGGAAGGTTCACGCTGGTGATGGACGGGAAGGTTCACGCTGGTGATGGACGGGAAGGTTCACGCTGGTGATGGACGGGAAGGTTCACGCTGGTGATGGACGGGAAGGTTCACGCTGGTGATGGACGGGAAGGTTCACGCTGGTGATGGACGGGAAGGTTTACGCTGGTGATGGACGGGAAGGTTCACGCTGGTGATGGACGGGAAGGTTCACGCTGGTGATGGACGCGAAGGTTCACGCTGGTGATGGACGGGAAGGTTCACGCTGGTGATGGACGGGAAGGTTCACTCTGGTGATGGACGGGAAGGTTCACTCTGGTGATGGACGGGAAGGTTCACGCTGGTGATGGACGGGAAGGTTCACGCTGGTGATGGACGGGAAGGTTCACGCTGGTGATGGACGGGAAGGTTCACGCTGGTGATGGACGGGAAGGTTCACGCTGGTGATGGACGGGAAGGTTCACGCTGGTGATGGACGGGAAGGTTCACGCTGGTGATGGACGGGAAGGTTCACGCTGGTGATGGACGGGAAGGTTCACGCTGGTGATGGACGGGAAGGTTCACGCTGGTGATGGACGGGAAGGTTCACGCTGGTGATGGACGGGAAGGTTCACGCTGGTGATGGACGGGAAGGTTCACGCTGGTGATGGACGGGAAGGTTCACGCTGGTGATGGACGGGAAGGTTCACGCTGGTGATGGACGGGAAGGTTCACGCTGGTGATGGACGGGAAGGTTCACGCTGGTGATGGACGGGAAGGTTCACGCTGGTGATGGACGGGAAGGTTCACGCTGGTGATGGACGGGAAGGTTCACGCTGGTGATGGACGGGAAGGTTCACGCTGGTGATGGACGGGAAGGTTCACGCTGGTGATGGACGGGAAGGTTCACGCTGGTGATGGACGGGAAGGTTCACGCTGGTGATGGACGGGAAGGTTCACGCTGGTGATGGACGGGAAGGTTCACGCTGGTGATGGACGGGAAGGTTCACGCTGGTGATGGACGGGAAGGTTCACGCTGGTGATGGACGGGAAGGTTCACGCTGGTGATGGACGGGAAGGTTCACGCTGGTGATGGACGGGAAGGTTCACGCTGGTGATGGACGGGAAGGTTCACGCTGGTGATGGACGGGAAGGTTCACGCTGGTGATGGACGGGAAGGTTCACGCTGGTGATGGACGGGAAGGTTCACTCTGGTGATGGACGGGAAGGTTCACTCTGGTGATGGACGGGAAGGTTCACTCTGGTGATGGACGGGAAGGTTCACTCTGGTGATGGACGGGAAGGTTCACGCTGGTGATGGACGGGAAGGTTCACGCTGGTGATGGACGGGAAGGTTCACGCTGGTGATGGACGGGAAGGTTCACGCTGGTGATGGACGGGAAGGTTCACGCTGGTGATGGACGGGAAGGTTCACTCTGGTGATGGACGGGAAGGTTCACGCTGGTGATGGACGGGAAGGTTCACGCTGGTGATGGACGGGAAGGTTCACGCTGGTGATGGACGGGAAGGTTCACGCTGGTGATGGACGGGAAGGTTCACTCTGGTGATGGACGGGAAGGTTCACTCTGGTGATGGACGGGAAGGTTCACTCTGGTGATGGACGGGAAGGTTCACTCTGGTGATGGACGGGAAGGTTCACGCTGGTGATGGACGGGAAGGTTCACGCTGGTGATGGACGGGAAGGTTCACTCTGGTGATGGACGGGAAGGTTCACGCTGGTGATGGACGGGAAGGTTCACTCTGGTGATGGACGGGAAGGTTCACTCTGGTGATGGACGGGAAGGTTCACTCTGGTGATGGACGGGAAGGTTCACTCTGGTGATGGACGGGAAGGTTCACTCTGGTGATGGACGGGAAGGTTCACGCTGGTGATGGACGGGAAGGTTCACGCTGGTGATGGACGGGAAGGTTCACGCTGGTGATGGACGGGAAGGTTCACGCTGGTGATGGACGGGAAGGTTCACTCTGGTGATGGACGGGAAGGTTCACTCTGGTGATGGACGGGAAGGTTCACTCTGGTGATGGACGGGAAGGTTCACTCTGGTGATGGACGGGAAGGTTCACGCTGGTGATGGACGGGAAGGTTCACGCTGGTGATGGACGGGAAGGTTCACTCTGGTGATGGACGGGAAGGTTCACGCTGGTGATGGACGGGAAGGTTCACGCTGGTGATGGACGGGAAGGTTCACTCTGGTGATGGACGGGAAGGTTCACTCTGGTGATGGACGGGAAGGTTCACTCTGGTGATGGACGGGAAGGTTCACTCTGGTGATGGACGGGAAGGTTCACGCTGGTGATGGACGGGAAGGTTCACTCTGGTGATGGACGGGAAGGTTCACTCTGGTGATGGACGGGAAGGTTCACCCATATAAGGACGGTGATTGTTTTAACTTCAGAACGGTTAGCACCAACCGAGCTAGCACACAGGTCTTACGGTGGTGACTTTTGTAAACTAAGCAAGGGGTGTGTAAGAAAAATTAAACGCCAAAAGAACCATCAGTCTTGAAAGTCTTTCGGTGGGATACTACAATGTGTTTTTAAACTGCATTATTGTGTTGAATGTTTTTGTATCTTTATATGTTTTTAGTATTTAGAGATGTGCAGCGCTTTGGTGTCAGCTGTAGTTGTCTTTTTAAAGTGCTTTATAAATAAAGTTGATATGGTATGGTATGGGTGATGGCATTGATCTTACGATAGTCTACACAGAACCAATAACAACCAGTCTTCTTTGGAATTATGACCACAGGAGAAGCCCATGCAGAGGAGGAAGGCTCAATGACACCAGTGGAAAGCATTTCCTTGATCAGCTGTTTTTGAACAATTGATTTTGCAGGAGATGTACAATATGGTTTCTGTCTGATTGACATTTCCTGAGAAAGATAGATCCTGTGAGTCAACACATCTGTTTGGCCCAGGTTGGACGACAATATGTCTGCATTTTGATTAAGTTGATTAAAATAAAGCAGTCTTTGTTGTCCTTCTAAATCACAAAATGGGTTTTGCTATGCAACTTGAGAGCATCCAGATTTCAAGGAGGAATCATAGCAAAGAGAGTAATTGAAGAACCTTGATGTTTGGTCAGGAAACTGTGTTTTTTCCTGATTTAAACAGTACACTTTATTCTAGACATCCAACTGCATCCACCTAAAAAACAGAAAGTCTAAAACCAATATTGCTGGGAAGACAAGCATCTCTGATGACAACACAGTTACTGGAATTGTGATTACTAGAGATTGCAGAGAGATTTTCAACTCACACAATCCTTGAGGTTTGCGTTCGCCTCCATCAGCCAAGTAGAAAGGACCACCTGTCCTAAGGACAATATCTGGGTGCCTAAGCTTGACCACAACTCCTCATTGATTAAAGAATAAGACCCTGTGTCGACCAACGCTTGTCCATGCCAGGCGTCAATCATGACCGGATACTTCATTAAAACAAAAACAAAAATCTATAATACACTTCTTACAAAACACAAAATATAATCAATAGTTCCTTGATCCACAATAGTCACAGAAATAGAATAGCATTATTAGTCATGTCAGTCAAGTCAAAAACGGTCGTTTTCTGAATGAGACTCACGGTTATTTCTGTTCACGCGAACGCTCCTGTAAGTCGGCGTGCACTTCAGAAAACCAGCGATGAGAGTGTTAATCCAATCAAGAAACATTCACATCGAATTCCAAGCCTCTGAACTGGTAACGTATTCCACTTGTTATCTATGCGCTGACTTTGTTATGCTCCAAATCGTAACATCTGTACTTTTCACTGAGCAAAGAAAATAAACCGTGAGAACACTCTTCATGCGAGCCAAACCATCCGATTGTTTTCATGTTCGCAACTCGCACCACTCATTTACAAACACTGACATTCTGCTCATCTCAGTTTTCCTGTGACTGAAATTATACTGATATTAAAAAAAGTAGGCGCTTCCACAGTTGATATCGGCAGCATCTCCTCAATAACAATTGCCGCAACCAATTAGTTGAGTTCAGTCTAACTTATCATTTTAACTGGTGAACTGAAATCAAGCTTGTGTTCTGTTTGAGGCAGGGTGAAGGAATCATCTGACACAATCTCTTCAAGCTCTGTTGAGCAGTGCATTGCATGCAGATAATTTTTTTTTGTTGAAGTGGTGCTTTTTTGGAGTGGACATGAGTTTTCCACCTACACATGATCTACATTCCTCAACGAGTAATGTGAATTCTTTCATTTCAGAAATGAAATGGATCCTGCCATCTTGCATTTCGGACTCTGTAGCCGACCATCTGTTTCTGCTGACCCACATGTGTATAATTCAACATGACTGCATTAATTTTAATTATGATTTAACATTTACTATCATGGTTATTTTATTTCTAATGCAAATTAATAATATTAATATAAAATAATATAATGTTATGTGTTACATTACTTGGTTCTTTAAAAACTAATATTATGTAACTCGCGTTACTTGCAATGCATTACCCCCAACACTGTTCATGAGAGCAATGCAACAAGAGCTGTTTGATCTTGGGTTGTGAATTATGGTCATCAGGCTGAAATTGTTTACGGCTTTTTGTAATTAAAGTCACTCAAAGAAATTTCTTCAGTTATCACTAGACCACATTTACAACAGGCAACGAGCTGCAAAGAATTTAATCAAAATACTCCTGCGTTTGTGGGGATATGTTGCTCACTCTGGCAGTGTCTAAGAGAATATACAAAAGATGCGCTCCAGGGCTACCGTCGATCAAAGATTTTCTTAGTCAACTATTAGTCGCTCATTAAAGCCAATAGTGGACTAATAGTTGACATATGGTTATTGGTTAAAGTATTTTCTGCACTATATGGAACATTTCAAATCCTTTACTTTCTCATTAAGCGTTGTGCATCTTATAATGCTGTGCCCCTTATGTATGAATGCTGGTCCCTCAAAATGGAAAAATCAGAATGTTTTATAATGACTTTGGTATGCTATGAAGCCACACAGCTGAATGGATCATCGTGGTATTACTGCTGGCGCCTTGTGGAGGAATACATAATGCACTTCGACAAGTGTGGATTAATAAATACTGTAAGATGAGGGCTGTGGCCCACAGTCCTGTGGCCTCTTCTCGTCTCCACACTCATCATGGCCCTGGGGCTCTTATGGTGGTGCCTGTATGACGAATGCCACAAAAAGCCAACCCAGCAGCGGGAGAAGAGGTAGATCGACCGACATGAACATCAATGGGACGAGGACGATGTCCCCAACATGTCGTACAAGTATGCCAAACCCATCACCAAGCAGAAGAAACCATCTAACTGCTGTGTGTTTGCACCAGCCAGTCTCTAGCAGCCAAGCAAGGCTAGAGGCCAAAGCAATGACGAGAGAGCAAGTCCTGTGTTTTGTGTTTCTTGTCTTACAGCTCTGTGTGGTATCAACACAAGGGCCTGGAAACACAAGAATCTCAGCCTCGTCGACCCTCAAAACGTTGACTGTACAAACTCACCTCCAATCAGACTGAACTTCAAGATCAAAGGAAACCCACGACCCCAGTTCACCAGGTGGAGTCACAAAGGAACGCATCCTGTCTGCATATCCTCCCAGCTGATGGAACAGTGGTGGGACTACAGCATGAATTTATCACTGAGAACTCTGGATGCGTAAAAAAATGTGAATTCATCTACGCCTATGGTCCATTTGTCCCCGAGAAAAGTGGAACTCACATGTCCACAGGAGCATGGTGGATGTATGACCGAAACAGACTATCCCGCTCTCCCAGCAAAATTGACAGGTATTTGTCCCCCTGTTTTTGTCACTGATCACACTTTTATTATGTCAGTTGAAAGCGAGACTTCAATTTCTGGTAAAAACAACGAAAGAAAAGACAAGCTGATTTTGCTTAACATGATCCTATTTGGGATCTAATGTACCAGCTGAATTTAAACACTGGTCTACAAGCAAGAAAGTAATACTAGCTCTATTTCCTTGGATAGAGGTAGGAAAAAATTTGCTAAGACTTGAAACAATTGACTGCAGATTCAAATATTTTGTTAATATGTCCATTGCTATTCACCAAGGGCAGAATAAATAAATCTCAGATGTAAGAATGATGGTCCTTCAAAAACAGAATGGTATTAGATTTGATTACTGTTGCCCAAGGTGGAGTGTGCACTGTGGTTGGAAAAACCTGTTGTTGGATGCTTATGATAAATTCCTGGAAAATAATTCTTAATTCAAATAGCTTTAGTCATACTTGTGATTTTGATTATTCTTACCCGTGTGCTTCCATTAATTCTAAAAGCGTGTCGCAACCTGATGAACCAAATAACGTTTGATGTAAACTTGCAGATGTATGTAAAGGAGGAAATCACGCTCTAGAAGTAAAACTATGTAAAGCTGCTTAATGGAGATATTGCCGAAAACCGAAAAAGTAAGTAATATCAGATTTATGAGTATTTGCTTTATAATGATAAACAGGAAAGGAAATGTCAGGAGAAATATATTCATTTAAATTATCATTATTTTGTAAACCTCATGTGAATCCCTGTATTATATTTGATGAAGCTAAATGAGTGTTTCTGTGCCATTCTTCTGTGTCTTCTATCAGCCACTTATATCACTTGAGTAATGTACTAGCTGGACTGTGTAATCTGAAAGAACCTCTGGTATTGATTCAAGAAACAAGAAAACATGTAATCGTGTCATGTCTGCATAAATGCATTGATTATCTCTTCTGCAATTCTGAATAAAAAGAGTGAGGCAGGCCAGTACCAGAGAGGGGCTAGCTCAGAGCTAGCTTTGTTTAAGTGCTGATCCTGCCCTCACGAACAAAAAGTATTTCGGCCTTCTCTCTGGTGTGTTCTTTCTGATGTGTTTAAGGGAAATTTCCTTGACAGTGCTAAAACAGTTTCTTTGCTTGTTCTATGAATGCAATTCACATTCACTGAGGGCCTCGTAATGCTCCTGCCATTTAGTTTGCTTTTACAAGAAAATGCTGTCTGCAAACCTAGCAGTGGTGACTTCACTTTTCACTAATGGAAGACTTTATGTTCCTTAGCTGTTCATCATCAATGACCATTGCATTTTGCATATATTGCAGAAGTCATGCAATAAAGGTGTAAATAAATTAATTAGATTGAGAAAAACTCGAGTGAGCTACATTATTCTTAAGGGGTTGTAGGTTGCAGGGTGTACATGACTGAGGCATAATCAAGTCAATAATGTAAAGATGTATGTGGCTGGAAAAAAGTTGTGAACCACAGAAAGTAAGGGTTGGTTTAATATTAATTAATTATTTATTAAATTATTAATTAAATAGATATGAATTATTAATTAATATTTAATATTAACTGCTTGTAGTTGGTACATAATGCTCAACTTCAATCTGAAATTAATAAGTATGTGAACAGCTGCCAAAACACACCAGGTTAGGAGGAGAAAATTTTTTTTCAGGAATAATCCCTTCAATCCAGCAGCAATTTTTTTTCCTCACCACATATGGCGGTTTTCCATCTGGTCACTGGGCAGAATTCACAATGGAGTTGTCTTCCAGCATACCAGCGGCCATTAAACATAACAAACGCCTTGCGGCATTGCTCCATTCTGCACACAGAAAAATAAATGCCAGATAAGATGTTATCCATTGTATTTCGCATTAGCAATGGCTACTTCAAATAATATAATACTTACGTCTCATACTGTATGTAAACATTTCCCCTCAAGTGAGGCTCGAAGTTGCAGCTAACCTAGTAACAGACAAAGAAATACTGGTCAATCTTGTTGATTAAATATGTTTATATTTACATACAGAGCATACAAGTAAACATAGCCGCATGTTTCTGCAAGTAGCAACCGGTGCTGACCCAACTCTAATCATTGTCTGACCAAAAACTGAATAAAACTCTAAAAGGCACAAAATAACTAAAATACACAGCAATAGAGTTCAACATAAATCATACAAACAGACTACGTCTGGTTACCGGAACCTTCTGGAGCCAAAAAAGACAAATCAAGGGGTTCATTAAACTTGTTTTAAAATTAAGGATAATAGTTTACTGGTAAAACATTTAAGTGAAGACCAGCATCAAGTCATTGCCTTCTAAATGTTGAGAACTTTCATTTACTTAAAGGTCCTATATTGTGCCTTTTTCACTGTTTTTAGAATAAAAGTTGGACTCCTCTAGACTAGCACTGTATCTTTAATAACCTTCGAAACACAACATTTGTCCTAAACAATGACTTTGAATCAATTTATATTCTCAGTCTCCCCCATTTGCCCCCTGCTGAGTGGTCAGAACTTAACGAAACAAGTAAAGTCTGGTAGATCGTTTCTTTTTAATCTATATTAATGTAATCAAGTGGATGCATTCAAACATGGCTATACGTGATGTAGTAGTGCCTTTTATGTATGACCCAGATTTAAAGTCTACTGACAAACCCACACACAAATGAACCTTCTGTGCCTTTTGTAAAGTTTATTTTGGTTGCCTTTGAAACTTCAAATAAGTTGCCTCCTTACGTCAAAAACGACACAACCTGATAATGTAGGTACCTTGAATTGCAGCACTTTCCCTGCATTCTTGAACTCCGGCAGAGTGTCTCGATAGAAATCCAGGAACTGTTGGTAGAGTTCTTCCTCACTGTACTCAAGGCTGGCATCTGTATCATAGTCATCTCGTCTACTCTGCTCCATCCCAAATGTCACAAACATGGACCTCACCATAAGAGTGCAGCTGGAGTCTGGGTGCTTGTGTTTCCTGGAGCACCTGTTCATATAATTCAGTTTTTTTGTTGTTGTTTTTTTATGTAAACCAAGACAAAATTTTAGGGCTGGACAAAATATTTGTATTTCTATATATTGCTATATTTCTAAACAAGATATAACACAGAACAATACCACTTGTATCAATATACTTCATTTTGCGCTAAAAAAAATTATACAAAACCGTTTTGCTTTGCTTACCAGTCGAGTCACTGTGGACTTGTCCCCATCTTTACATTTACATTTATGCATTTGGCAGACGCTTTTGCCCAAAGCAACTTACATTAGGGGAGAGACAATATGCAATCTGTTACACCGTCAAAGTCTATCTCAGCTTCTCATAATAGAAATTGTATAAACTGATCAATAAACCATAGCAGGGAGGAAATAAAGGAAGAAGGTAAAAACAGGAGGAAAAAAGAAAGTTTTGTTTTATATAGTACGTGTTCCCTGAAGAGAACAGTTTTCAGTTCAACAGGCTACTACTGTAGCCCCCCAGTAACCTTAGTTCATAGATCTCTGCTCCCTTGTGACAGTCTTTCCATGACCTATACTCCTGCTTTCAGACTTAATTTTTCTATTTTTCAGCGTAAACAAAGCTTTGGTGATCACTATTAAAAGCTGATCCGCCTATGATCACAACACAATTGATGCGTTCACCTTCAAAAATTTATTGGCTGATAAGTTATTAAAGACATGCTGATAAAACAGTTTAATTAAAGAAATCTCGCCTTTTGTCTTTTGGTATTTAAATCTTGATAATACACATGTGCTATAGAATATTATATTAATAATAATATTTTCCAATAAGATTGAGTTTGTATGAGCCTATGTTTACTTGGGATGGAACAGACAGTGATGTAGAGGGGAGGGATTTATACTGAAGGGAATCTCAAAAGGTTATCCATTTCGAATCTCTCTTCCTTCTGACTACCCTTTTCTTTCTTTCTCCTCTTCTTTCTTTTTCTTTCTTTCTCTCTTCCTTTCTCCCTCCATGGTGCTTGCAATGTGATCACATGCTTCATTAATATAAAAGTATGAGCTTAATTCATGTTTGGAATGAGTAATAAATTACTGTTTGCGATTGTGTTCATAAATCATGTCTCGAGTATTAAATTATAACAATTGGCGACAAATTATGGGCCAAACATTCAGATTAGGTAAAGGGACGAATGCGTGTAAATTTATTTTATTGTAAACCTAAACTTTGCGATGTATTGACTTGGGTTAAATAGTGGATGCGTCTGTAGCTACGACACGTGTTTGCTGTGTTTTACAATGACTAAGATGGTGGAAAGTCTAATGGCGTTTCTGAAAGTACCTGACTGGGAAGATGTAGCCATTCCGCTGTAGCCAGTTGTGTTTTACACCGAGAAATAGCGTGTCTTTTGCGTCTTTAAGATGGCGGATCCTATAGGCGTTAGCATTACCTAGTAAGACAAAGCGTAGCATGAATGCTAACAACAAAGGAACTACTGTTTCACCATGTGTTCTCGACTAAAGTTAGTAAAGTTTTTGGCGATTAAGTACTTGTAGAGATGACATACAACAGAACAGACACGTGAACATTATCAGCTGTGATATTACTTAAGATACTTTTTATTATGTGTGTGTGACCTTCGCTGGGACACGCGAGCATCGTGTTTTTTTTTGGTGGCCCAGTATGGTGCATCCAGCTGGGGTGAAGGTTGTGTTCCGTTGAAATCTAAGGAGATAGATACGTTTTTCTTGTACGACTTGTTGTCATGGAGAACAAATGGAAGACTTATAGTATTTTCATAACTGGGGGGACACAGCCCCCCAGTTGATTTTTCCGGTACACCATACGGTTCTGTATGAAACGTGGGGGAAAGACATGCAGGTTGTTTTCTTCATACATACAGCGCTGCTAATTACCTATGGCTCTAATAACCAGAACGGGATTGTTGTACGTGTGTGTTCGCGAATGTCATTCAGCACAGATAAAACCTTGTATAATACGAGGCTTTTGATTCCGGGTTGCGACATAGACGTAGCAAAATTCAGTTTGACGAGATTCTTTTGAGCATTGTGTGATAGAAAGTATTAATTAGTATTATGGTGAATGTTCTCTGTTGGATTTCTTTGTATAATGTTATTTCTTATGTAATGGAATTGGGACACTTACTCTGAGCATGAGATGAATCAAATTGCAAACAAATATTTGAAGAAACACTGGATTAAAATTGGAAATGAAATTGGCAAACCAAATTAGAAAATTGAAAGAGAAACTTGGTTGAAACGACACACAGTGAGGTCGTATGAATTGAAACTAACACTGTTTTAAGTTATTTTGTTTCTTTGGTTTTTTATTATTATTACTATTATTTTTATGTTTTGTGTGAGTGACTAATACTGAGCTTTAGGTTGGATTTGCGCTCATACTGTTTGTTCTCGTAGGAAGTTGAATGGTGAGAAAGCTGATACTGGAACTGACCAAGTGTGGCAGTCTGAGAGCGGTGAAGGCATCCTGAAGGAGAACCTGACCGTCTATCCACCGAAAAGGGTCCAGTTCAACATCTCCCAATGATGTAGAGTCGTTTGCGCTGATGAGGAGGTCCCCTTGCAACCTTTAGGGCAATTACAGGAGAGCTCTAAACCCAGGCTGAAGGAAGGCTTGGGGAAAGATCTTGGAGCCTCGTGTTTTCTGTGCTACAGAGAGGAGGTACAGAGAAATCTATTGGGTTCCATTGTCTTTCTTTCTTTTGGAAAGACGATGTTCATGAAGCAAACGAGGAGCTTCATTAAATTCATTCTGGCAGAGGGCAATGAGGAGTGTTCTGGAAAGTTCTGATGGGCGAAGGAGCAGACGCATCAGGTTCATGTGACCCATCTGGCCCAGCCAGTTCCTCCCCCAGTGTCAAAGGATTTTATAGATCTAGTACCAAATCCTAACCAAATCATTAGTGACTCTGATATACTGAAGTCGTAGTTATGGAGACTGCAAATTTACTAGAGCAAGTGAAACAAGTTCAAATAGCTAAAATTAGGTGTGAAGGGAAATCATTAATGTGCCTTAAGCGTTATTACAACACATATTTGAAACATAACCAGAGTTGTTTGGATATGTTTACAGGTGAATCAGGAATGGCACACTAAACAAATTACTATTGATCTTGTTTCTTAAAAATAATGTAAAATGTGGCTATTATTACTTTAATGGCAGACGCAATGAAAAATCCCTTAATTCCAGACAAGAGACAAACAAATAGCTTTACTGAGAAGCCTATGTATTCAACGCTAGGTTTTGAAGTAACAACAAAACCAGAGGGTTGTATTTGTTTGGAAGAAGGCAATTATGATGTGGGATTTTCATAATGGAACATTACGATAACAGTAGACAAAACAGTAGGCGAAAATTTAGATTTTTTTAAATGATTGCTAATTTTCTGTTGCTGATTTTCATTATTAGAAAATGGGGTGAGAAGCTTCATCAGAGATGTTACAAGAGTGATGTGATGCTGTCTAATTATTGATTAGGAACATAAAAAAAAAAGTCTAACCATTAAGTTATGGGTATAAGGGTTATACAGTTAATGGTTATGGTCTATTAGATTTATAGATTCAATGATGGCAAATGAGAGGTGTTCTTTAAAATCTAAGAGGTGGAAATAACTGTGGTGTTAAAATATTAATGTGTTGACTTACAGAATGTTACTCTTAGCTGATCATACTGAAGCGAATTTAGAACTTATCGACTGATGAAATGTAAACATTAGACATGCAATCATTAAGAGAGACACTAACCTGCACAACAGACAGCCTGAACGACATCTCTACTGGGATGAAGAACCATCACCTACAGCCCAACATGGCCAAGATGGAACATTTGGTAATCCTGGCCAATCCCTCTGTGCATCACAACCACACGACCTTCAGCGGGCATACTCAACAATCACCCCTTATCGCTGACTAATTTTGGATGAACAGCTGTCCTTCAAAGACCACATCACCAAGACAACTCGAGTGTGTAGGTTTGCACAGTACAACATCTGAAAGATGAGGCCCTTCATAACTGAGAACGCAACTCAACTCCTGGTCCAACTAATCCTCTCACGTCTGGACCACTGCAACGTTCTCCTAGCAGAACTTCCAGCAAACGCACTCAAACCTCTGCAGCTTGTCTTATCTTCAAGGATCAAGTAAGCTTATGTTACACCCTTCTTTATCACGTGTTAAGTTCAAATCACTGATGCTGGCTTACAAAACCATCTCCCACAAGCTCATACACTCATACCCCCCAGAAGCCTGTGTTCAGAAAAGGAACAGCGTCTTGTGGTTGTCCCACAAAAAAAGAAGATCTCTCGGCAGAACCTTCTCTCTCACTGTCCCTAGCTGGAGGAACTAACTCATGATCGTGTCAGGAAAGCAGCAACACTAACAGCTTTCAAAAAACAACTGAAAACTCTTCTCTTCAGGGAACACTTACTTTGCAAAAAAATCCCCTTTTTCCTCTTTTCTCAATTTTCTTCCTGCAATTGGGTGATTAATCCATTGATACAACTTCTACTGAGAAAAATGAAACGTTGACTGTGTAACAAATTGCATATTGTCATTTATTGTATATAAATGAATGTAAATGTCTACCTATAACTATGTGTTTATGTATAGCTGTCTGTCTATATTTTTCTGTATGTCTCTCTCTCTCTCCCTCTTGTGAAATAATAATCTTGAAAAAAACTTACCGGTCTCCAAACCTACAAGCACCCGTTTTGAGGAAGAAAGGACAGTTTGCCTTGTCTTTTTCAGTGCCATAATCTCTTGGGGCATCAGGGTTTTTCCATGGTCGGCCATTTTCCTTCTAAATGCAGGAAAGGGAAGACTTTCAGCATTAAACCAAATAACTGATAAGAACTTTTACAGATTACTCAAACACTGCTGTTACCTGACTTTCTGCTTGATCCAGCAGTTTCTGCACAGCTTCCTAATAATAGTGTAAAACATACACAGTACTGCAGGTGAAACACTGTGGCGTGTGACGATATCTTTGTTATATCTAGTTAAGAAACCCTGATAGTTACGATGTATTTGGCCATGCAAATTTACAGCAAGCTAAAGACAATAGATTGACAAGAAAAGATACATGTTCTTCAGTGACAGTTCACACTTGCTGTACTATAAATAATTTAATAATTAATAATTGGGGGTCATCCTCCCAGAGCAGAGATCACCTCTCGTTCTCTCTTTTCCTCATCCTTCTTTTCCTGTTCAGCTTTTTCTTTCCTTTGCTGAATCTCCCATTCCTCTCTTATACTTTGCTGAAATGACAAAACAAAGTTGACATTTGCATAATTATCTTGTTTGATCTTCATTTTTAAAGGCTTACGATTAAGGTCACCTCTTAGATTTAAAGACTTGTTTTTGCACCATTTAAATAGCAAATGCTATACATCACCTCTTCTTGTTCCTTTTTCTTTTGTGCAGCATCTTCTCGCTCCCTCTTTAACCTGAATTCTTCTTGTGCAAACCTTTCTCTTTCCATCCATTCTTGCTGCAACCGCTCCCTGCATAACAAACTATTTGAACATGTTTTTAATCTTTTTCATTCATTAAAATTCACACATTTACATAAAAAAAAAAATCACCTCTGAATTTCAGAGTCATGATCTTCCTCATCCTCCATTTGGACTTCCACTATTTGCAAATCCAGAAGTGGTTTTACAAGTTTGAGAGAACGAACACAAGTTAAGTGACAATTAATAAAGTAATTTGTCTGGTTTTTAAACGCATAAATGAACTAATGTCACATGGCAGTTAAATAAATCCAAATTAACTTTCACAGCAGTCTGTCAGCAAGGATTGCATTCTTTCAGAGAGAAAAATATTGCCAGAGACTGAGCAACGCTTACGTAGATTCACGGTTTTCTGGACACTCGACTTTAATGTCAATTGTAGAAATAAATGGTAACATGCCAAAGCTCAAAAGTACTTGCCTGGTTTCTTACGTTTGTTCCCTTTCATTCACAATCATCAGAGAGGCATTTCATTCAGCCATTCGTCAGATATACGAGTAAGTTTACCGAGAGGGCCCGCTTCGATGCGGCTACTGACGTGGGGAAGACACAAGTCCGCAAACTGCCGACTTTAACAGTTATTCATTCATTCATCTTCATGTCGGCTTTCTTCCCTTTCGGGGTCGCCTCAGCGGAATGAACCGCTAACTCTCTGGCATATGTTTTACGCAGCGGATGCCCTTCCAGCCGCAACCCATCGCTGGGAAAACTTTAACAATTATTTCATAAAAAAAAACATTAACTGCAGTCATACATAAAAGTTACACATTATTAGTTGAAGATTAGTTATTGACTTTTCAAATATACTGTAATTAACCAAGATTAAAGATGTTACTATTTTGTCTAGGTGTTTTTCTTATCAATCAGGCTTATCTGTGCACCCCAGAAAGCGCTATATAATGAATAAACTGCTCCATGTGTCCGGAAGACCGTGAGAATACGTTACATGTATAACGTTAATACACGAATAACTTGTGTAACGTTACGTTACCCGTCTCTCTTGCTTTAGCAATAGCTTGGCGTTTTCTTCTCCTTCTTTCACGTTTAAGAACAGACCGCCGTTGTTTCTGACTGAAAGGCATTAGACTGATGTTAAAAACAACCAAGGTACGTATTAATGGGGTACGTTAACGTTATGGCTTAAACACAGCCTCACTGTACCCTAATGAGATCAAATGGCACCTGAGGGATGGACCGTTGTTATCCATCATTTCGAACATATCTCTCACTCAAGGCGGAAAAACAACTTTGTCCGTGATTAGTGTTTATGGTGGACGTGATTCGCGCGTTAAGATGACGTAACCTATTGACACTATTCTTCTTCTTCGTTTTACAGCGGTTGGAATCCAGGTTGTTGGTGCATTATCGCTCCTTTCTGGCTTGGAGTGTGGTACAGCATTAACTTCTCTTCTTTTGGTGTTTTATGGCAGTTTGTATCCTTTCTTTTGGTGCATTACCGCCACCATCTGGGATGTAGTTTGGACAATTGTTCTAACGGGAGAAAAAAAACCTTTCGACAACCTACACTAAATGTAGGTGTCGAAAATGGATACATAAACATGCACCCGCTTATATTCTGTAATCATTTTTAGTTTTTTTAAGAAAAATCAAAATACTTTTGTAAGTTCTTGCATCTTTTAATAATGTCGAGATTGTACATTGTTCTATTTTCATTTTTTAAACTTCTTTCATTAGACTTTTTCCATCCTCTTTATAGTTTTTGCATTCCATAATAACGTGTTCAATAGATTCCTGCTCTCCACAGCTTTCACATTTTCCTGTTGGGTGATTTCCTATTTTAAATTGATGGTGATTTAATCTGGTGTGTCCTATTCTTAACCTTGTTATAATTGTCTCTTCTTTCCTGTCTTTCTTCTGTTTTTTCCTTTATTTTATAAAGATATCTTTGTTTTTGTTTCTTTCATTATAATTTTATATTTTGGAATTATCACCGCTACTCCTGTTTTCCCAGTTTTGGGGTCTTTTGATCCATCTGTAAATATTTTTATTTTATTTTTATAGTGTTCATCAATGTAGTTTAGTGTGTGAGAAGCTTTTTGACTTTTATGTTCAATACTCTTTAGTTGTTCAATTAGATTTAAGTTAATTCTAATTATTTGTGTATGCCATGGTGGTTTTTTATCTTTTACGTATGACACTATACTCATATTTATTTAGTCCCATTTTGTTTGCTTTTTAAAGCTTGATCTTCATCTTGACCTTGTATGTTTATCCAGTAGTTCATCATTATTTTTATTCTTCTTAACCATAAAGGCATCTGTTTCTATTTGTATCGCTGCGATTGGGGATGACATAATGGCTCCGCAGCTTAATCTGAGAGCTTTTGTTTGCTCTACTTCTAGTTTCTTTAAGTTAGTTTCTGCAGCAGACATATATGCTAAGCAACCATAATCTAATTGGGGTTCCATTATGCTTTTATAAATTTTAATAATTCAATTTTTGCTTCATCCCCAGTCTTTTCCCACTAAGTTTCTCAATATGTTATTTATCTGTTTACATTTATTTTTCACATATTCTATATGTTTTTGCCAGGTTAGTTTCTCATCGAATATTATTCCCAGGAATTTTATTTCTGTGACTTGTTTTAATGCTTCTCCGTTTAATTGTAACTTAATCGTCTTGTGTCTTCTTGCAAAACATATATGTTGAGTTTTACTTATTGATAATTTAAAACACCATTTCTTAGCCCATTTTTCAATTTTGCTTATTGCTTGTTGCATTTTATTTTAAATAATTTTTATATTTCTTCCTCTAATCCATTTTGCTCCATCATCAGCGTAGAAACACATCCCTATGTTTGATTGTTCTATATCCTCAAATATTTCATTTATCATTATATTAAATAAAATTGGGCTACATACACTACCCTGGGGGACTCCATTCTCAACTATATGTTTTTGGAGAGTGCTTGACCTACTTTCACCTGTATTTTTCTATTTGTTAGGAAACTTTCAACCCAGTTTAAGATTTTTCCTTCTAATCCAATTTTTTTTCAGTTTTATTATTAAACCTTCCCTCCATCGCATATCGTAAGCTTTTTCCACATCAAAACAAACAGCTACCACTACTTCTTTATTAGTTTGAGCTTTCCTAATTTCGTTTTCAAGACATATAAATGAATCTCTGGTGCTTTTCCCCTTTCTAAATCCATTTTGATAAGATTTTATTTTCCTGTTTGTTTCAACATAGTCTTCTATTCTTTTGTAACCATTTGTTTCCATGACTTTCCCTTGTTGTGACGTTAATGCTATGTGCCTATAACTATTTGGGTCTGCTTCATCTTTTCCTGATTTCTTGATGGGTATAATAATTGCCTGTTTCCATTCCATCGGAATTATTCTTTGATCCCATATTTTATTGTATAATTTTAATACCATGCTTATTGCATTGTCTCTTAATTTTGCTATCATGGATTTGTAAATTCCATCAACCCCTGGAGTGGTATTTTTATTAATTTCTAGTGCGGTGTCTAATTCATACCTTGTAAATGGCATGTTAATATCTATATTTTGATTATCCCTTTGTCCTGCATTTCTATTTTCCATTCTCTGTAAATTTTTTTGTACTATGAATGTCTTTATATATTTTCACTAATATTTTAGTTTTTTCTAGATCGTTTTTTTAGTATTTTATCTTTCCATTTTTAATGCTGCCATTTTATTTGTTTTATCTATTCCTTTCATTTTCCTGATATATATATATATATATATACATATATATACAGATAATATATATATATGTATATATATATATATATATCATGAATATATGTACACACACACACGGCAATGTGGGTGAAGTGTCTCGCTCAGGGCCACAGCAGCAGAATGAATCTGGCAGCCCTGAAAACATCATAAACCATTGAATCCAACCATGAGCAAAGTTCTTCTCCAGCTTGGTTGGTCCTTTTTTTTGGAGGTTCTCACCACAGGTCTGAAGAGCTTCAGCTTCTGTCTGTATGCATGAATCTATCTGTATGCTGAGCCATGCGCGCATCAGAGCCCGTATACGGCTGTAAACTCGCATGAAAAATAATGTGGCTTGCTGTGAATTAATTAAGTATTCCAGAGCAGAAAAGCAGTGCTGAGAAATCGGTCACATCCATACACCAGCCACTGTTGATATAGAAGCAGACAGCTACAGCTTTTGTACCCTCTGAAAATTCTTGATGGCGATCGGCTCTGAAGAGTTGAAACACTCTCCTAATGGCCCATCCCTAATGTACACGGTCACAATTAGTTTATACTAATAATAATAATAATAATAATGCCTTCAATTAATATAGCGCTTTTCAAGACACTCAAAGACGCTTGACAATTATCAGAGCATTATTCATTCACTCCACATTCACACTCTGGTGGTGATAAGCTACCATGGTAGCCCTCAGCTGCCCTGGGGCAGTCTGACAGGACGTGGCTCCCATTCTGCGCCTATGGCCTCCTGCCCACCACCAAACACCCCCCACCAGTCACACACATCCACCAAACACCCCCCACCAGTCACACACATCCATACTGGGCAATGTGGGTAAGTGGCTTGCCCAGGGCCACAACGGCAGAATGGCCCTAGCGGGGATCGAACCACCAACCTTCCAGTTACAGAACGACCAACTCCACCACTGCGCCATCTTTCCGCATAATATAATATAAAAAAAATTATTATATTATACATGCATAGACATTAATATTATATTGTTACTAGTGACAATACACAAAAACAATATATTATGGCAACTGGAATGTTAAGCTTTCCAACAATTTCTATTTTGAAACGTTAGATTACAAATATCATTTAAAAATGAGCTGAAATGAAAAAAAAAAAGTATCAGTGTTTCATAAAAAAAGACTTGAATGCAGAAAGAATACAAAATAAGAAGATTAAAAAAATCTTTTCTAAGAGGAAAAACACAGGAGCCGTATTTTTAAATCAATTTTTATACTTGCAACAAATCCAAAACAACAAGGGGGATTATTATAAAGCACTTATACACAGTGCAAATTAATGAAACAATTTTTCCTGAGATTCTCCATTTGTGCAATACGCTCATTTAATCATCAAAACAAGAGCATTTTTGAGTTTTAAAGAGAAAGGCCTCTAACTATTTAAAAATGATCAAATAACTGACTGTGGCGTACAAAATTACCATCGGCACAAAAATAAAAACAGAAAAGAAAAAAAATGCAACTAACAAACGCCAAATGTCCAATCAAACCTTGATTAGCAATAGCATGTGCAGGAAGACGAAGTACTCAGTTAATTGCCTCATAAAGAGATGAGTGGGTCATCCTCTTGCGGATGCAGATATAGACTCCACCCACCAAGATAAGTGCCAGAGGAGCGCAGAGACCCACCGCCATGATAATGATGATAAGCGGCGAAAATGAGTCTGATGGAGGCTCACCCAAACCCACTAGCACTGTCCTGGAGGGAAAAAGAGGGATGAAATAAGAACATTATGTTTTCATAGAAGTACAGTAAACTGTTCAGTATTGCATTTATTCACAGATTCAATTTTATTCAAACACCAACTGAGCTGTTGCAGATTGATGATAAAAAGATGGCTTTTGAAATGCTCACTGCATGAGTATAAAACTCATCATTTATTCCTGACTAGTACTTGTCTGAACAAAGTGTTGCTAGTCTGATGTGTATCTGAGCAGGTAATACATCAAAGGACATAACATAAAAAGTGATAAAAAAAATTCAAATTGAGCAAAGCAGTCTTTAAATACATCATCAAGCACTACAGAAAAAGCGGGGAAGGCATAAGCGTTCATCCTCCGCACATAACTGACTCAAATGCGGAAAACATTAAAAAAAATTCTCCCCATTCACATATGTGGGTCTTGTAAGACATACAGTTGTGTTTTGTTCGGAGGGTGAGAGAACACCCTCTCAGTTCCTAACTTTATCTGAGTGGATCACCAGCATCCTGACTGGTAGACAACAGCTAGTTAGGTTGGTGAAATTTACTTCCGACACCTGCCCCATCAGTACTGGTGTTCTCTCCCCGCTACTCTTATCCCTCTTCACCAAATACTGCACCTCCCAAGACTCCTCGGTAAAGCTCGATAAAATTAAAAGGTCTCATCCAGGATGGCGAGGAGTCTGCATACAGACAGGAAGTGCAGCGGCTGGCTCTCTGATGTGACAAGAACAACCTGGAGCTTAACATGCCCAAAACAGTGGAGATGGTAGTGGACTTCAGGAGAAGCCATTCTGCTCACCCCCTCTCACCGGCATGAGTAGTAATGAGCAGCATTCAGGTTCCTGAGAACCACCACCTCACAAAACCTTAAGTAGAGCACCCACTTCGACTCCATTACAATAAAGGCCCAGCAAAGCCTGTAATTCCTACGCCAGCTGAGGAACTTCAACCTCCCATAGATGCTGTTGACCCAGTTCTACTCAGCGCTCAATGAGTCTGTTCTTTGCACCTCCATCAATGTTCATCAATCAGACATCCGGAGACTCCAGAGGACAGTTTGGACTGCAAACAAGATCATTGGAGCTCCTCTACCCTCCCTTCAAGAACTGTTCACCTCCAGAATGAGAATGAGGACTCTCAAAATCACTCTGGATGCTGCCCACCCAGCCACCCACCTCTTCCAGCTCTTACCCTCAGGACAGCCCGGCAAAAACACAGCTTCTTCTCTCAGGTTATTCAGTTCCTTAAGCCACAACTTTCCTCACCAACACTCTCATATACTTAATCTAAATATTGCACTAAGTAAAAGGACTCTGATGTGGACTCTTTGCACATTTCCAGTCACTCCACATTATGTTGTTCTGTTGCTGCACTTTATTTTTACTTTACGCTTTGTTCTGAACATTACCTACAAAGCACATCTCTTAAGCATCTTAAACTTCTAGTTACATTTCTATGACTTTATATTTTTACTAGCTCTACTCTAGAATTTTGCTATATTTTATTTACTTTTAACGTGAGCAACTTACTTATATAATGTAATGGTTACTTTCGTAACCCCCCTTCCCTGAATAGGGAACAGAGATTTATGTGGGTAACGACTATGGGAAGCACCGCTATGGGCGCACTACTCATTCAACACCGTTTCAAAATGCCAATCAGCGAACACACTGATGGTCATGTGATCACGCCATTCCGCATAAACCGGACGCGAGCGTTATACTCTTCCTGTTGTGACGCTGGACCCGTACTCACCCCTTAGGCAACCAGCCTTATTCACGACCTTACGGTTGTGACTGGGGGACATAAGTCTCCGTTCCCTATTCGGCAGCGAACAGGTCCTCCTCCGCCCTGGCCTTAAGTATAGAGTTAATTTTTAATGGGCAATTTGGCAATTTTCTCTCATACCGACTCATACCAGAGGAGAAAGCATCGATCCCAGAGCTAAAGGGAGCCGCGCGGAGGCCATACTCACCACCTTGAAGGCTGGACTTAGAACTTCAGACAGTTTAATACATGCAAGGTTTCATTGAGGGACCTACAGAAATACGCCTTGAACCCCTGGGGAAAGATCTTTCAGAGGGAAGATAGCATAGATGGAACTAGCTAGAGCAATAGTTTGAGAGTTAGCCTTTCGGAGAACTGCTCCGCCCTCCCGAGCCCGGGGTCATGAAAGATTCAGCCGGTAGTCCCCCATAGAGGGCGCACACGCGGACAGAACATAGGAATCCTCCACTTACTCTACTACGCCTGTTGGGGTGAGAAAAGCCAAAAAGCTGGAGGTTATCTCCTGGGGCAAAATAGCGCACGTATCACTAATAATGGGACACCCCTTCGTACATCTCATACAATGCTACCACCACTGAGCACGGCTGAAGAGACAAATTCAACGCTCAGGTTATAGTACCTGGCGAAGGTGTTGGGGGACGACCAACCCGCAGCCTTGCAGCTCTCTGCCAAAGCCCAGGAGGCCGCGACACCCCTGATAGAGTAGGCTCTCAACCTGCAGGGGGCAAGGGACATCGGATGTTGTGTATGCGGTAGAGATGGCCTCCACTGGCTAACCTCTGTTTGGAGACAGCCTTCCTAAAGTCTGCTGTCCTCCAAAGCATACAAAGAGCTGATCAGAACTTCTAAGGTTCCGGGTCCTTTCTACAAAGATCCTCAGTGCTCAAACTGGGCAATTGGGACCAGGGGCTGGTGATGTCTCCTCTCTGGGCAGAGCTTGGAAATCCACTACCTGAGTTTTAAAGGGGATGGTAGGAACCTTGGGCACATATCCAGGCCTGGGCTTCAAAATAACATGAATATCACCAGGTCCGAACTTTACACAGGTCTCATCGACATGGATGGAGATTGTCCTCGATCCAGACCCTCTTGCAGGAAGGTTAGCACGAGTTCAACAGAGCAGCTACTCGGGTCTACTTGGCGAGAGTGACACCAGTTGACGAACTGACCCTGCTTGCCAGCATAACAGGCCCTAGTAGATGGAGCTCTTGCAAGACACGGAGTTTGAACCACAGACTGTGGCTTTACCTGGGGGTCCTCCGTGGCATGATGTGCCAGACATGGAGATTCCAGAGGTCTGACACGGGTGCTTGTGTCCACATCCCTGGGTCAGTACGTCTAACCGCAGGGGAACTGGCCAGGGAGGGACTGTCACGAGGGAGAAGAGTTCTACGAACCAAGATCGGTTGGGCCAATAAGTTGCCACCACTAGGACCTCTGCCTCGTCCTCCCTGATCTTGCACAGGAGGGTTGCTCACTGGAGGAAACGCATATAGGCGTTTCTTCCTGGGCCAGCAATGCGCCAGCACATCTATCCCGAGAGGAGTCTGGGACAGAGCATAGAACAGCCAGCACTGAGCATTCTCTGGGGCGACAAACAGCTCTACCTCTGCTATACCATAGCGTTCCCAGATCTGCTGGACTGCCAGGGGATGGCGTTGCCATTCTCCTGACCGGGGTTTCCACCAAGACAGTGCATCCGCTGCACTGTCTGATTCAACCTGCCTGGGATATGGACTGCAACTAGGGACAGACCCCAATGCTGACTCTAGAGGAGGTGGCATAAGACCCTGTCTCTGTGGCAAATATACTGGCTGCCAGTATCAGCCAGTCGTCCAAGTAAGCCAGGATTCGATCCCCTTCCCGCATTAACAGTACTAAAGCTGCCTCGATCACCTTTGTGAAGGTGCGAGGGGACAGAGACAAGCTGAAGGGGAGGACGCAGTACTGATACACTCGACCTTCGAGGCCAAAACGAAGAAAGGGTCTGTGCCAAGGGAGTATACTCACGTGAAAATACGCATCCTTCAGATCGATTGTGGTGAACCAATCCCCTGGATGGACTGAGTGGGCCGTGCATCTGAGGGATATCATCCTGAACCGAAATGTCAGAAGATGAGCGTTCAGGCGACGCAGGTCGAGGATTGGACGCAACCCGCCTGTGCGTTTAGAAACTAGAAAGTATGGGCTGTAAAACCCTCTTTCTCTGTCGGCAGGAGGGACCGGCTCGATTGCACCTTTGCATAGAAGAAAATCGATCTCCTCGCACAGGACCGGGGCCTCTGTGGCTAAGACAGAGGTCATTAAAACCCTGTTGAATCTGGGCGGCTTGGCAGCAAACTGCAGTTGATAGCTGTGCTATATAGTGCATACGAGCCAAGGGGAAATATTGGGAAGCTCCCACCGGCTTCCTGAAACTCCACTAATGGAGTCATACGCACTTCGCTGAAAGTTTACATAGCGAGACCGCGAACTAGCGGAATTAGCAGTGGAGACCTACCTGGGCGTCCAGGCTCGACCTCGAAGCAACATCCGGTTCCAGTCGAGGAGGTCCCAGTCGAGGCTGACTCCGACACGGAAGCACGGTCACGCCCCCTTGAATGTGCCTCTGAGATGAGAACTGCATTCTGATCTGCAATGCAAGCCTCCTGGCTGCGCACATAACCCAGGGAGTTAAAGTTTCGCATATTTAATGAAAAACTGAGGTCTGACCTGTGGGTCTGGTGCTTGATGGTGGTGGCACTTCCAAAGGGGGGGCGGGCTGGTAGCGAGGCCCCTGCAGCAACTGGACTCTCTGGGCGGCCTGTCCTTGGGACGCTTCTGATGGACCCTATTCCCCTGATAATGTTGGGGGGCCCCTGGACAGGACTACTCCTCCGTCGACTTCTTGTTTCCGTTCTTGGTCGATGTCTTCGACATGGAAGCTGACGCTCAGGGGAGGACTGAGGAGGTTTTCTCCACCGTCGAGCAGGTGGTGGGACACTGACTTAGAAGGTGATCCGCCACGTCTCTTCCTACGCGGCGTCATGAATTCTCCCACACCCTCCGCCTGCTTCCTTATCGGAGAGACCCGTGACGTAAGGTCATCTACGGCGACGCCGAAGAGGCCATCTGGGAACACAGGTCCATTGAGGAAACAGCTCCGGTCTTGAGCATGTCAGCCTGGGTCAACCAAAGATGGCGGCTGTGGTCTACTAACGTAGACATCGTGTGACCGAGCAAGCAAGCTGCAACTTTTGTCACCTTGACCTCAAAGTCAATAACTGCCCTCAGATCTTCTATAAGATCTGGCCCACAACTCCGCTCCTGCATCTCTTTCAGGGCCTTGGCTTGGAACACCTGAAAGGCTGCCATGGCATGCAGGGCAGCGGCAGCTTGACCCGCCGCAGCATAAGCCCTCGAAGTCAGGTCCAACGACAGGCTTAGCTGGTGGGATGCAGGTCTCGGCTGTTCACGCCAGGTGGCAGGATTACCCGGGCACCGCCAGCGCCTGCTTTACCCCCTAACTACCGCACCGTCAAGGGGAGCGAGAGAGGGGAGACTGACCAACCTCGCTTTGAGAGGTGCCTTCCACGTTTGAGTCAGTTCCCGATGCACTTCTGGGAAGAACGGGATAGGAGGGGGCTGTGGGGTATCATCCTGGCGCGACCCCACAAACCACGAGTCCAGTCTGGAGATCTCATGTGCCAGGGGCGGAGCCACCTCCAACCCAATATCTCTGGCAGCCCGGGTAAGCAACTCGGCCATTCCTCCGCAGCACAATCTGCCGTCACCCCAGAGGGGGAGAGTGTCTTTACTGTCTCCTTCGGGAGATGCGCCGTGCAGCAGTAGAGATCGCATCATCAGGTGCACAAGAGTCCTCAGAAGATACAAGCAGCGCATCCTCCAATAACTAACTGTTGCGTATAGCGGACGCCCCGGGGGAGCTCAACTCCACTGGGCGCCAGAGACATGCACTCATTGACCCTTACGGGCACGAGCTACAAAGCCTCCGGTGGTGGACTGAAAGTACTCCAACCTCACCTTAAGTGTGCTGCTGGACAGAAGTGTGCAATCCAAACATTCTGATCCCTCAACTGCAGCCTCAGCACACCCAAGACAACTGAGGCAATGATCGTGGCTATCCGTCAATGCAATCGATCCACCGCATCCAACAGACTTGCATGGTCGCTAGGAACACGCTACACACAGTCCACCGGCAAAACAAGTGCTCAACTCGAAAAAAGGAGTCTTACTTGTTGGTGGAAGGCGGTGAAAGTACTGGAGTCTGGGGCGTTGCAGCGGTTTCAACCTTCTGGCCGGCCGAAAAACCTCGCTGGTTGCCGTTAATCACAGGATCCCCAAAATCCACACAAGGTAATCCAAACTGTTTTGTGGTGTCTTTCACTTGGTTTTCATTTAGTTTTGAAGTCTATGAGTGTAGCTGAGCTCTGGACACCATCCGGAGCATTTGTTCCAGAGCTCTATATAAGAAGACTCTGAGAAGACATGAGAAGACTCATGGCTCTATATAAGAAGACTCTTCCCCCTCTGGTGGGTTTACTAATCTACGGAATAATCAGTAGTCCTGCTTATTGTGCAATTCGGAATTGAGGTATCATTCTTTTTGGCATGAGCCAGGGAACAAGACAAGACTTGTGAGGATAGAATAGAGCTACAAAAGTTATTAGCAAAATAAAAAAATTGTTTATATATATATTGACCAGAAGGAGGCGCTGCTACAAAAAATTATTACCCCAAGGGCAAGGTGACAAACATCGAACATGTGTGTCGATTTTTGGAATTTTAGCTGAAGCTGAATCTGTAAAAGAAATACGAGCAATTTTTGAGAATTGGACATTGTCTTACTCTGCATGACCTTCCGAATGTTTTGAAAGTAATTTTATGAAAATCAGTCAAACTTCAAGGTAGTTATGGCCGTATCACTAGGTAACACTGTGACCATATCATATTAAGGTAGGGATCATGTGTACCAAGTGAGGTGCCAAAAACACTTGTCTTGTTGCAATATAGTCGCAATATAGAAAAACAGAAAATTGTGCAAGTTTTTGAAAAATGTTTTGTGATTTATTCGAAAACGACTAAGCGAATCAAAATTATTTCAATAATGTTGGTCAGCAGTCTTAGAAGGTGATATGACATCAGTTTTGTGGAAATCAGGCCATCGGTCTTGGAGGAGTTTGAAAAAGTAAGTTATCTGCAATTGTTGACAATTCAGGAGAACAAAATGGCAGTTAGTTACATCATAGGGTGCATTTGAACAACCCTGAGCTCTGGATTCTGAAAAAAAAAAAAGAATTTTGTTTCTACGACATGCGGTTCAATAGGTATTGCAAAAACAAAAGTGAAACTTTGGACAAGTGGTGGCGTTTGAGCCAGAGCCTTGAAATTCTAGACAGTTGATCATGAGACTTATATGTAACCGTGTTTCAAATTTCACAACTTTACCACAAGCGGTTCATGGGGATGGCAGTGATTTCAATGGCAGAAGAATAATAACAAAAATTATTCCAATAGGGGACATGCACCCCTTCAGGGCTTGGCCCCTAATAATAGGGAAGAAAGCCTACAAACACTGTAGGTTCATTGCAGCTTCACTGCTTGGCCCCTAAAAAGCAGCTTTCTGTCAGTGACCTTTCACCTTTCACCTAGAGATGAATAATGTCTGGCTCACCAGCTGATGAATCGGGAGTCGTTGTAGAAGATGGGCTCCTCTGCGATGCCAAAGCTGATGTTGAGCGCTTGGATCTCCACCTGCTCGCTAAAATAAGCCTGCACGAGTGCGGAGTGAGGGATTTGATTCAGGCTCTCCAGGGACGAATGTTTACATGGTGTCACGTCCTCAAACACAGGGCTTGCTTTACGATAGGCCACAGGTTTCCATTGAGTGAACCCAGAAACACGACTAGAATTCAGAGGAGACCACAGCCACTCCGACACCTGATGGGGGAGAGGGAGTTAGAGATGTTTTTTTTTTTTACTTCTTTACCATAGCACTCACTTTCAAGATGGTAGAAATACAAACAGTGAAGGGTAGTGCTTATGGATGGAAATTGAATTTTAAACATACATAACCACACGCCATTCATCTTCTCCTCATTTGTGCACGATAACATACAAACATGAAATAAATTAATTGGAAACTGCCCTTAAATAAGGCTAAAATAGGCTTCTCAAACATAAGACTACATGTAATAACTGTAACCCTGTTTCCTCCTGATATTGACATAGTAATAATACAACGATAATTATTTTTCCTGAATTCAAAACGAACTCTATGGTTCCTAAGTTGACTTGTATATTGTAATACTATTCTTACTCAATATAATTAGCAAAAACATTTTAAAAATTTACATTATTTTAAGGAGCCATGAACTCTAGTTGTAAACAGTATTGTGAGTAAAACGCTTGTTATAATGGTCCCTAGACATGTTGAAGTTTCAGATTCAAAAGCATTTTTAAATCAACCTTGAGATGTCAGATCCCTCCACCTCAAATCTATTATATTGATGTCAGAAGTGGGAGGTTAAAGATTATTAGTCCCCAACCTCTGGGATATGAACCAGATCATTTATGGGACTGGACCCTTTACTCAAATGGGAAAGGTCATGATGGAATTCTTAAGCGCCATTATAGTGGTTTTGTTTCATTAGTTTCATTAAATGGGTTTTGGGAGTCTCCAACAACAGCTTGACAGGCATCCAAGGAGGCATACTCATATTATGTTATTGCGGCAATAATATGAGAAAGCTGCTATGAAGCTAGGAACAAGATGCTGATTGATAGTCACCAAGAGGGGTTCTTTTGGTTTGTGGGGATACTAGCTCTCTGAGAAGGGGATACTAACTCTCTGTTGAATAAATAACCTCTTTAAGAATCTTTGAAATGAGATTCTTTGAGCAGAATACTCAATCATAAAGCTATTATGCTGTTATATCATCCTTCTTTTAACTTTCAAAACTTTACATGGTTTAGCCCCTCACTATCTCAATAACCTGATTGTTCCATACACCCCCCCTCGCACACTACGCTCCTCTGACTTCTAACAGTCCCTCGGCACCACCTCTCTTCTATGGGTATATCATTCATTGCTCCAAATATCTGGAATTCCCTACCATGCTCATTGGGCACTGTAGATAATATCACTGAATTCAAATCAAAGCTCAAAATGCACTTGTTTTCTGAATGTTAAAAATCTGATTTGTTCTTCTGACCCTTATGGTAATGTATTTACCCTCTATATTTGTCTCGTACATACTTCTTTCATTGTTTCATTGTGATCTTTGTGTTCGCTATCCTGTACGTGTAATGTTGATCCTACTTTTTAAAGTGTTCTTGCGTTCTGGAAAGGCACTCTATAAATTAAACTTAATAATAATAATAACAATAACTAAAGCTGCAAGCAGCGATGGGAGGGGTCTTGCACGACGCTTCCGCCGGAGCGAAGGCTGCCTCCTGGCCTTTCGAGTTTTTAGTTGTCATCAAGAGCTCGAAAGAAGGTGAAAAGGCACTTTACTAAGTACCTAACGATACAAAGCGATGTAAAGATATAAAAACAAGAGTCAGTGTCATAAGATTATATTATATAAACTATCATAAAGTATGTGGTAGTAGCGGGGGCCAACGTCAAAATTTTGACTTGAAACAAAAAAGTTGTTATAACTCGGGCATAGAATATCCGATCCGGCTCAAACTTGTCTCATTCTCATCATAGTCCAAGCCCAAAATTAGGCGTACGACAACGAACATCATCTGTCATAGCGCCACCTAGTGGCAAGCTTTGAAAGCCTGTTTTTTTTATAGTTTTACGCTTCTATTTCAGGCATTGTATTGCATACACACTTAAAACTTGTCGCATGGGTGTAGGACCTACTAAAAAGTATTTGGGTCGCGTTTCGAAACTGGACGGAAAACCGGATATTTAAGGTTATATGTAAAAAAAAAAATCGGACTTCGTACTTTGACGAACTCCTCCTAGGCGAAATGTCCACTCCAGCTGAAAATTGGTGTAGTTACTCGTAAGGCAAGAGAGAAAAAAGTTATCAAAAGTAAGAAGTACTTCGAACGGTCTTGGGGTGGCACTCTATAGCGCCACCTGAAGCGGGTTTTGTAGCTGTTTTGCAAAGAGTTTCTTGTAGGCGAATGTAAATTACCAAGCTGCAACTTTTACTAATATAATCCTTGTTTCCAAAATCGACGAGAAGATTGATATTTTGCAAAAACCTCTAAAAATTGCTGTTTTTGCTTGTTTTATACTTTGACAAACTCCTCCTAGGCAACAAGTCCGATCCATCTAAAAACTGGTGTGGTTACTCATAAGGCATGAGGGAAAAAAAATTAGCAAAAGCTAAACAGTACATCCAATGGTCTTGGGGTGACTCTCCAGCAAAGTTCCCCCTAAAAAAAGAGGAAAAAAAAAATGGCATATTTGGACTGTATCTCCGTTCACGTTAATTCAATTTCAACAAAAACAGTCTGGCATGATTATCCTTGTCAGCCGGAACAAAAGCATATGCATCACTGTGACTGCACTCCAAAAATTTACTCTACAGTGCGTCCTTACTGCCCCCTTAAATGTGAGGAAATTCTTAGTTTTAGCTGTTTTGACCCATTGAACATGTTAGAAAGCCCACCAAAATTTGTTCGAAGGTCATGTTTAATAAGTATAATAATTTAACACTGTCACTCAAATCGTACCTTGGACAACAGCTCTGCAGCGCTCCCTTGAATGCGAAAAAAAGCTTAACACGCAATTTAATGAACTCCTCCCAGGAAAATTTCAATATCGAGCTGATTTTTGGTCTGGTGACTCTTAAGGCATTTGGGACCAAAAGTTATCAAAAACTGACCTTTTTTAAACATGTAGGGCTAAATGGATTTATTACTGTAGCACTCACATACTTTGTCCAAAAACCGTGAAAAATTTATGGAATTACAAGCCTACCATTCTGACCAAATTGCTATGATTAAGAGACGATACGCTTATAGCGCCACCTACTGCCTGTGTATATTTGTGGCTGTATCTCCCACATACTTCATCCAACGTACGTGAAAAAAATGAAGCGTGAAAATCTTGTGATTCTGAACAGATTGATATGCTAATGTTATGCTAATCTTATGACACTGACTCTTGTTTTTATACGAGTTGTTTGTGTAACAATAAGGATCGTCTTCACATTTATAGACTTGTAATGTTGGATACTTAGTAAAGTGCCTTTTCACCTTGTTTCGAGCTCAAAACAACGACGAGTGAAAAAACTCGAAAGGCCGGGAGGCGGTGCCTTCGCTCCGGCGGACGCATCGTGTGAGACCCCTTCCATCGCTGCTTGCAGCTTTAATTATTATTATTATTATTATTATTATTATCCCATAGCTGCTCTGAACCAACTGGAAAAAAACTCCAATAAAAGTAATCAAAATCATATATAAGAGTGAATGCATTTGAAGCATTATGATTAGTCCCAGGAGAGAGGGGTGTTTGTGTAAAAATTACACAATTATTTTATTTTAGAGTATTTTATTACCTTAGTGACGAGTCCAGTTCCTCACCTTTTGTGACCAATCCATGACCCCATTAAGCCACCAGCCCATACTCCTTCCACCCCTCCCCATCAGAGAAAGAGCAGTGGTGTCACTTTTAGGGATGTGTATATAATTTGTGTAGTATATAAAATGGTGTTTTATTTCATTGTGTGAACGCATGTGTTTCAGAGAGATGGCAAAGTTTAGCTCAGCAAAAGCCTCATTTACAACTCTTGTTAAGGAATGGAATGATGAGACTCTATGCTGGCTACAACTCAGAGTTTGTGACTTGGGGACCTTGACAGTCGAATACCGGCTCACGGCGTGGGGTACAACTCTGTGTGTTGGTTAGCTCTGAGATTGTGATTGCCCCAGACGTCCGTTCACAACATAGGGTGGTCTGCTCAGAGGATGGGGCTGCGGGTGGAGGGGTGTAAATCAAAACATTCCTCTGTGAAAGATTTTCTAATTGGGTAGATCAACAAGCCCACACTCCTCAGGCAGTCAAAACCCTCATCGGTGTGTGATGTCTCTTTAGGGTTGTTCCAGGCTTATCAGCTCTTTCCTATTGACTAATGTAGGAATATACTCACGCAAAGATGTAAGATATTTTTGGTAAATTATTAGTTTAAGGATAAAACTATTGGGAAATGCATCTATTTCTAACAACATTATAAAATAAATCACTTTTGACATGTGAATGCAGAAAACATTTGTTTCTAGTAAAGATCTTTTTCCCTCACACTAGAAACTACAACCCTCTTTCAGATGGTCTGTTTGCATACACACCTAATGTTTAACTCAGAAACAATATGCTCATTCACAAATTGAAGCGAAAATATTTTTTCTCACATGTGTAAAATACAACAGTCACACAAACTGTTTCAACACTGAAAACACATTTTGAAACATTCTCAAACCTTAAAAACACAACATTGAACCCTGGATCTTACTTTAAAGATGGAGGGCGTGTATTCATCATCGATGGAGCTGCGGACTCGGACTCGTCCACTTAATCCAGACTGGGAGATGGACAGCAGCTCCACAGCAAACCTGGAGTTGTTTCCCCTTGGAGCAGCACCATTTAGTACGACTTGCAGCTGCGAGGAGTTAGCATGGTGGAGGAGACTCGGCCATGCTGCTTCACGACCTTCCTCCTCATACGCTGAGAACTGAACACAGATCAATAAACACACAGTTGTCTTGTTTTTTTATCTAAGGAGCATGACAAAATATAACTTTTACTTTAACCCAGGAGTGCGTTGTGAATTGTAGCCAATTTTGGCACTCCCAAAAATTTAAAATCCTTTAAAAACATACCAAAGAATCTGCACAGAAATCACCAAAAAGCTTTAATCTTTCATCAAAGATTCCATCTGACCATGTTCATAAGCGACATAGCAAAGAGTTTTTGAGCAGACACCCCCTCAGATGTGTCACTGAATTGAGGTTGAGCTGCAACTTCTGCTACCTTTGCACTACGTTTTTTGAACACATCACAAGCCACTTTGACAAATAGTGATATATTAAACATCTCTCACAAAACAAGCCATGGCCGTGAGAAATATTTAAAGTGGTTTTTGAAAAACATGAAAACTCAACCTCAGTAAAAATAAGTAAGATGTTAACGGAGATAAAAAATAAAGTTTGGGGTAGGATTAGATTGCGGCCCACAGTGACACAAATCTTATATTTTCCCAAGCATGTGACAAGTATTGGTTATTTTCTTGACTTTTAACAGCTTAAATTCAGATTTTTTTGGAATGCAACCTAAGTATGAATGCTCACATCACAATTTTCTGGGTTATGCATTATCGAGCCCAAATTAAACGTTTCTCAAAGAAATTAGTCACTGCAGAAAATGTTTCAAATGTCTCAAGTGGAAGGGGTTTAAGTATCTTGGAGTTTTAATCGTGAGTATGGGAAGGATGGAGCATGATATTGACAGGCAGGTTGGTGCAGCACTTGCAGTAATGCGATCGATCTAGAGATCTGTGAAGGTGAAAAGGAACTGAGTGCAAAGGCTAAGCTGTGGATTTACTGCTCAATCGATGTTCTTACTTGCTCTGGGTCAACAAAGAAAAACTCGATGGATATTTAGAAAACTGAAAATGTTAGACAAAACAAGCCACAAGAGTGGCAAGAAAAGCATTCAAATCAATGTTTGCTTCCGTTAGTAGTGCATTCTGGGTGATGTATTTTCTTTTCTTTGTATCGCATTGAATCTGTATTTCCTTCTTACTGAAGACAGGAAGTATTATTTGTAATGTTAATAAACAGATTTCACACAAAAAAAATCTGAAAAACTATCAATTTATGTGTGTCAGACTAAACATAAGCTTTTATCTCTGCTCTGATTTAAATCTC
Organism: Danionella dracula; assembly: GCA_900490495.1. NCBI lineage: Eukaryota > Metazoa > Chordata > Actinopteri > Cypriniformes > Danionidae > Danionella > Danionella dracula. Next base: position 377,982 of record UELW01000156.1, read on the forward strand.
TGATTGATTTAAAGACAAAACTCATTCTTGCTTTTTTGATTTATAAAGCCAAATCAAGAAACAAAACCGGCTCCCCTTCAAAGATGTAAATTTAGGAGAAACCCTGTTCTGCATCCACATTTGTAGCACTTTGGAACCGCTCATCTTTTACCAAATTACTTTTTTGTTAGGCTAATAAAAATTACTTGATCTCTACTGGTCTCTTGTTCATGACATTGGATTGCAAAGAGTTATTTATAGTTATTTGCGGTGTGTGAGAGGGATTAGTCATTGATAGATCCCTGAGATCATTTGCTTCACTGTTGAGTCTGCCCTCTTGACTTAAACTAGACTCATGGCTGGCGAACCACCAGAAAATTATCCTGCAGTCATTAGCAAAAGTTGATTTGCTTTGTTTAAGACACATGTGACACAGTATGTTGGTGAGAACTCAAATAATCCATTGTTTGAAGTCAAGCCTTGGAATTAACTTCTTAATGTTTTCTAATGCAGTTGTCAGAGACAAATTAATTGTCAAAGCAATGCATCACACTCTGTTGGTTCAAGAGTGAGCTCTGTCCTTGATTTGAGAGATGCACCATGGTTCAAATCAAACAGTGTGTTTTTTTCTGTATTGCCATTCACCTGCAGGCAGAGGGAGCCATTGCTGAAGCTCTCTGTTTCCTCTCTTCCACAAAATGTTATGATGGGGTTCGACTGGTTAGCTGTGATGTTCACATTGCTCCAGGTAAAGTTTTCCAAACTGTATGGAGGGTAAAAACCTGATGAGGGGGTCTTCTCGGGGTCTGCGGTGTTATTGACATCATCATATTCCCAGAGCTGAAGATTCAGGAGGACACAATATTGTTGATAAGAAATACTAAATTGTGTACAGTAGGCTGTATCTATTGCAAATGCTTTCAAAAAAAAAATTTGTACAATTTTGGCCTCTGACCCTTGTGAGCACTAGCGCTGCATTGTACTGCACGCTGTTCTCCGGCACCACCCTCAGGCTCTTAGAGGAACTGCTACTGATAAAGAGAGGCCAGTTGACCCGCAGCTCAGACTCGGTGCAGTTCGAGTGGATCAGGAGCACCGCTGGAGCCCCAGAGTTGCACAGCAGGAAATGAAGAGTGTCGTTCTGACCCAGAGCGCGCACGTGAACCAGAGCCACTCCAGCTGGTAGCACTGTGGGAGGGGTCAGACCTGGGTTCAGCTCCAAAGTCACCTGAGGGAATAGTCAATGGAGAGAGGGAGAGATAGTTACTTCTTTCTCAGTTTAGCTTCAACTAGTTATGCTATGAGATGTGCCGAGGCCTCAACACGTGTGTCAAGTGGGGCGTTTCCGCGAAGTGCATATCGAGGCTTCTTTCATTTGCGTTAGGACCCAATATGATGACGTCAAAAGCTTTGCTGGCCGGCTGTACCATGTGACTGCTTCGGAAAGCGCTTTAGAGTTTCCCGCAAGGTGTTACAGACCGCCTCATAGTCTGTTGAAAATGGGTTTTTGAAAGTGTCAGTTCAGTTTGTATAGCATTAATATTGTTTGAAGTTTATGGAACAAAGAGATTTATGGGGTGAAGAGAGAAGGTTATAAAAATAACCAAAATGAAAACAAATTCCCAGTCCTGTACATGATTGCCCAAGATATACAAGTTTAGTCTGTCTCCTTTCCTTAGATCCACAAGCACCTTCACTGTCCTCCACCTGATTAAACCCATGCCACTTAAAAAAAAGAAAAAAAACTTGTGCAACCTGTTAAATGAAATAAGCATTGGGAAAATTGACACAGAGAATATATATATTTTTTTATTTTATTTACACAAATGTGATCATTAAAGAACAGATTTTTGTATTTGTTTTAGTGACTGTTATTTTTTTCTTTAATTAATAAGTAATTCGTCATAAAAATGTTATTAATATTAATAACACATGAAGCTTCAAGAAATAAACCCTTTCTCGAACCAAATGTCCCAAGTGGTTCAATGCTTCATGGGGCTTCATCTCACCATTACTTCCTTCAACCTTACAAAAAGCTTGAGTGACGTGAGTTATTTTTACCCAAAAATAGAAGTGATCTCTCCGAAGAAGCGTCAGTGCTGCTCTATTTCAAGAGGTTTTTCCCAGCAGAAGACCCTTCATTGATAAGTCAACTGAGGAACAGGGCCATGATGTTTGTTTTTGAGGACAAAGTTCCTGGACACTGATGGTTTTTAATGTATGCTTGTTTCAGTGCAAACTCCTTTTTGATCAAGAAGCAATACAATGCGGGATTTAGGGCCGAAACAGTCAATCAAATTAATAGATTTAATAAAGATTTACGAAAATTATTGACAAATTTAGTAAGTCAAAGCTTTGTTTAATAAAAATATCCAATTTTGCACTGTAAAAAAAAAATACCTGTTAAAAAAAAAGTTTACTACTGGCAGCAAAGTTGCCGGACAGCTACCATAATTTAATGGTAAATAAACGGACAGTTATTTTATGGTAGAATTCCATTCAAAATAATGATATGTTACTGTATATTTATGCTTTAATGTTACAGTCAAACTGCAGTAAAATTACAGTTTTTACCATTTTAAAAATGCCTTATATGTGTAAAAAAACTTCCAAATAACACAGAATTTCAATAAATTAATGCTTACTTTATGTGAACTTACAGTTAAATGTTGTTTTTAAATTGTGTTAACTAGTATTTTAATCGAATAAGAGTTAACCTACAGAATTCTACAGCTAAAAACAATGTTTTAGACATTTTAAATCAGTATAGGAACTCTCCATTTACTCCAGAAGAACTAATGGCTAAAGCTCCAGTTGAAATCTTCAAAGTACTCCATCTGTCATTAGCCGTTTCCCAGGAAATTTGAAGAGTAATGGTTCATTTTAGAAGAGCTCAAATTAAGGTCTATAGCTCCTGAGCTCACCAGTCCACATCTCTCCACTGAAACCCAAACCTGAAAGAAAAGATCAGACAATGAATAACCATCTGTTTTTGAGAATAAACATGTAATATTTCAAAGGATAGCATTAGACCTGACTTAATACGTTGTTATTCTGCAGCGCTTAATGTTGCATTGTTTTTACTCATAGAAAACAAAAAACTATTGAAATAGAAGAGAAAAAAGTCAATAGATTGAATTGACAAGATGAAGAAATTGTGAATTGTAGCTTTTTAGAAATGACAAAAGACTTTGTCTGTTTATTTATTTGTTTGTTTGTTAGTGCCATGTCAGCAACAAAGGTTGTCATGGCAAAAACCTGTTTGTCGGTATTATTCATACATGCAGAACTTCATAAACTACAAAAGACCATGTGCCACAAAACACAAAAGAAAGAAGACACAAGACAAGAAAGAAAGACAAAAGAAATGTGCCATGGGTCCCTATTTTATGAAGACCATAAAACTTTGTGCTTTACAAATGTGAAATTGTGCCTCTCAAGATGGTAAGCCCCTCAGATATTCTTTTATTTAATAAAACTGATCACTCTGCTTTCACAGCATGACTACTAAAGTTTATTAATCTACATAGCGAATCTGTAATCAACTGTTCCTTCTATATTTATTTATATATTAGTGTGATGTTTTTAATACTATTGCACATTAGCTTAACAATTTAATTTAATCTGTCTGATGTAGTACAATCGTCGTTCTTAGTGTCATTCCAGCTCTTTACAAAATGGTTACAGATCTCTTACCTTTGAATGTTTCCTGACTACAGCACCCTTTTTACAATTATTATTCTTTAACGTCTTTTAGGGAACTATTGAGGGCCTGAACATTAACGCCTGAACAAATAACTTTTTGAAAATAAAGTTTTTTGTGAAATAAGCAACTTCCTGTCGATTTTGGAAACAGGATTTATATTAGTAAAAGTTGCAGCTTGGTACCTTACACATGTGTACCAAATTTCATTCGCCTATGACAAAATAGTTGTACAACAGCTGCAAAAACGCGTTAGGTGTCGCTATCGAGCCATTTTTTTAATTCATTTTTCGAAACACAATCATACGTAAATTTTCACCGGGTCTGATGAGTGTGCAAAAATCTGTGACTTTTCGTTAATGTTCAGGCCCTCAAAAGTCTCCGGAAAGATGGTAAAGAATATTATAAAAAATAAAAAAAACAATAGGGTTCTTGCACCGCTGGTGCTCGAGCCCTAAATAAAGCTACAAGCAGCGATGGGAGGGGTCTCGCACGATGTTTCCGACGGAGCAAAAGGCACCGCCTCCCGGCCTTTCAAATTTTTTTGCTTGTCGTCGTCGAGAGCTCGAAACAAGGTGAAAAGGCACTTTACACTAAAGTACATAAAGGACATTTACTTTTATCTTTTAGACAAAAATCTATTGTACATTCCCATGGGAAATTAAATCATGACCGTTTTGGCAAACACTTTTGAATGGCATAAGCTGATTTAACGTTACTTTATAAAGTAATTAATTTGATAATGATCTAAACAATCTCATGATCTCAAATAATAACTTCAACATGCACACTTTTTGTTCATAGAAGCGTACACAAAGACGTAAATAGTATACTTCGACATTATAAGAAATCGCATCATGTATCAACATAAAACAGACTTCATTCAATAATCTTACCTTTAGTCGGATGAAGAATGAGAAAACCGTCGGGAAGATAATGGCTGGCGCGAAGTTTCAAGTTGGACAGGTGTTCTATCAGATTTTCCTGCCTCGTAATTTTCTCCTGCCGCAGCAAAAAATTATGGTCTTTTGATTTTCCCTACCCCATCAAAATTTCCTTCCACATATATTGATGAATGACGATGAATATGAATATGAATATATATATATATATATATATATATATATATATATATATATATATATATACATACATACATATATATATATACAAAGCTACTTTTTATATACAAATACATAATTGTATTAACATTAACCGTGTTAATAATATTCATAAAAACAACAGGTTGATTTTTAAAACGTCTTATGCTTTATATCTTTTCAGACAGTAATAGAGGTGTTATAAACACAGGCCTGCTTTTGTTTTATTTATGGAAAAATACATTTAAATAAGAGAATGTCTATGATCTGATATTTACGCCGATTAACTCCAGAATATTAACCCGAACCCTACATCACTTAACATTCACTCTTAAATTGAAGCCAGTTTAAGTCTGTTGTAGGAAACTTTATAATGAAAAATACTTTTGGTTCATTAAAAGCCAAAATGCTTTTTTGAGTGTGAGTTTGAGTGTGACAGATCAGTATTCAGAGCAGCCAGTTTATTATCTCAATACTGCCCAAACAATTAAAAATATGCTTGAGATCCTTGATTGTGTGTGTTGAACAACCTGATAGCACAGTTTAGTGAGTGAGAAGTATTGTAAAGCTTGACGAATGTATTCAGGAAGATCGTGACGCTAGCTGAGAAACAAGCATTTGTCGGAAGTTGATGTGGAGAGAACGGGCAGATCTGGTTGAAAAAGGACAGTCCACGAGAATTCAAACTAGTCCGTATTTGGTTCAAGCGCGTGTGTCTGGGGCTGTGTGAATTGATGTTATTTTATGTTTAACGATAATAGTATATCCCTGCAAATGTTGGTCCAGCTTCAACTTGGAGAGCACGGCCTGATCCGGTCAGAACTGGACGGTCCATGGAAGTCCATATCATCATCAACAACAAATCGGCTTAAGTAAATGTTTTTAAAATGCTTTAATTTATAAGCGTGTCTGGGGCTGCATAAATAGCTGTTGTTTTACAGTTGGGGTGATTTTAAACTGCACTCATTTGATAAAATTTAATGTCATGACAATTACATTGACTGTTCGATCCCCGCTAGGGCTATTCTACCGTTGTAATCCTTGGCAAGCCTCTTTATCCACATTCCCCAGTATGGATTTGTGACTGTTTGTTGGTGTTTGGTTCAGCAGGAGACCGTAAGCACAGACGGACAGCCACATCCTGTCAGGGCAGCTCTATGATGGACCTCTGTGATGGTTCTTCATCCAAGTAGAGAAGTCATTCAGGCAGGCAGTTATGGAGGTAGTTACTGCATGGGGGAATGAGAGATAGAGTTGAGTGTCATCAGCAGTGGTATGAGAATCCGTGTTTGTGGATGACAGGGCCCAGCGAGGTAGTGTAGATGGAGAAGAGAAGGGGACCAAGGACTGTAACCTGGGGAACCCAGGAGTAGTCTATGAGTGTAGGAGACCTCAGCCCTTCACTGAAAGATCTACCAGTGAGATAGGACTCAAGCCAATAGAATACAGTGCCAGTGATGCCCACCGCAAAGAGAGTGGAGAGAAGGATCTGATTGTTGACAGCAGAGAGGTCCAGTAGGATGAGGACAGATGATCTGTAGTTAGCCCTGGCACCTCGCAGCTCTTCTATCACAGACAACAAAGCCATCTCTGTTGAGTGTCCATTCTTGAAGCCAGCAAAGAAGAGAGCTGATTGAAGATGACTCGCTCAATGAGTTTGGCAGTGCAGAGCAGCAGAAAGAAATGTCTGTACTTGTCCACCAGTGATGTGTGGAGTGTAGGTTTATTGAGAAGCAGGGTGACCGTTGGCCATTTTGAAGGTGTGAGGGAAAATGGCGGTAATGATCGAGGAGTTGATGATGTGATTGAGGGCAGGTGTGATGGTAGGTGAGATGGTTTTTAAAAGATGAGAGGGGATGGGATCGAGGGGGCAGGTGGTTTGATGTGCTGAGTGTAGGAGTTTAAACACCTGATCTTCTGTGAGTGGAGTGAATGAGGACATGTAAGGAGTCAAAGGTTGTGGATGAATTTGTGTGCAGGGTGGTGCAAACAGCTAAGTCAGTTGCGGTGTGAGAGGTCGCTGGGGGATGTTGGGGTGGGCAGAGAAGTGAGTTGAAAGTCCTGAAGAGCTTTCAGCTGTCCTTGACATGTTCAATCTTGTCGTGGTAGTATGTTGTCTTAGCGTCTTGTACCTTGCTTGAGAAAGTTGTGGGTGCAGTTTGGTACGCTTAGAGGTCTGTCATGATCTCTGATTTCTTCCATTTCTGCTCTGCTGATCTGAGGGTGGACCTTCCTTACAAATCTAGCCCGAGGATTGATGGCGTTGTTCTGGCAGGTCTGGAAGAGAGAGGGCATAGTCGAACGAGGCATTTGTGGTGCAGAAATAGTTAATTGCTTCATGAATGTTTAAAGAGGAAAAGTGATGAGCGAGAAGAGGACACAGCTGAAGATAAGAGAGAGAGAGATCAAGGGACTCAAGGTAACATCGGAAGGTGACAGGAGGTGGTGTGGAGCGTGAACAGGTAGGCAGTGTGAGTTTGAATGTGATGAAGTGATCAGATGTGTGCAGAGGAGTAACTGTGAGATGATGAGAGCAGCTACGTGTGTAAATGAGATCTGATTTCCTGATTTGTGTGTGGCTGTGTGGGGACAAGTGTCATGTCAAAGAAGGACATGAGTGAGTGGAAGTCAGTAGCGTATGGTTTGTGAAGATGTATATTGAAGTCTACAAACACAATGAGTGGGCTAACATCATCCTCAGGAAAAGGAGAGCAGACAATCAAGCACCTCCAGAAATGTTGTTTCTCCAGGTGGGCAGTATATAGGGAGGATGCATTACAAATGGGGAAGTGATAGTGACAGCATGATATTCAAATCTGAAGGTCTGAGAGATGAGAAGCCCAGCACCCCCACCTTGACCCCCTTAAACAGGAAGTGTGGGAGAGGAGAAATTTATCGGAGAGGGCTACAGGCGTTGCGGTGTCATCTGGACGAATCCGTGTCTCAGTCAGAACAATGTCCAGTGAAGACTGGAGAGTAAAGTCGGGATGAAGTCTGCCTTGTTGACAGCAGACTGACAGTTCCAAAGTCCCACAGAGAGGGAGCATGGTTCTGGTGATGTGAAAGGAAGTGAGATAAGGTTTGAAGGGTTGGAATGCGTTCTATGGGGATGGGAGTGACGTGCTGCTGAGAGGATGAGAGGAATGTACTAAAAGCACATGTTATCAGATGTGTTCAGGAAATAACATGGGAAACAAATGACAAAAGAGAAGAATTGAAGAAAAATAGATACAAGAATATAGATTACTGGGCGTCGACAGCTAAATGATCGCTACTGCCGTCTACCTGCACAAACTAGACTGAACCTGTCTAAATCACGGGCTAAGGGCCCAGAGATAGTCGCTTGACGGCGCAGCTGTAAACTTTAAACCGTAAGAAAAATAAACCGTTTAGAAAATCTTTTTCTAAAATGTAAATGTGTTTTCTGAAATGTAAAAGTGCGTTGTAACTTGTAAATGTGCTTTCTAAAATGTTAATTTGTTTTGTCATTTGGAAAAGTGTTTTCAACACATGTAAATGTGGTTTTCACCTCTCCGTCACTGTATATACCTTTAAATAAGCCATAACATTTTATGTAATACTTTCAAACACTGTCACGGATTAATTGATCCACTTATGACTGTACTAAACTGCTACACAACAAAAAGGGAGTGGAAAAAGTCTTTCTTCCTATCCGATATATCTGCTGGCTGATGTTCCCGATGTACAATCTCTGTAGAGGTTTCTAGACAGACTTCCCATGATGTTAACTCATTGCAAAACTCTGGATGAAACTCGATGAGAGATTGGACTAAGGAGCAGAATGCTCCCAAGGCTGTAGCAAATCATTATTGCTACTAGTGATATGTCGTTCAAGAACGATTCGTTCTTTTTGAACCAGTCTTTAATGTGACTCCGTAGGAACGAATAGTGTCAGAGAGGGATTCGTTCAATGGCACATAAATCAATGGAGTGCTCTACTCTCTCCATACTTTTACAAAATGCCAATCAGTAAACGTGCTGATGGTCACCTGATCACGTCGTCCCACACAAAATGGACGCAACCACAACACTATTCCTATTGTGAAGCTAGAGCCATATTCACCCCCTAGGCAACCAGACTTAGTCACCACCTTACAGTTGTAGCTGAGGGACATAAGTCTCCATTCCCTATTCTGGGAAAAGGGGTTACGAAAGTAATCATTACATTCCCCATTAGTCAGTCACTACAACTTATGTTGGTGACGACTATGGCAACGCCGTAAAAAAACGCCTCAACCTATGTCCTTCCGCATCAGCCGACGGCCAGGCAGCTGGGTACATCAGTAGTCTGGCACCAAGAAGGTCCTCCTCCGCCCTGGCCTTAAGTATAGACTTCATTTTTAATGGGCAATCGGGGAATAATTCTCTCATACAAGAGGAGGGAGCATCAATCCCAAACCTAAAAGGAGACACCCGGAGGCCATACTCGCCACCTCGAAGCCTTTCGGGAAACTGCTCAGCCCTCCCGTGCCCAGGGTCATAAAAGATTCAGTAGTTCCTCATAGAGGGCACACAAGTGGACAGAATGTAGGAATACACTGCTTAATCTACTACACCTGTTGGGGCAGGAGGAGCCAAAAGCTGGAGGTAATCTCCAGGGGAAATCACTAAGAATCACTTACCACATATCACCAAGAATGGAGCAACCCAAGCTGGTCACCCCTTCGTAGATCTCAGACAATGCTACCACCCCCTAACACGGCTGAAGAGACAGATTCAACACTCAGGTTATAGTACCTGAAGAAGGTGTTGGGTGTCAACCAACCCGCAGCTCTTCCCAGTTCCAAGCAAGCCGCAACACCCCTGATAGAGAAGGCTCTCAACTGCAGGGGGCAAGGGACATCGGACGCGGTACAGATGGCCTTCACTAGCCAGTGGGCCAACCTCTTTTTGGAGACAGCCTTCCCTATCGTCTGCTGTCCTCTAAAGCATACAAAGAGCTGATCAGAACTTCTAAGGTTCCGGGTCCTTTCTACATAGATCCTCGGTGCTCGAACTGGGCAATTGGGACCAGTGATGCCTCCTCTCTGGGAAGAGTTTGGAGGTTCACTACCTGGGTTTTGATTGGTATGGTAGAAACAGAAAGAAAGACAGAAAGTGCCTGCAGATCCCCCACCCTCTTAATCGAGGTTAATGTGACCAGGAGATCTGTCTTAATTGATAGAAATTTAAGCTCTACTGATTCATGCGGCTCGAATAGAGAACCTTGAAATCCTCTAAGGACAATGGAAAGGTCCCAGGAGGGAACTAAGGATGGCCTAGAGCAGGGGTCGGCAACCCAAAATGTTGAAAGAGCCATATTGTACCAAAAAAACAAAAAACAAATAGGTCTGGAGCCACAAAAAATTAAAAGCCTTGTATAAGCCTTATAACGAAGGCAACACATGCTTTATGTATCTATATTAGCCTACTATAAAAATGACTAGGTTTGCTACGAATACATAATGAGCCTTCATGATTAAATGTTTATTTTCCCTGCAGTGAATCCTGTAGAGAACGACGCACCACGTGACTACTCTGTTGTACGATTACAATATTAATGAATTATGTTTCATTGCTTTGATGAAATTAGAGAAATGCAATAAAGAAATCGGATTTTTGATGTCATTTTTATTTTGAGGATTCCAAAAAACAACATCAAAATGGAACGTGCACAACGTGCCCCTTAACTGGGCAACAAACAATGCGAAAAAAACGCAGCATACATTTATAAAAATAAAACAGCAGCCTTTTGAAAATAAGTATATAAAATCACAGCCACTTTGTTACTAAATACGTGCATGCCTTCCCTGGAAATGTCTTTCCACGTTACTCTTGTTATTAGACAACATCCCAATACAGAGCAAACATTCAGGCGATCTTTCCGCATCGGCAATGAATGTAAAGGATTCGGTCCAAGAACCGTTGAATCCTCAGTTCTCCTCAGTTATTTTTCTCTTTGGGATCCATGGCCCACCACACAGCCGCTGGCTTGTTTACAGCAGTCACCTTACCTGGCATCCTGCCCCCTGCTGATAGAAACGTGTGTCGCGGTTGATGACGCAAACCATCGCTGACAGAAATGTTGAAATTAAATATTTATTCTAGACTCTTTTAAAGCATTGGAAAACGTTAAGAATGTTTGTCCTCCTATAGAAACCATATTAAACAAAAAATATATTTACCTTTTTCCTTTTATTTTTTCCTTTTTCAAACATTTTTGAAAAAGCTCCAGGGAGCCACTAGGGCAGCGCTAAAGAGCCACATGCGGCTCCAGAGCCACGGGTTGCCGACCCCTGGCCTAGAGGGTCTAACCCTTCTGGCCCCTCTGAGGAATCTGAGCGTTAGCTCGTGTTGTCCCAACAAGTTGCCTTCAAACGGACGGTAATCGGGCAGAAATTGCGGCAATGTAAACCTTTAGGGTGGATGGATCCAGACACCTCCTCTTACTACTACGTGCCTGGCAGGTCCTCCCAGGGGAACCGAATATCCTTCCAAAGACGCAGGTGTAGGCGGCAACGAGGTGTCACTTTCACCTTCAGTCACCCTGGACACCATGCATGCGACAAAACTCAGAACTTGAGCCAAAGCTGGCTCATATGTAATAAGCCGAGCAGCATAACCACTGACGCCAAGCCATGTTCCCCAGGAGCCTCTGGAAGTTCTTCAGAAGGACCACTAATCTTGTGCAGACTCTGCATGCTGCCTACAGCAGGTTCTGGGCACGCTCTAGAGAGAGGTGTGCTCACATATTCAACGAGTTTAGCTCCATACCCAGAAAAGATATGCTCTGGCCAGGGGTTAGACAGTTATTTTCTGAGTTGATCTGAAGCCCCAGACAGCTGAGGTGGCATAAGACCCTGTCTCTGTGGCGAAATAACTGTGACCGTGTCTAGACCAGTATAAGATAGTCGTCCAAGTAAGCCAGGATTCGAACCCCTTCCCGTATTAAAGGTACTAAAGTCACCTCAATCACCTTTGTGAAGGTGCGAGAGGACAGAGACAAGCCGAAAGGGAGGACGCAGTACTGATACACTCGACCTTCGAGGCCAAACCGAAGAAGGCGTCTGTGCCGAGGGAGTATACTCACATGAAAATACACATCCTTCATTTCTATTGTAGCGAACCAAACCCCTGGACAAACTGAGTGGACCGTGCATCTGGGAGATATGAATGGAAGTCTCAGAACATGAGCATTTCAGAACATGAGCATTTCAGAACATGAGCATTCAGACGACGCAGGTCGACGATTGGATGCAACCCACCTGTGCGTTTGGAAATGAGAACGTATGGACTGTAAAACCCTCTTTCCCTGTCGGCAGGAGAGACCGGCTCGATTGCATCTTTGCGTAGAAGTAAATCGATCTCCTTGTGCAAGACCAGGGCCTCTGTGAGTGAGACAGAGGTCGTAAGAACCGCGTTGAACCTGGGCGGCTGAACAAGAAACTGCAGTCGATAGGCATGCTGGATAGTGGGTACGAGCCAAGGGGAAATATCGGGAAGTTCCCAGCAGGGTTCCCAAAATTCACTAATGGCGTCATATGCACTTCGCCGATAGTTTCCATAGCAGGGCCGCGAACTAGCAGACTTAGCGGTGGGGTCCGAATGGAGCCTAGGTGGAGACCTACCTGGACGATCAGGCTCAACCTCAGAGCAGCATCCAGTTTCAGCCAAGGGGGTCCCACTCGAGGCTGTCCCCGACACGGAAGCTGAGAGCTATCCGGCCTGCTGTGCATCAGACGCCACGCTGAAACGAGAACTGCATTCGGATCTTCAATGCAAGCCTCATGGCTGCGTACATAACCCAGGGCGCACTGAGATATGACCTGCGGGTCTACTGCCTGATGGTGGTGGCAGCCCCTCCCTCCAAGAAGCTCCCACGTCTCCTCGTACGCGGCGTCATGAATTCTCCCAGCGATTTACCGTCTCCTTTGGGAGATTCGCCGTCTCTCTCCAATCCAGCAGTTGAGATCGTATCATCAGGTGCAAAAGAGTCTTCAGAAGATGCAAGCAGCGCATCATTCGATAATTCACCGTTGCAGATAAACAACAGACAGCCGGAGACATGTACTCGTCGACACTTGCGGGCAGGAGCTACAAAGCCTCCGGTGGTGGCCTGAAAATACGCCAACCAGAACTGTGCAATCAACACAATCTGATTCCTCAATCGCTGTCTCAGCATGTCTACGCCCAAGACAACTGAGGCAATGACCGTGGCTATGCGTCAATGTGATCGATCCACGCATCCAACAGACTTGCACGGAACACTCTACAAACAATCGACCAGCAAACAAGTACTCCACTAAAAAAGGAGTCTTACTTGTTTGTGGAAGGCAGTGAAAGACTTGAAGTCTGAGGCATTCAGCAGTTCCCACCTCTGGATCCCGCCGAAAAACCTTGCTAGTTACCGTCGAATCCCCAGATTTCCAACTAATTCGAAAAACAGGAAGAACATCACCCTCATGTCCGCTTTGTGCGGGACGACGTGATTACATGACCATCAGCGTGTTCGCTGATTGGCATTTTGAAAAAGTATGGAGAGAGTAGAGCGCTCGTAGCGGAGCTTCCTATAGTCGTCACTGACATAAGTCGTAGTGACCGACTGATGGGAAACAAAAGAACCCAGAGGACTTGAAAACATAACTTATCTTTTCTATTTCCGGCTCAAACTGCATTGGTTAACATTACGGAGCGGTCATGTGTCAGAAACAGAAAAGAAGGAAGGGACTGGGGAAAATAACTAATCTTTTAAGTTTCCGGTTTATATTGCGTTGGTAATTATTAGGGAGCGGACTGTTCTCGTTAACATCAAAGAGAAGTAATGTGTAGAACGAATGAGACTTAAACCTAAAGACAGATCAGAGGTAAAAAACGAGACTAAAAGACCAAGGTAGGCTTAAGTAATGTTTATTTTTTGTCTTCTAGTTGTAGTTTTGTTTTATTTGTAGTGTGATTCGCATTTGTGTATACACTCTCAGAAAAAAAGGTACACAGTGGTACAAATTAAGGACCTCAAAGAACACATCTGTACCTTTTCATTAGCCGTACCTGTAAAGGTGCATATGATGCCTGTAATGGTACTGTTTAGCTCCTTGTAAGGTACGACTGACAAAAAGGTACAAATTTGTTCCTACGGTACATAATGAAGGTTCCTTGATTGGTTTCTGTGTTAGTGACAAACCACAGCAACGGTGTTATGATTGGTTGATTTGGTTAAATATAATTCAAAGGCGTGAGTTTCAGTCACTAAAGTATTCACATCTGAGGCTGTATTCTTGTTTCTTAGACCGTGACCGTGGAACAAACAAATGTTTATCATGAAAACCTCAAGAGGTTACTTAAAGACGACAAGGTGAGTTGTTTTTTTACTATTTACGGACGTTTTAAAGTGTTTTATTAGTGAATGCGGGTTCAACGTTAGACGAACGACACTGTTAACACATTTTTATTACGTTATGGTCAGGATTTGCACTCTATAATGTAATATTAATATTGAACATAAACATAATTGGGTAATTATTTTGTTGTAATGAACAGTTCGTCGTTGTTTTCGGGTGGAACTCTCCACAGACTGCGGGCGGGAACACAGAGAGCGGGAAACACGGTGGAATTTTCCAGAAACTGAGACCGAACGGCAACTTTCAGCACGGCCTTAGAGACCTTAACCTCTGAGGAACGTGTGGCTAAACTAACGGAGATGGGATTAGAACTCACAGATGAAGAGAAAAGGAAATTTAAAGGTAAGGCCAAGGTTGTTGATTGTAATGTTAATGTCTTTTCTGGCGTCTAGTGAACCGTCACATCAACGTAACATTAGTGAGGGGAAATTTCCTCACGTCCGGAGCTCTCAGTAATCCGCACAATGTGTTTTTTTATTTCTTTCTTTTTCTTCCAAATTAGTTGTCCAAAACACATCAACCAAGCTTTTTAAATTCGTAAGAGCCTCCCCGTGTCGCATCCGATTTTGATCCATGTACGTTCCTCAGGAACTGCGCATATGCAGAGAAGCGCAGATGCAGTGACGGAGAGCCAGACAGGACACATATCCTTTTGGTTCATTGAAATGTCGATGTTGATCTGCAATAAATTCCTTAAAAGTAACTTGTTTGTCTTTTGCATGTCTTAACATTTTATCTTGTGTTAGTTTATTGTTTAATAGAGCAACATTATAAACTAATATATATATATATATATATATATATATATATATATATATATATATATATATATATATATATATATATATATATATATATATATATACATATATAATGTCTGTAAGTCAATGCATACATCTCTGAAGGAGCACTATTTGACTGCTTCAAAAAAAGCTTATGTGGACACAATTTCTAACTTCTGGAATGGAAGGGGGCTAAATTCAAGGTACGCACATATTGAAGACTGTGTAATTCTGTCTCTTTTCTGAACAGACACTAACATCTCAATTTTTCATGAAGAGGAGGTAAAGAAGATAAAATGGAAATATGGCCACAATGTGGGTAAAAGTTAAGATGGTGCAACTGACTGTGAACGATCAAGAAGATCTCTGGTAAGCAATGTCATAATAAATGTAGTTGATGCTTATTGTATTATTATAATAGATAGTAAGCTAATGACTATAAAATGGTTAAGTCTGTTTTTTAAGAAAGTGTATTTTTTCATAGGGAGACCACAAGTATCTGTTGGTGAGGATGCTATATCTATTAGTTCCCATGTGAAGACATTACAGGACCAGTTCAGAAAGATCCGACCCGACTCAACAGTTGTTAATGAAAAAATGAGACTAACATTTTCTTGGAAGAGGAGAGAAATAACAGATGGTGTTCCTGTTGCTGAAATTTAGCAAAAATATCATTTTCTCAGTACAACTTCAGCAGTGAGTTTTTGTATTCATTCATAAAAAACATATGCCTTGCATTTGTGTTTATTTAAAGACATTTCATTCCATTTGCAATAAAATCATAGATTGGAATACAACGATGTCTCATTTACACTGCAGGCCTTAATGCTCAATTATGATTTGATGACTACACCTGTTTTTTTTCCCTCTTTCTTCTTTTTTTTTATATGAATTTGTTTATTCTGGTATGGACCTGACCACCAGACACTTTCAAAGTTATATTGAATGTATTTCAATGCAGTTCATGATTGTGGAATTATTTGGCAGTTTTTTGTGTTATTTAATTTGTCAAATGTACATGTTCTGTGTGTATATCAAGACTTTTATGTAGTTTTAGTGATTGTAATGAAAAGGATTTTTCTTAAACTGTCATTTTAAATGTATTGAAATGGCAATTTGTTATTAGCAAAAAAAAAAGCCAAATGTTAATTAAAAAAAGTGAATATTCAGTGGTTGTTTGTGGTGAGTAAAGTTTTTCATCTGTCACTGACAGAACACCTAAAATACAAGTTCTAAAAATGTAATCCTTAACATTGAAATAGAACCTCACAAGGTACATAAGAAAGGTATACATTTGAACCTTAAAGGTACATGCTCAAAAGGTACAAACCAGGTCATGTAGGGTACATAGGACTAAGGTACAAATGTGTCTTCAAAGGGTACAAATCAGACGCTTACAGGTACAAAATGTGAAGGTACAAATATGTACCTTGACATGCAGGTACATAACTGTACCCTTAAAAGTTACCGCTACAGTGACAAGCCTTTGTACCTTTAAAGGTACAGATTGGTATCTTGTTTTCTGAGAGTGTATAGTAAATGTGTTAGGGAAGTAATACAGAACATTTTATTCGTATTTTACTAAAATGAATGAAATGACTCGAAAAAAAGATTTGTTCATTTTGCTGAGCGAGACTCAAAGATCCGAGTCGGTGAAATTATCCGAGCTTCCCATCACTAGTGCAGATGTGCTTCTTGGCTTTCTTATGAACCTAGTCCTACAGACAATTAAATTCTGGTTGTCCTTGCCTACAGTCTTCCCTATAGACTCCTGGACAATCTAATTTCTGACAATTCTGGTTTATCTTTCTTTTGTTCAGTAAGAGTGAGCGCATCTGTTTCAGTTCTACTTCCTGTTTGGACTCTTCATCGTCCTGTGGGTCGGTTTACAACATGTGTTCAATTTCAAGCAAAGAAAATAAAGCTTCCTGATTTTTCTTGATTCTACATCTGCAGTTTGGTTTTTGACACTGCAATCACTGTTTGTCTGGTAATTGAATGAAAAACGTATTAAATGCTACACTGTAAATTAAATTGGTTCAGTTTACGCAAAACAAATTAGGAAACGGATTGCCTCATTTATTCAAAGCAAATTTAGGGAGAGAAGTAAGTTTAATATTTATCTACAGGGAAGTCAAATTAATTTTATTTGCGTAAATTAACTGATAAATATTAAGTTATATATGCATGTTCAATGACGTACAAAAAATTGTTAGTACCCTCAAATATTTAGTAAACTCAACAGTTATGTAAAATCAAGTAAACATAATTGCATGTCTCAAGTAAAGCATACAATTAGATTTTATAGTGTATGGATAAGCAACAATATATAAATAATTAATTTAATAAATTAATTTTTTCTTGCGTGCTCTCATGGTGCTTGTCGAAGTTGGGATGCAGGGAGACAGATCTGGACTTCTTTATCTTTAAAAATTGTTTATGAGACAGAAGCATTGTTATAGAAAGATGATGATGACTACACATGGGGAGAGAGAGAGAAACTTAGATTTCAGCTGGTGTATGAATAACCATTAAAAAAGTGACTACTCAAATTATTTCATATTAATCAAATTGGCGAAGCTCACTTTTGGAAATTCAAGTGAGTTAAGCAATTCTAGTATAAAATGATCCGTACTTTCCATCACTAATTGCTACCGCGAGGTACAAATGGCCTAATTATTTAGTGTTGTGCTACCTGTAATATTTGATGTTTATTAATTGATATCAATAAATGTAAAAGTTAACCCTTTTCACAAAAGTCATTATTTCCTTTCGGGGTCGCCACAGCGGAATAAACTGCCAACTCTTCTGACATATGTTTTCTGCGGCTGAAAACATTATTGTCTTTGTTTTTTTTCTCATGTGATTTGTAACATTAGTGTCAACTCTAACGCTACGCTTTATTTTAGAATGTACACAGCAGGTTTTTTTTTTCATTGTTGACATTGATTGTGCTGTACAGTGCAGCAGGAAAATGTTGAAATTTATACCTAATGTACTTCTAAAGTGGCTAGTTTAGTGAAAGTTAGTTCAAAGGGAGATGAAGGCTACATCAATCTAGCATTTTTATTCAATGTGAACAGCAATCTAGTAACTTTATTAAAAATTTTTTTGTCATTCTACAAATTGCTTCCTGAAATCTAGATCAGTACTTTTTAGAGATGTGTAATGAATAAATTTGTGAAACATCTTCTAGGTGTATAGTAAACATTTCTGGCAAACTCAAAACTTTAAGTCTTTACAGTCAGCAAATAGTGCATGAACATATGATAAATCTGATCTTGAATTCTATACACTCTTTTAGTTGTCTGTAAAGTAAAATGTAACGAGATTTAAAAAACCGAATTGATTGATTAAAGTGATCGATTAATTGACTATCAAAATATTCGATAGCTGCAGCCGTATTTGGATGTTGAAAATATCCTTCTACTATTTCAGCAAATAATAAAATTATATTTCGAGGTATCTTATTATTATTGAAATTTCAGACATCACTAAATGTCATCATGATTAGTTTATATATAGTCACCACTTTAAACTTAAAATAGTTTTGATATACTGGCAAGGTGTTTAACTTATCTTGAGCGGGATTAAATTAAAATAGCTCCATTCGCTCACTCCTCCGAAAGGACAGTTTTGAAAGTAAAAAAGTTATATAAATTGGAAATCTTTGTTATACTGGAAATTCTATTAACATGTTCAGGAGAGCCACAACATTAAAAATGACATCATGTAAAATGGCATCGTATAATAACAAGTGGTGTCACTTTGCAACACTATCATTTAAAGCATGATTTTTGTCAGTGTTTAAAAAAGGTTTCAGTGAATTAACAAAAAAATAAGGTTGTAACTGGCAGAAACTGTGACAATTAATTTCTGTGGATAGCAAGTGAAGGATCTGATTGGGTATTTTTTTATAAATTGTATTAATGTGAATGAGTAGGCAAAATCTAGAAAACTACTTCAATTCAAGTGTCAAATGGCTCTGAAAGCAATAATCTAGATGATTGTAAAGGGTTGTGTGCAATTCATAGCAGTTTTGAACTGCTGATATCTTTAGCATTGATGTTAGCCTCTCTAGGTCAAATCAATAAATAAGCTGAACCTTTTAGCCGCTGTTTGTGCAAACCTATTTAATGCTATAAAGTAATTATTTACGTAATAAACAGGTTTGTAGAACAGATTAAATAATCATTAATACATTCATATATTATACGAAGCTATGTATATAGGACTGCTTAAACTACATCGAAGGCTTCCTGATTTTGGGTAATAAATGATCGATAGATTACTGAAGAGACTGATTCCATCAAATGCTGATTTGCAAACACAAAGTTTGAACGAGATCGTTCATCTCAGATGTTTACTTACGTTTCGTCGAAACGACTGTCCTTTACTTAGCACTCCTAACACAGACAATAGCATAAAATGAAGTACATTCGATCTCGGCGTCATTTTCTAATCTCGGAACACAAAAAGGGGAAAGAAAAAGTGACATTACTGCCGCTTCTGTGTTCGTGTGGGTTAATACGCAGTCACGTGATTGAATCACGTGGTCCTATCACCTGCCCAGCGGAAAAAACAAAGGGCCACTTCCTCCTTTCCCGCTCGAAGCGCGAGAAGTGGTTGAACAGCAGTCCTCCAAAACAGAGCAAGTTCTCGTTCACTCCAATGTTAAAACTGGCCAACTTTGGGGCGGAGAAAAAAAAAAACATATTTTCACCCCTGGCTCCATTATGTTTTTATTCAGATCGCTAGTTTTGATCTTCATGAACACTCTGAGGGGGTGAATTATTTTTACATTTGTTTGTTTAAGATATATAAAAATGTAAACCTTATAGTCAATCAGACGCCCTTACTATACCATGTCCCGCCCCTGAGGACGCGGTTTACAGTTAGGCTTCACCCATTTTTGAGCTTCATTTGACTTTGCCGGTCAAAGGAAAGGCCGGTGTCGCAGCCGAATTGCGCCCCATTGTAATGTAGGATCGCAAGTAACTGCGCATGTGCAGAGAAGCTCAGCTGGAGCGACGGAGAGCCAAACAGGACACATTTCCTTTCGGTTCATTCAAATGTCGACTTTGAGCCGCAATAAAGTCCTTAAAAGAAACTTGTTGGTTAATGTTATTCGTTTTCACAGCTGTGTTTGTGCTTAACTTTTGCATGTCTTAACATTTTATCTTGTGTTAGTTTATGGTTTAATAGAGAAACATTAAAAAAAACGGACCAAGAAAACATTTAAAAAGGGAAACATAAAAATATGTTCCTCCACAAATGCACAATCCACTAATTATTATACAATGTTTTAGTGGTATCAATGCTAAACCCTAAAAGTTGGAACAAACACATAACTTGTGCGATAAGTATGATAAAATAAGTAAGGCTAATATAAAATGTGCCCTATATCACAAAATAAACCAATACGTACAAACCTGCTCTAAAACACTTGAACTCATTTTGATTATTTTAAAATCAGCATTTAAACAAATTAATCTAAAAAAAAAAAACAGGTTAAAAAATGACAACTTTATATTTTAATATAGACATTTTTAATAAAAGTGTCTGAATATAAACCAATGTTAATAGAAAATGAAATACTCTTTCAAGCTTTGGCGTTTTTATTAACAGCGTGAACCTTTTTGAGCATTCTGACTCTCCGTACACACAGTTGATTTTGGCGGATTCTAAGCGATTCGCAAACTAAACGTACGTACGGTAGCTTAGCAACTCCGCACGATCTCTGTTGTTGTTGCGTAAAGGGAACGGAAATTCCTGAGGGATACTCGCTCGGATGCGACACCGGCGGACGCTGCTTGCAGCTTTAATTAATACTTTTGCTTTTTGTTTACTTGTCTTGATACTTTTGTTTGGATATGCGTGTTGATGGATGGTTTTGTGGTTTACGCTACCAGTCTTCTTTTACTTGAATGTGTTTAGTTTCCTTTATATGAAAAGCGTGTTTTTTTTCTGATGCTTGTTTTATTGTAGTTTCTTTTCTTCTGAAAGTTTATTAGAAAGAGAAGTATGTTTGTGTTATTGGAAACCTGTGTGCTGGCTTATGTTTGAGTTAATTTGCAATTTAGTGTCTTTACGTTATTATTGATGTTCAATTCTCACAAGAGCCTGGTTAGTATCCTCTTCTTTTTTTCCTCAATGTGAGTCCTTTAAACTATGTATAATCTAAAGGCCAGGGGGCATAACAAAGTTGAACACATAAAGTAAATCACATAGCTTATAGGACTTAGACCCATTATAGGACTTAGATGAAAAATGAAGCACTGCAAAGTGAAATGATTTAGATAATTTTCTGAATTGAGAACTGTTATGGAAAAAAGAAAAAAGGTGAGTTTAAAGTTAAACCTGTAATTAAAAGTCACAAATGGTGTTTAATTTTCCATTTAACATTTGAACAGGAAATTATGTATCAGACTCTATTGCCACAGGATCTTTTAAAATTCAAAAACATTAAATGGCATGACCAACTGCACAATCCACATATCTCCACATAACCACCAGAGGTCAGTGCGAGCTAAGGTATGGTTTCTACTTTTACTGTAAAGAACCCCAAGGGGTCCCATTCATCCATTGATGCACCCACAAGATAATGGGCTTTGTCAGTGATGGATGGTCTTTTAGGGTTATCATTAGTCTGTTACATTTAAATTGTTCGCATTAGCTACTTTGGTTGGCATTTTAATGATGCTTAGTCACTGAAACTATTTTGTTTCTTTACTCAAAGTTTCTGGACTGGTCGTTTTTGGCGGAGGGCTATTTCTCCAACTGGGGTAGTAATCCATCCTACTAAACTCCAAGATGAACAAGAAGGGTCTTGAGTTCCTTCATGTTCATTCATAGGGGCTGTACAGATGTACATATCAGCTGTACATATTCCTTTTTTTAAATTTTACTTTTTCCACTGGATGAGATTATTAATCCGACTTATACCTTGACAGTTAGCCGAGTTAGAGCTGGAGTATGTAGACCCAATTGGGTTTGGAGCTGTCTCGATCTGCCACAAGGTCTAAGGGGAACATCGGAATACTTCCCAAGCTCTCAGCGTTCTAAGTCTGTAGGCAAGGCAAGTTTATTTGTATAGCACATTTCGTATACAGGGTAATTCAAAGTGCTTTACATTGGAAATAAAGACTAAAAACAAAGTACATTTAATAAAATCTAGCAAAAAAAGTCATTTAAAATCAAATTGATTAAAAACTGAAAATTAAAAACATTGATTAAAACAAAGATTAAGATCTGAAGTGCAGAGATAAAATAGTTGTTCTGATGTTGGTGCTCTGTCGACAAAAGCGCAACTAAACAGGTGATTATTTAGCCTGGATTTAAACGTGACTAAAGTGTTGGCACCCTTAATCTCCTCTGGAAGCTGGTTCTGAGATGACGAAAAGGGAAGGATTTGCGTTCCTTCCGCATGTGCGCTATTTTCTCGTAATAGACACAATGAATTCTTCTTTATGCATTTTTAATTTGACAACACACATAAATCAAACACTTGATAGATGTTTAATTTGTGCACAAAACAATGTTACAAAACCACAGGCAAAACTCCAACAGTTGATAAAACCAGACAGCCCCTTCCAGCAATGGCAGGTTGATTTTACACACCTTCCTAGGAGGGGGCTGAATAAATATCTGTTGGTATTTGTAGACACATTCTCTAAATGGGTTGAAGCATTCCCCTGTAGAAGAGAAGATGCAAAAACAGTATTTCATACTTGACAAAAGATATCATACCAAGGTATGGCATACCATGTGGCATAGATTCAGACAGAGGCCCCGCCTTTGCAGCAAAAGTAATGCAAGGGGTAGCAAAAGACCTAGGAATAAATTGGCACTTACATATCCCTTACCACCCTCAGTCATCAGGGGTAGTGGAGCGAACAAATCGCACCATAAAAGATAAATTGAGAAAAGCTATGCAAGAACAGGGGACCTCAAACTGGCCCGCATTGTTACCAATGGTGCTGGCTGACATGAGAATGTCCCCACACAAAGGACTCCAGGGGTTGTCACCCTATGAAACAGTGATGGGTAGACCTTTTCCGGCCCCTTGAAGAAGGGGCAGCTTAGCTGTTGGAGATGGCTCAGGTGACATCCATTTAAGAGAATATATACATCAACTAATTGAGGTTCTGAACCAATATTGGCAAAAGACACATTCAGAGGTGGCACCAATGTCTGAAGACAGTACACACCCATTTAAAGTTGAAACTCTGACTATTATTGTGTGTCCTGATCGCCCCTCCCTTAGGAGGATATAAGAGGAGACTGTACTGTGTGTTTTGAAGTTTTTGTCTGATTAAACTCATACTCACAACAGTTGACTTATTCAAGGAGCAAGGATTGAACCTTGAGGGACTCCACACGACACGGCAGTCCACTTCGACATGTAATCACCAATGTTTACATAGAAGCCTCTTCCTTCTAAGTATGATCTGAACCATCTTATCACAGTTCCTGAAAGACCAACATAGTTTTCTAGACTTTCGAGAAGGATTTTGTGGTCAATTGCCGCTTTAGTTTCAATGCATTTTACAACTTGTTTTGAGAGTTTTTGTCTATTTTTAAGATCCAACAGCATTTGTTATCACCTACAATTTTGTTTTTCTAATTTTAAGAATTCTTGCCAAGTCAAATTTTTAGGGCTGGGAATTTAACGCGTTAATTAGATGAATTAATCACAGAAAAAAATAACGCGTTAATATTTTTAACGCAATTAATGCGCCTTGCCCCCCTACAGATCTGTAACTACACATTGTAGAGCTGCAGCAAGCTAGTAACAAAACTAACAAGATGCCAAATGAAAAGGACGAAGAACTGCATGGTCTCCTTAAGGGCGATTTTAAATACAAAAGAGATGCTAGTGGAGCCATTGATAAAACAAAAGTCATTTGCGTTTTTTGTGACAAGGAATTTGCCTATCATCGAAGCAGTTCTAGTTTGATATCAGGTATCCCTGAACTCGAAGCATGTTTTAGCGAGCTCGCTAGTCACCTCACCCCCGGCTGCGACAGTCAGCAAGCTCCGCCAAACCACGCTGACTGATACAAGTCACCGCAAATTAAGTAAGTCTACATCGCAATCATTAACAAATGCGATATCTAAATGGATTGCAATGGACTGTAGGCCTGTTAATGTTGTGGAAGACAAGGGGCTTGTGGATGCATTTCGAATCGCTGCCTCCGACCCAACCTACACACTACAGTCAAGAGTCGCAGTAGTTTCGAGAATAAATCAGCTGTATGACAACGAAAAAATATAAAAACTGGACAGCTTAGCTCAATCTAAACATGTGGCCTTAACCGGAGATCACTGGACGTCTATCAGTAATCACAACTATCTAGGTGTTACTGCGCACGTCATTGATTGTAACTGGAAACTTATGTCCTTCGCGTTAACTGCTGAAGTCAGTCACACGGCACTATTGTAAAAAAGAGTACATTGTTCAGATACGTTATTTGTTCATAAGAGTCGATTCAACGTTCAGTTCATTTCGTCGCGTCTGGAAGTAGGCGGAGTTTCATAAGTATCGTTATTTTAAGAGCATTACGGAGAGTCACAATACTCGTTGTCTTGTCAATTATTGAGGCAAACTAATTTATCGTGTTGATACCTAGCTCAGGAGTGAGTTGGGAGAAGTTGAACGAAGTAGTAGGTGGTGCAGGAAATTCTGTGCAAAGTGGAAGACGTGTTTAATCCGTGTCCGTCATTGAAGAAAGTGAGTGTTTTCTATTCTTCATCTCGTTGTAACAAGTATTTCTGTTTACATACTGTCGTTATAGTGTTCATGTATTATTGCTGTGCTATGTATTTGAATATTTCTGTTATATGAGACATGGTTATATGCTCCTATTGCTCGGGTTTTGCACTTGCTCTTCACGTGCGCCTCGCGTGGCTTCCTCATGTGTCGTTAATTGTCAATGTGATCGCAATGTGACTGAGATTGATTTGAGTTCTATCTTTTGTTCTAGAACCACACACAGACACACACACCCCACACACACAGATCCACAGATACACACACCTTATACCACAACAGAGCTACTGCTGATCTGCAGCTTCATCAAGAACAACTCATTGGGAAGGACGCCGTCATATCATCTCATCGCCCTTGAGTCTTCTCTCTTCATCTTGTGGAGTCTGCAACGCACTTAATTTGCCGTCAATTCCAACGAGGTTTGCTTTGGGACTATTGGGACTGATTGTGACATTTGCTCTTTTCTTTGTCAGGTTTCTTGTATATTGCTTTTCTGTTCATTATTGCAGGCCTGCATATTTTCTTTGTGAATGTGCATTGTCAATGTGCAGAGATAGTCAGTACACTGCTTGTTTATTTAATACATTTATTTGTTTACTAAAGATTCTGCTTTATTTCCCTTTTCTTGTTTAATGGTCATCAAACTGAACTAAGTGTTCTCTAAAATGATTGGTACCGTATTAGTAACTAGTGCTTCATATAGTCTACGTAACATTATTTGGTCCTTCGAGCCGGAGACTAAAACCACTTTAGCGATGACGACCAGACCAAGAGAGGAGATTTATCATAATGACACTGTACGTTCTCGCAGAGAAAGCAGAAGGCCATATCATTTAAGTGATTATGAGGTTGGCTACACACCAAGACAGCTCTCCTTTGCTGATGAACCATCTGATGTGGTTAGTTGTATTCGTGAAATGAGGGAAGAAAATATGAAAATGAGACAAGAAATGCAACGCATGTCTGAAATGATTGCTTACTCTCCTGTGTTAGCTTCTCAGGTGTCTTTATCAGTGCCAGAAGCAACTGGGGTATCATCGTCACCAAAGTCTAATTGTATGCAGTCAGCTACTCAGGTTCAGGGAAAGCCTCGCGAAGCAGATCATACTCCTTTGGTGCCATCTAGAGGTGGTTCCCTCCATGGTGTTCAGGGCTGTACACAAGATGTCATCGTAGAGCTAAAAGACAGTCTAAAGAAAGTAGGCAAGTGGAATGAAAGTCCTCCTAGTTCAGGTGCGTCAACTCCTTCATACTCAGTACCTCAAGATGAAACATGTAGTGTTTCACCATTTAGTCACAGTCAGAGGGCTAATCTCCCTAAGGAGGCATGTGATTGAACTGGTAACCACAGAGATGGCCCCTTTCTCTCTAGGCATAGTCTGCCTTCGATTGGCCAGGCACAAAATACTTATGTTCCCCTATTTGATCATTCTGAAAGTAATTACAGACCAGAGTACAGTTCAGATGGTAGACAACTGCGTTCTCAGGATTATGTTAATCCGCCACCAGTGTATTATGGGAATAATCGCTCCTTGCATCCACCCCCCTTGCAGTATAGGGGGCCGACTCCTACGATTCCAAATTTCGTTCATGACGATCCACGCGAATTCGCTCGTCTTCAGCTTGCATTAGATAATATTTTGCCTGAAGATGCATCAGAGTCATTCAAATTCCAAATTCTGTTGGACCACCTTAAACTGGAAGATGCTCTACTCATAGCTGACTTCTATAGTCACAGTCGTTCTCCGTTCACTGACACCATGCGAGCACTGACTGATATGTATGGACAACCGCACCAGTTGGCTTTACAGCGTATTTCTAAACTGATGGATAGTCCTAACATCCGAAGTGGAGATGTCAAGTCGTTCAAGGCATTCGCTCTTCGTGTCAGAGCACTAGTGGGAATGTTGAATCAGTTAGGTAGACCCGGTTGGACTGAGTTGAAGTGCGGCTCACATGTGGCTCGCCTCTTAGCTAAGTTACCACACGACCTAAGAGCTAATTTCAAGAGATTCATTAACCCCTTTCAGACTCCTGTTCCAACACTCATAGACTTCATGGATTGGCTCGAATACGAAGTTCGGGTGCAAGTTGAAGGAACTCAATATGATGCCTTTCTTGATCATGAGAAACAAAGTGCCCGCAAAGACAAACGAAACAATTTAAATCCCAGAAGATTCACTACGGTTCTACATGGTGGGGAACAAAGAGTGGGAGTAACGGGGAATAGGAAGACTGGATTCAGTCAGGTGGACGCAGAAAATTCTCAAGAGAATCCAAAAAGGTACTGTCCATTCTGTGATTCAACACAGCACTACATGAATCAGTGCTCCAATTTTAAACTCTTAACAAAGGAGCAGATTGAAAGTTGGATAAGAACCGGTAACAGATGCTGGCGGTGTGGACGAGGGCATTACTCTTCTAAATGTACACTGAAGGCCAAATGCAAACGTTGTGAGAAGCGACACCTTGATGTTCTCCATGATGTCAACAGCAATACGGATAAGCAGTCTAAACCCATTTCTCACACATCTGAGCTTCTCACTGATTCAGCAAGTAATATCTCCCAGACTCTGTATTTAGATCGTCCTTCGAGTAGCAAACAAGTCCTGCTGAAGCTCATTCGAGTCATTCTTCAGAATGGTGACAAGTCCTTTGAAACCTTTGCTGTGCTCGATGATGGGTCAGAACGAACAATCCTTTTGCATGAAGCGGCTCAACACCTTGGCCTTCAAGGAGCATTGGAAGACCTAGCTCTTCGTACAGTCAGACAGGAGGTCCATACTATCCATGGAAATTCAGTTTCCTTCACTGTAGCTCCTGTTTCTAATCCTGATCAATTATTCCAGATCAAAGGTGCCTTTACAACTAAAGAGTTAGCACTGGTTCAGCACACTTACCCTATTTCTGATTTGCAAAGGAGATAACGACATCTCCGTGATTTGCCCCTGCAAGAGATCAACAAGGCTCAGCCTTTATTGCTCATAGGATCTGACTATCCGCATTTGATCACTCCTGTTGAGCCTGTTCGGCTCGGACCCCCCGGTGGTCCGGCTGCAGTTCACACAAGGCTGGGATGGACCTTACAAGGCCCCTCTAAAAGAGTTTTAAACCTTATTTAGAGTCCCAAGCATGTATGTTCATCTCATGCATCTCCCCAGAGGGTGAATTGTACAATCACGTACAAAAACTTTGGCAATTGGACACTCTTCCTTATCGCTCTGAGAAGATAGTCACCAGATCTAAACAAGATGCAGAGGCTATTCGTATCTTGGAGGAAAAGACTGTCAGAGTTGAAATAAATGGAGTGAAGAGATATGCAACACCGCTACTTTGGAAAGAATCATCTGTTCTACTAAATGCCCCCAAAGAGGCAGTTATGGGTATGTTGTTTAGCACTGAGAGGAAACTTGCTAACGACCCCCTAAAAGCTGCAGTGTATGATTCTGAGATTCAGAAACTTGTGCAATCAAGACATGTCACTCCTTTAACGACTGGAGAGTGCGATTCAAGTTCAAAGTCTTGGTACATACCTCATCACATGGTCCATCACAACAACAAGAACCGCATTGTCTTTAATTGCTCTTTTGAGTATAAGGGACACTCTTTGAATGAGCATCTCATGCCTGGTCCTACTTTAGGCTCTAGTCTTTTGGGAGTTCTTCTTCGTTCTTCGTACTGACAATGATCACAGTGATATTCAGGTATCCTTCATTGCAGCGAGGTCTCGAGTTGCTCCCAAGAAGCAAATATCCATTGCTCGTTTGGAGCTCTGTGCTGCATTGACTGGAGCACAGCTGGGAGATGTTTTGAGGAAAGAGCTCACTCTAAACCTCTACCAATTTGTATACTGGTCAGACTCAACTACAGTTCTCTCTTGGCTACAGTCTGAGTCATGTAGATACAGAGTGTTCGTCGGAGTTAGGGTGACAGAAATTCAAGAGTTATCAGATCCTACCTCTTGGCACTATGTTGACTCTGCATCCAATCCAGCTGATGATGTCACTCGCGGTCTGACATTGATTCAGCTTGCTGAAGTCACAAGATGGAGACAAGGTCCTACCTTCTTAAAGCAATCAGTTGAATTCTGGCCCAAAGCACCTGAACATATGGCTGTTGAAGAAGTTTCTGGAGAGCTCAAGAAGTCAGTGTTTTGTGGATCAGTTAGTGAGACAGTCACCAACACTTTACCTGATGCTAATCAATATACCAGCTTTCATGACTTGATTGAGTCTACCGCAAGGACTCTGTATGGGGCGGCTAATGGAACTGATACTTTGGGTGCTGATGAGTTTGAAAGAGCAGAGCTGTCTATCCTTAAACAATGTCAAATGAAGGACTTTCCGAAGGAATATGCTTTACTCAAGGAAGGGAGAGATGTTCCTGGACAAAGTCGCCTCGTCAAACTTTCCCCGGAGTATGATGAGAAATGGGATTTGATCAGAGTGGGAGGACGGCTTCGTCGTTGTGGTAGTCTGAGTGATGAAATCCAACACCCTGTGGTGTTGTCTCCAAACAATCCAGTAGTGAAGCTTCTGATCAAGCAATATGATGACAAACTGCAGCATCCTGGCCCTGGAAGAGTTTTTGCGGAGTTACGCCGCAAGTTCTGGATTTTGCAAGGGAGAGAGGCAGTAAAGAACCATCAACGCACCTGTGTTGACTGTAGGAAATGGAGAGGTAAGCCCTCAATTCCCCGAATGGCTGACTTGCCTCCATCTAGTTTAAGGCTATTTAAACCTCCCTTTTACTCCACTGGGGTAGATTGCTTTGGTCCAATGATCATAAAAATAGGTCGTCGCAATGAAAAAAGGTGGGGTGTCATTTTCAAGTGTCTTACCACCCGCGCAGTTCATCTTGACATGCTAGACCATATTGACCTAGATTCATTTCTGCTGGCACTCAGGCGATTTGTGGCCCGAAGAGGGAAGCCATACGAGTTACTATCTGATCAGGGCACAAATTTCAAGGGTGGTTGTAAGGAGCTGGATGATGCTTTTCAGATGATGGAGCCTAGCCTTCAAGATCAGTTGGCTAAAGAACAAATCAGGTTTCAATTCAACCCTCCCAGTGCACCTCACTTTGGTGGGTCTTGGGAAAGAGAGGTGAGATCAGTAAAAACTGCTCTACGAACCAGTTTAGGTTCTCAGACGGTTTCTGAAGAGGTTTTGAGAACAATTTTGATCGAAGTGGAGAATATCCTCAGTTCCAGACCTTTAGGTTATGTCTCTAGTGATGTAGCTGATCCTGACCCAGTTACCCCAAATTCTTTGTTGATGGGGCGGCCTGACTCCTCTTTGCCACAGGTTATATACTCTGCTTCTGAGTCACTAAGTAGGAGAAGATGGAGACACAGTCAGGTTATAAGTGATCATTTTTGGAAACACTTCATTCATGATTTCTTGCCTACCTTGCAGTCACGTCAGAAATGGTTCAGAGAAAGAGAGAACATTGCGGTTGGTACTGTTGTACTTATTGTTGATGAACAGATACCAAGAGGTCTTTGGAGAGTTGGAACAGTCTCTTCACTTGTTCCAAGTTCAGACGGTAGGGTGAGAGCAGCAGAGGTAAATGTTAAGGGTCACATTTATACAAGACCAGTGGCTAAGCTAATTGAACTGCCTTCTTTGCCCCCAGACAGTAATGAATAATTCTAGCGTTATCATTGGCAAATTTGTTTAACAAATTTGGGGGCGGCTGTAAAAAAGAGTACATTGTTCAGATACGTTATTTGTTCATAAGAGTCGATTCAACGTTCAGTTCATTTTGTCGCGTCTGGAAGTAGGCGGAGTTTCATAAGTTTCGTTATTTTAAGAGCATTACGGAGAGTCACAATACTCGTTGTCTTGTCAATTATTGAGGCAAACTAATTTATCGTGTTGATACCTAGCTCAGGAGTGAGTTGGGAGAAGTTGAACGAAGTAGTAGGTGGTGCAGGAAATTCTGTGCAAAGTGGAAGACGTGTTTAATCCGTGTCCGTCATTGAAGAAAGTGAGTGTTTTCTATTCTTCATCTCGTTGTAACAAGTATTTCTGTTTACATACTGTCGTTATAGTGTTCATGTATTATTGCTGTGCTATGTATTTGAATATTTCTGTTATATGAGACATGGTTATATGCTCCTATTGCTCGGGTTTTGCACTTGCTCTTCACGTGCGCCTCGCGTGGCTTCCTCATGTGTCGTTAATTGTCAATGTGATCGCAATGTGACTGAGATTGATTTGAGTTCTATCTTTTTTTTCTAGAACCACACACAGACACACACACCCCACACACACAGATCCACAGATACACACACCTTATACCACAACGGAGCTACTGCTGATCTGCAGCTTCATCAAGAACAACTCATTGGGAAGGACGCCGTCATATCATCTCATCGCCCTTGAGTCTTCTCTCTTCATCTTGTGGAGTCTGCAACGCACTTAATTTGCCGTCAATTCCAACGAGGTTTGCTTTGGGACTATTGGGACTGATTGTGACATTTGCTCTTTTCTTTGTCAGGTTTCTTGTATATTGCTTTTCTGTTCATTATTGCAGGCCTGCATATTTTCTTTGTGAATGTGCATTGTCAATGTGCAGAGATAGTCAGTACACTGCTTGTTTATTTAATACATTTATTTGTTTACTAAAGATTCTGCTTTATTTCCCTTTTCTTGTTTAATGGTCATCAAACTGAACTAAGTGTTCTCTAAAGTGATTGGTATCGTATTAGTAACTAGTGCTTCATATAGTCTACGTAACAACTATTCTGATGCGTGTCCGAACAGTTTCTAACAGTGGCTGGCGAATGAGGCATCCAGGAAAAGGTGACCACAGTCGGAACTGACAGCGCCCGCAACATGGTCGCAGCCGCAAAAAAAGCTTCCCTTTCATCACATGCTGCTCGCTGCCCATATATTACAGCGGACCATTACTGTTTGCCTGTCTGATCGTGGATTCGCGGACACTATGACCGTTGTGCAGAATAAAAGGGCATCTTTAAACTCAGAAAATGTGAACAAGTTAGTCTGTCTTAGCAACTTGTTAAAAGATAAATAAGAATTTACAGTGTAGCATAAGGGACAGGCTTATGTTCTATGTCATGTCCATTGCAATTTAGTTGATATATCCTATAGGCTTGTGTTCAGTAATGAACAAAATTGTCATGATCGTTGTGATCTTAGACATTTGTTTATGTTTAGTAATAATGAAAACTGTCATTTGTAACCAATTGTGAAATTGTCATATACTGTAACCTGGGTTCATAGGTTTGTGTTCAGTCATTGATAAAAATGTCATGACCATTATAGTCCAAGTTATAGGTTTGTTTTCAATAATAAATGGTAAAAAAAACTGCTTCTTGTAATGTTTGTATGTATTTGCAATTAAATGCGATTAATTCGATTAATTCATCGCCATACCATGTAATTAATTAGATCAAAAATTTTAATCGCTTGACAGCACTACAAATTTTCTTACCCCATTGGCAGATTGTTTTGCTTGATATAGGAAAAGTTTAACTTTATTTGAGTTTTTTTTGCAGTATGACTATTATAATACACACATTAAAACTCCTATTCTTTCTAATACAATATAATTATCGTTACTGGCCTACTAATGTAAAAACCCTTAAACCCACAACCACAAAATCTATGATCCCATATACAATTATCATTTACTAGCAAACTAACAAGAATCCCTTAAACCCCCACCCATCAAAACATTTTAAACAAGTAAATGCTAGCTTTAAAAAGGTAACATAAATTATTTTGCAGCATTAATACTTACCTTAATAGGCAACATAATTTCCTCACATGTCCATTTTGCGTCGTTTGCTCGCCGACATTTTTTTGCTTGTCCCGTGAAGTTCCGGCCACTTTTTGCCGTCAGCCAATCAGATGCCTTAACAGAATGTATTATGGTAATTACTCAGGTGTTTTGTTGCAGTACCATGTTCCGACTACAGGGGCATACTCTCAAACGCATTGAATACTCATTGTATAGTAAAAAAAAACCTTGAATTTATGGTATGTAAGGACTAAAAATTGGAGGGAAAGCTTCTGGGACAAACAAAAATGCTTCTACCCTGCTAGAATTATGAGGACATGGGGTCTGTTCTCATAAACCATAATGTCCTAATAGTCCTGGTACATATTCGGGTCAAATTTGTTTGTGTAAAAATCTCTGCCTAAAATGTAAGTAATTTTATCGTAAAGAAAGGTTTTGGCACCCAAATATAACTACACCAAAGTATCCCAGTATAAAATAATGGTTGGCTCAAAATACAATAATTTACCCAACGGACAAAATAACAGCTGAATTATCTACTAAATTGAATAGGTGCCATGCATAACACATAGCTTGGAAACAAAATAACTTTGTTCAGCAATCAGCAATGGTAGAACTAATATTTCTGAATATATTTATATATACACAAGAGCACGAGGCAGGCAGCAGTAGTTAGCCAACATTTCCCCATCATATTAATCATTAGAAGTAACTTTAGATATTTTATTTGTTTAGCATTTGAAGTGGAATCTCCTCAAAAAGGGGAAATGGTAGTGTTACTGCTTGATGAGCCTAGGGTGAGTTTACGAGGTCACAATGAAGCTCATTATAGAGCCAGAGCAGAGGCTTGTGTCGAGTGGAAATGTATTGTACGTTATTGTGCACACCTGTCCACTTCAAGCACTAGTTTCATCATTTTCATATCTCACCTCAAAAGCATACTGGGTACCGGCGATCTTGACTCAAATAGGCATGCTTAAACACAACACACCTGCCCTCACTGCTGTCTCCTTTCACGTGAGCTCCCTTGAGCCGCTGGAGCGCCCATGCAGATGCTTAAAACAGGCGTATACATTTCACTTTCACTGTATTTAACAGGCAGTTCATAATAGGATAGTGTATTTTTTGTTAATTTTTTTGTTTAGTCGATAACTGCATTAATTACTTAATTAATGTTGGCTTTTTGGGATAAAGTAAATTTTAAACACACCTTGAAATTTTACTGGGGCACTGATGAGTTTACTAGCACGCACCCCAGTAAAATGGGTCTAGCAATGCCCCTGCTCCACAATGGCAAAATTATTTAATTTACACACTTTTACTCAAGACAATGATGAGCTAAATAAGTCTATGTGATGAAAAGTATGATCAATCAATCAAGTTTTTATATAGCGTTTTTTTCAAAGCAGCTTCACAAAGTTCTAGTGTGGATCAGGTAGAGTAGATAGGAATTCCTTATGTGAGGCACATGCTAGCCACCTCCCTAGCATAAAAAATATATATGTTAATATATTATATATATTAAGATCTATCGACAAAAAGTTTGCCGGACTTTACCTGAAAAATACAAAACAAACAAACAATGACAAAACATAAACTAACAAATGAAAAACAATGGTTGGAAAAATGTAACAGACAACAAACAGATGATCAGCATCAGCTGCAGGATGAGAGATAAATGATGGAGATAGAGTAGATAGGCTCATTAAACCTGTTTTTTCAACAGTTTGTATGTTTATAGCACTCAGATAACAGATCTGTTTGGACAAATCCCAGTAGCCAATTATTGCAATGCTAAGTTAAACAGATATGCTTTTAATTTAGTGTGGAACTCTGTGAGCTCCGGACAACATCCGGGAGTTTGTTTCAGAGCTTTGGGGCTCTATATGAGAACGCTCTTCCACCTCTTGTGGATTTACTAATCTTCAGAATAATCAATAGTCCTGCTTCTTGTGATCGAAGAGAGCGGGCCAGAATATATTGTGACAGAATATATCTGCTCAGGTAGGCCGGAGCCAAGCCATTTAGCATCTTAAAGGCAAGGAGTAGTATCTTGTAGTCAATGTAATATTGTACAGGAAGCCAATGAAGAGAGCACAAAACCGGTGTAATGTGATCATATTTCTTTGTTCTTGTGAGAACTCTAGCTGCTGCGTTCTGGACTAACAGTAATTTCTGTAGCGTGGTGGCTGAGCAGCCGGCTAACAGAGCATTACAATAATCCATTCTGGAGGTCATGAAAGCATGCACTAATTTTTCTGCATCTACGATAGCAGCATGTTCTGTACTTTAGCAATGTTTCTCAGGTGAAAGAAGCTAGTCTTAGTAACATAAAGATATGGCTCTTAAACATCAGTTCACTAACTATAAGAATGCCAAGATTTTTCACTGTAGTGGAGAAATGAACAGTGCTCTATATTTAAAACTGAGAGATTCTGTACTTGCCTTTTAGATCCAATAAGTAATATTTCTGTTTTATAAGGATTTAGCATAAGGAAATTTTCATTCATCCAGTCATTGATATCAGAGACACAATCTGAGAT
The DNA here is from genome assembly GCA_900490495.1 of Danionella dracula. Lineage (NCBI taxonomy): Eukaryota > Metazoa > Chordata > Actinopteri > Cypriniformes > Danionidae > Danionella > Danionella dracula. The sequence goes on from UELW01000156.1 coordinate 413,029, forward strand.
CTTATTTAGCTTTTTTAAAGGTCATTTTGCTGATATATAGAGCTGGGTGTCGTCTGCATAGCAATGGAAACTAACCCCATGTCTTCTAATAATTTTGCCAAGGGGCAGCATGTAGATTGAGAATAGGATGGGTCCCAAAACGGATCTTTGAGGAACTCCATACTCTACTGCTATTGTGTCTGATGAGTCTCTGTTTACATGAACAAGCGGATTCTGGTCCAGGCACGCACACAGGTACGGCTCAACCTGTGACGAGCACATGCCCTTTTTGTGATTAAGCTTGCAAGTGCCCTTTTTTGTGGTGAAGGTTTTATTTATTTATTTTTAAATGAATCAATGCTATTTGTAACTCTTTATGTATGTTTCCCTTTTAACAATCATTTAACCAGTTAAAACATTAAAAACCGCATCCCTATTAACCACTCAAACTGTCAATCAAGCTTCACAACTCCACCCTCTCGAGCGCCTCGAACTTTCAGCACAACCATCAGTCAGAGGAGAAGCAGGTGGACGTCTGCGGTAAAATATTTTGTCTAAAGCGTTGTATTTATGAAATAAACACTAGTATGTCTATAAAGGTTGATATAATGTATTACCACACATTCGCTAGTCAAAAACTCGCAGTGTGACTGTGTTTGAGTACGACACAAAGCAATTCTTATCAGCTAGGTAAAATAATTTATAAGAAATTTCTATTTTGAGTTTATGACTATCTGCCGAATGTTTGATTGCATGTAAATTATGCGATGTAGTTTGTTACCATTTTATCATATCCGTTAAAAAGGCAGTAACTTTGTCCCACTCTTGCTATCTATGGTCTGTGAGCCAATCGACAATTGTCGATCGTTCGTTCATCAACATTTATTTTGTCCAAATGTTTAGTTGTAATTCGTGCAGTTTAAAGATAAATGTGGGATTTATATTAGGGTCATAATACATTGAACAATACCGAATGTATTGCACACACACATATATAAAAGTTGTACAAATTATAAATATATTGCAGAAATATGTATGTATTGCACATTTATAAATATAATGCACATTCAAGGTAGTGCAGAAGTTGGATCAGTGAATACTTGAATATAAAATTATAAAACGTTTATGATGCTGAGGTCATAAACATCTTCAAACACATGTCTCACAGAAGAGAGTTATTCGTTTTAGTGTAATTAGTTTTAAAGAGACCCTCTATATGTAAATATTAAAATTATCAAAAACAAATTAAATATGAGAATATTATTGTGTGTTATTTCTTTGGGGTGGGGGTACCCTTTTTTCAGTTTCAGCACATGCCCCTCAAAAGGTCTGTGCACGGCCCTGCTCTGGTCAGAGAAGTAGGAGTTAAACAATCTTAGAGCCTGGCCCTGGATGCCTGCATCGTTCTCTAGTCTCTCAAGGAGAATCCTGTTATTGTTTTGCTCACACAAAGGGAAACGACGAGGGAGATGCAGGTAAGTGAAGTTTATTTACAGGTGGTTAGAATACACAGTTCAATGGTATTCCGAAGACAGGCAGACAGGCGACTCCGTAAGCACGGGTAAGTTCAGACATAAGAGTTCAGTAAACCGTTCGATCAGTTCCCTTATGATGCTCTCTCTCTTTCTTCCAAGAATGGACAGGCAGATTCAGACAGACGATACAAGTGAAGGTTCAGGAGTGGTGAGTCTCTAGTAACCTTGATCCGGGACAAGGACAGAGTGAACTGGGTGAGTATATATAGTGGTGGTGTGATTGAAGGACACAGGTGCGGGTGATTAGTACTCAGGTGATGGTTCTCGGGATTGGATAGGTGCAGATGGATCATGAGGGGTGTCGGTGCAGGTGCTGGGTGTGACAGTTATCTATCATATCGAAGGCTGCACTGAGATCTAGCAGAACTAGAAGAGATATATTCCCTTGATAAGTAACAAATCGTTTGAAATTTTAACCAGCGCAGTCTCTGTGCTGTGATGCGCTCTGAATCCAGATTGAAGATCTTCATAACAGTTGCTCTTCTGTATGAAAGAGCTGAGCTGTGCTATTACAACTTTCTCTAATATTTTTGACAAGAACGGAAGGTTAGAGATTGGCCTATAGTTGGATAACTCAGTAGGATCCAGGTGCGTTTCCTTTATTAGTGGTTTAATTACTGCATGTTTTAGCTGTTTGGGATAGTAACCTAGTGATAGAGATGAGTTTATAATATTTAGAAATGGTTCTTTAGCTATTTGTAGCAATTCTTTCAGTAATTTTGTTGGTATAGGATCTAGCATGTTGTTGATTTAGATGCTGTGATTATTTTTAGCAGTTCTTTCAGGTCAATATTTGAAACATTTTGCAGCGAGTGAGTCAAAGGCATAGGATTTGAGTTAAGCTGCTTTGATTGAATATGAGTTTTAGTAATTTTGCATCTAATAGAGGTAATTTTATTTGAGAGATAATTCATAAAATCATTGCCACAAAATTTTATAGCTGCATTTGAATCTGTCGATGTTTGACTGTTTAGTAGATCAGCCAATGTCTCAAATAAGAGGTGTGGGTTATTTTGATTTGTTTCTATTAATTTGTGATAGTAGTTAGTTCTTGCAGTTTTTAGTGCTAGTCTATATTTAGACATGCTCTCTTTCCAGGCAATTTTGAATACTTCCAATCGATTTTTTTCCATTGATGCTCATAGTTTCTGGTTTGTCTTTTTAGCACCTTCGTATTATCATCAGACCACAGATTGGCCTGTCAATCTCTGACATGTTTTAATTTAAGCGGGGCTACAGTGTCTATGGTGCTAGCGAGAATATTATTCATACTGTAAGGGATCTTATCAAGATCATTTTCATCTTTAGGTACACTAGAAAGGTGAGTAATATCTGGTAGGTTTCTTATTAATGCTTCTTTAGTATTTAGATTTATTTTTCTCCCTAGTTGGTAGCGTTGAATGCTATTGCTAATGTTTAAAGTATGCATAGCTCAAGATATAAGATAATGGTCTGAGATGTCTTCACTTTGAGGCGATATAACAATGTCACTGAGGTAAATGCCATGAGATAGAACCAAATCTAGAGTGTGATTTAGACGGTGAGTTGCTCCGGCCACATTTTGCTTAAACCCACAGGAATTTAAGAGGTCTGCATAGACAATACCCAACTAGTCTTTTTTTGTCATCAATATGAACGTCTCCAAAAATCTGTATTTTATCTGCTTCAACCAAAAGATGTGCAACAAATGTGATGTGTGAAAGTTGTCAATGGTTGGATGGTTATGTTGTGTTCACTTGACACCAAAAAGCAGCCAGTACCATGTAGAGAAGGATGCATAAAATCCTAAAACCCCAGAAATATCAATATCTACTCCACTGATCTACTTTTTGTTCCATGATCGCATCTTTTCATTCCCTTGACATATAAAAAAATCTAACATTCAGATATTTCTGCATTAACCAGACTAAGACTCAGTGTTCAGCAGGGCCTACACATACTCTATAAAGTCATTCAAACATGTTCAATAAGTCCAGCTCAAGGCCTAGAAAGAGATATTCTACATCGGTATTAACCAACTCTTCTAAATTGCCTTTATAAGGTTGAAGGTGACAAAAATAGGCAGAAGAACAAAAACTGAATAGTGATTATCCTAAACATGTGTCTGTAAAGCTATATGTTCGGGTGGTGTAGACTTTCTCCTCTGATGCCTCCCTGACCAGGGGAAACATTCACACACACACTTATTCACACTTTAACACTATGGACAATTGTTCTTACTCAATTCACTTATACCGCATGTCTTTGGACTTGTGGGGAAACTGGAGCACCCGGAGAAAACCCACGCGATCATGGGGAGAACATGCAAACTCCACACAGAAATGCCAGTGACCTTCTTGCTGTGAGACGACCGTGCTACCCAACTGCGCCACGGTGACACTTTCAGCACAAGATATGATAAATATAAAAAAACTGCATTTGTTAAAAGTAAATATCAAACAGAAAAAAGGCATTAAACAATGAGATACAATAAGAACAGTGTTGTTGATCCCCCATTTTAGCCAGTGCATCTAAATCAAGTCACTCTGGCTACTGGTATTGAAATTACCGGTCATTTCAAATCTAAATGAAATGAGTGCAATAATTCCCATCAAAACCTTAATTCTGTACTCAAAACGGGCAACCCCTGTTCCAGACCCACAAGACTGAGGCAGACCTGTTATGTGGCACCATCAGTCCCACAAACCCTCACTACTTCCTGATTAAGACATGACAAATGGTATATTTTAGATTTCAATTACTCAATAAACAAACCCAGAAAACAAAAAAACTTTTTTTTGAAATTGAACTTTATTGATGTGTGAACACGCGCAAGTTACAGCAGAAAAAAATGTGGTTTAAGCTCAGGTTTAAATGGTATCATTTAGGACAAAAACAGAAGCTGCTGTTTATAGAGCACCTTTATATATCATATATACACTCACCTAAAGGTTTATTAGGAACACCATACTAATACGGTAATTTACCCCCTTTCACTTTCAGAACTGCCTTAATTCTACGTGGCATTGATTCAACAAGGTGCTGAAAGCATTCTTTAGAAATGCTGGCCCATATTGATAGGAGAGTATCTTGCAGTTGATGGAGATTTGTGGGATGCACATCCAGGGCATGAAGCTCCCGTTCCACCACATCACAAAGATGCTCTATTGGGTTGAGATCTGGTGACTTTGGGGGCTATTTTAGTACAGAGAACTCATCGTCATGTTCAAGAAACCAATTTGAAATGATTTGAGCTTTGTGATATGGTGCATTATCCTGCTGGAAGTAACCATCAGAGGATGAGTACATGGTGGTCATAAAGGGATGGACATGGTCAGAAACAATGCTCAGGTAGGCCGTGGAATTGAAACGATGCCCAATTGGCACTAAGGGGCTCCTAATTATCCTTTAGGTGAGTATATATATATATATATTTGTTTAAAATCATTGTCTGTGTGAGCTCTAAAATTAAATAACAAATACACAAGAAATCTTTCCAATAGAACGTACAGAATCCAGGAGCATTCACATTTTTACATCCTCCAACAGCAATAGCTTACATTTTTTTTTGCAAGCTTGAATTATTTGAGATCTCATAATTAATGATTATCTTAAGTTATCTAGACATTATCTTAATCTTATCTTAAATGAGGTCTCCTTATTAACCTTATCTTAATTGATCAAAAGCTTCTCCTAATCTTATCTTAAATGAGGTCTCATTACTCTTATCTTAATAAGGTGCAATCGCTTCTCAACTGTTTAACACAAAAAAAAAAACTTTATTTAATGCAGTTCAAATCCAATTACTCAGCTGAGGTTATTCTGAACAGTGTCACTATTTGTTTGGTTGTTGTTGACTCATCCAACATGAGTTAAATGAAACAATAAAATTTCCTTCTCCTTTGTGTCAGAATGCTAAAGCCTGGCTTCAGTGCTATTTATGGCTTAATCAACAAAAGGCCTGATTCATTTTCAGAAAAAGGAAATGAATACATGCATAGATGTCATTTATGATGTTGAAAAAACTTTGCATTTTTAATATGCTCCTAACTTCTGAAAGAGCAGGAACCAGCTGATCGAAATGACAGCCTATAGCTGCATGTAACCCCATGATGACAGATAAGGTTCTGTTTTGTGCAATTTAGTGAGATGTAGTTGAAACTCATTTTTTAGCCATTGCATAAATTCTATCTGACATGCACAAATATTTTGGAAAGTCCAACTCCAAGTTAAGTATGGCTCCTATTTTAATCTTCTAATAACAATTTGGATAAAATGTTGTTCTTCGACCTAAAAAGTGGTTCAGGAACATTATATTGTCTATGTTTATGGAGTTCATAGGGACAAGTTTAATCTCAAAGAGCTGCTGAAATGACCAGAATACCACAATAGTTGCATTTTCTACAATATATATTGAACTAGTAGTTGTTTTATTTAAGTATGGCCTACACAAATGTATTGAATAAAGTTTGAATTGAGTTTCACAGCCCTCCCTTAAAGGGTTCACCAACTGAAGTAAAAGACCTTTTCTGTATGACTCAGAGCTTCTCCAGAAACCTCGCTTAGCCAAGCTGAGTTTCCATCTGATATGTACCACCACAACCCTCATGTCCAAACTAGAGCATTTGTAAGAAGCAATGGCTGAACTTTAGAGAAGAGCCATAAAATGATGCCAGAACTATGAGATAAAAAACATCCTTAGCTGCTTACAAACACAGACTGGTGTGGTTCAAAACAAGCATTAGAAAAATGAAAATGAGTGAGTAGGTTCTTTATCTGGGATTGCAGAGCAAAGAAATAAACAGTGTACATTTTGCAATACATAAAGCAGCCTTTTCAGTCAGACACTAAATAGAGACACAGTTGTGTCTTTAAATTGATTCTACAGAAGCGTTCCTGCTCAAGCTTTGAGTTACTGCTCAGTTGGGGAAGAAAACAGCTTTATTTAACAAAAAAACACAGCAGAGCAACTGCCTCTGATTGGTTGTAGAGCTGATGATGTCATAATTTGTGCAAATCACAAGGATGGGTAACTGACTCAGCAAACATAGCAACGCAACGTCTCTAAGATCTGAAAGCTGCAATCCTATTATTTCTCCAAATAGTGTGTTTTTCAAATGCAACTTCTGTCTGAGCTCATGCTTTATGAAAGAGAGCAGGTTCCTGAAGCAGGTTTACTGTAGTTTCAAGAGTGAGGATTTTCTTCCTTTTACACTTGTATCTCTTACTCATCCAATCCAAGTGCTCGAGCCTCTTCTGGAGTCAAACCACCCTTCAGAGTGCGCCTCACTGACACATGAGAAGAGACATACATTGTTAGTACACACTCATGTACATCACTGTTACAGTATACAATGCATATTTTAAGAATTTGTTATTACAGGATCTGCATGCAGGACTCCTCGATCTTTTTAAAACCAAATGCAAGCTCTTCAAATAAAAAGTAATATAAAAAGAAGAGATTTCACTCTAACTTAACCTGAAACCCAATCACTTCTCAGACCTTACAAAACACAACATGAACATCCATCCATAGGAGACATCCATAGGAACCCTGTGTGTGTACTGTACATGATTTGCGGTTGGCTTGTGAGCGTCGGCGCTCCCTTGGCTGTGCTCTCTCTCGTGGACTCTGAGTGGCTGATCGTACAATCCTCTCCATGATCTCATCGGCTGAGTCTTCATCTGCTCTGGTCCTCTGTGCAGCAGAGCGAACGATCCTCTCCATAATCTCCTCTGCTGGGTCATCTGTCGCACTCTGAGTCTTGTCCTTTACTGCTGACCAGGCACTGTGGACTGAGAAGCACAGGAGAGATAGATAAACAACCGGGTTCTAATTTATAAGGATTGCATATGTAGGGTTGGGCGGTATACGTTGGTATAAATATACAGTAGTACCTCAAGATAATTCAAGAAATTCTGTGACGTCTTCCCAGAAAGCTTTCCCTCGCATCACGCACACTTTGGTTAAGTGTTGTTGTCTTAAATTTGTGAACCATTTTCATGTTGCTTTTTTGGCAATGTTTTGGCATTTTTATGGCCATGCCGCTCCTCCGCTGGCCATGGCCTGGTTGTCCACTCTCCCCTATCTCCTCCTCTGACCCTTCGCCACATCGCCTCACTCAAAAGGTGTGGCTTGCAACGAATTAGGCATTCTACATGTAAAACTTGCTTCTATATATGAAAAATTCTGCAAACGAATGCTATCCAGGAATGGAAGGCCACCCTCGCATCCTGAGGTATCACTGTATCTAATCAAAATGGTTTTTTAACAAATGTGAAAGGGATGTCAGCACTGATAGCATAGCAATTAGTCCACTGACATATGGTGCAAATTTGTATCCGGCGACAGAGGATTCCAGCCCCAGTCCTTTGCCAATACTTCTCCCCTGAACTGCCCTGTCTAAAAAAAGAAATTAAAAAGCCCCAAAAATGTCTTTAAAAAAAAAGAAAAGCATGAAAGTGGTTCGAAGTTGTAAACACAAGTTCCAGAACTGCATCAATCATTAAATGGACCCATGGACTCCATATTTTTCTCATTGACAGAATAAACAGTGTGTCTGACCTCGTGGCGACTGCTTTCTTGTGCGTTTCCTCAGCCCATTCATCATGCCGGAGTGAGCATCACCGCCACTGATCTGAGCACTGCTCCTGAGCACCACCTTCATCTGCTCATGCTCGGCTGAGTCTTCTGTATCACATACATTCTGAGGAGGAGCACTGCTACTCACACACCCTGTCTAAACACACAGAAGTACTTTTCAAGGGGTTAAATTGAAAAGTGCAAAATTGCATCGTCAATAATTTTTTCCCTCAAACATCAAACTCGTTCACAGACAGGATTTCAGGAAACAGCGGCAAAACTACATCTACAAAATCATCAAGAATTTCATGACAGTGCTGCAAAAGAAGCGGAAACATAAAACAATCTGTGAATAATCTGAAACACCATCAAGAGGCACCACAAAGAGAGGTACTTTAAGATCATACCGTTATAGGTTAAAATAAACCTGCGAGCTGACGCTATCGTGAACATAATAGTTTTCATTACTCATGTTTTAGCAGAATACCGTAGAGTTATTATTAAACACATTTTGGTGATGTCTTGGCTGGAATAGTTAGCATTAGCTCGTTTCAAACCATGACAAATAAACGTTATGAAGAAATTATGCTATCACTGTCATAGAAATACATACATATTATAGCTTTCACAAACGGATGATAAATCAATACATTTTAAAACGCATTTGTATGAAAGACTTTCATGTTCAAACTGTTGAAGATTTCAATGCTACATTTTAAATTATTCAAGCATGTAAACAATTTGTCAGTACTTTAGTATTTGATGTTTTATTAAAGTGATGAGCTATTTGACTAACTATCCACTTTTATAGCATTACCAAAATTATAGCAATAGCACACTATGGCACATTATGAATTGGCATATATGGCAAATTATCTGATTGGGTTTAGGTTTTCTACATTAGAAACTATTAGTTATGGAGCTACCTAAAAAGTCCCAATATTACACTAAACATGTCATTATAATATGTACTGTCAAGTACTAAAGTATTTTCATATGAACAATATAAGCACTTTATACTATTAAGTTCAGAATCAGAATCCAGTAAGATGTAACTTTCTCATTTATTGAATTACAAATAAATATAAATGTATGTATATATTTTTTATATAAAATATACATTTATTAAATTTTTTGAATTACTTGGGTCATGGAGACCAACTAGAAAGGCAGTCAGTGGTGGAGGAATAACAGTTTAGTTATTTCCTATTAGGCTTCAGGAGGGAAAGGGTGTTACAGCTTGATTTAGGCCTGTTTTGGACTCGGTCTTGACTTGGACTCGAACAGCATTGGACTCGACTGTCCTGGACTCGGACTTGTCTTAGACTCGACAATGGCGGACTTGACTGACTACAGCCCTACACTCATTAGAATGTCACTCTTTAACTCTTTAACTGGGAGATCAAGCATAAGCACTGTGTAAGCTGTATGGGTGTGGTCTGGAAGAAAAACTTTAAAATTATAATTGGAGGAAAATATGGTCACAGTATACATGTATGTTGTTTTACTTTATAATAAAAATAAATACCTAAAAATTTGGTAGACATGTGCAATAAAAAAAGTTTGTGTAATTCAGTAAACACCCTGACAGCCTGTTGTTACTGTGTGGCTTGGAACGGATTAAGCATTTTACAAGTAAAACTTGCTTTGATACCCTGGAACGGATTAATTACGCATCTCGAGGTATCGCTGTATTTACAATAAATTAATTTTCATAAACAGGGCATCCAAAGATAAAATGTACAAGACATTCAAACACAGTCCAAGTCTTTATGCAGAGATGTCTCAGCCTGGGTCTGAGATATTATATTTAGAGGCAAACTGAAATATTTTCACAGCATTCAGGATTAATATCAGAACAGACGAGTAGTTGGTCAAACACAGAATCATACCTCAGTATCTTCTTCATCATTGGTCTGAGATGAAAAACACAGAAATGAATAATCAACAGAAGCTTAAGATAGATTGTTAACTTCATGATCCTTGACTGACTATAGCCATAACGCTGTACACAACATTGAATTATTAATAAAGACAACAAAACTCTTGGTAATAAATATTTAAAACATAACATTTTTGGCCTTTGAATATTCTTGGGGTCAAAAATTAATGCACAGAATCTCCTGAACACTAGAAAGCGCTTTTGTGAATGGAAAGTCACTCCAACCCACACAGTGGCGGAGCAGCACTTTACCTTGGGAGTGAGGCTTGTTTTGTAGACCCTTTTACTGTTCGTAAACAATGATGATGTTTCAGCAAATGCATATAAGCTTTGATAACAAAAGTATGGCAGAAACTTCTTTAAATGATTGGAAAATCTGTCAACATTAACTCACTAGCTATTGTACTCTATAAGATGAAAATATATGCTTTTAACATTTTTAAATCTTTAAAAATGTTGAAATGAATTTCATCACTGACATGGCACACCCAGAGTACTGATTAATCAAAGTTTAGCTACAACTATTGAATGGATATGAATGCAACCACTTCTAAAGATAAGAATACAGCTGGATAAAATATGGAGAGATTTATCCTCCAGTTCCTATACACTGATCACTGATCGATTTAAAAGCTTCTTAAATCAGAAAGACATTTACATGCGATTTACCTGAGAACTCGTGAAGTCTGTGATCATCTTCCCTCTGGTCTTGTTTCTCTCTCTGTGATTGGCTCGTTTTAGTTTCTGCTGCAGGACTTGCTCTCGAGTAGTTCGATACTCCAGAGCAAACTCACTGAGGATTTTACTGAAGCGCATCACACTCATTTCCCGAGCACTTGAGAGTGGCTGACCCAGGAAGAGCAGGAAGGCATGAAACCTATCAAAAGAAAATCGAGATGCTCTTGTCATTTGAAACTTTTGGCCTCTGGTCGCCAGAGGTGATTATAAATATCAAGGTTTCTACACATTGGATTGAATCAATTTTGCCTCATGTTATGCAGGTTAGAAATGTAACCAAAAAACTTTGTAATATTTTTAACTAAATACAAAAAAATACAATTGAATAACATTAATAATCATCTACTGTTATGTGCGTAAAGAGCATAACTTATGTAATGGGAAAAATGTAATGTTTAATAGAGATAGGTACAAGCAAGGTACAAGACACGAAGACAACATACTACCACGACAAGATTGAAGATGACAAGGACAGCCGAAAGCTCTTCAGGACTTTCAACTCACTCCTCTGTCCACCCCAACCTCCCCCAGCGACCTCTCTCACTGCAGATGACTTCGCTGATCACTTCACAGACAAAACCCTCACCATCAGCCGGCAGTTTGTACCACCTTGCACCCAAATTCATCCACAATCCTCGACACCATTCATGTCAGCATTCACTCCACTCACAGAAGATCAGGTGTCCAAACTCCTTCTCTCAGCGCATCCAACCACCTGCCCCCTCGATCCCATCCCCTCTCACCTTCTACAAACCATCTCACCTACCATCACGCCTGCCCTCACTCACATCATCAACTCCTCGATCGCTACGGGCACTTTCCCTAACGTCTTCAAGGTGGCCAGAGTCACCCTGCTTCTCAAGAAACCTACACTCTACACATCACTGGCCTACACTCTACACATCACATCTACCTTCTTGAATCAGAAAAACAAACTTGATGACAACTAATCAGGCTTCAAAAACGGACACTCAACTGAAATGGCTTTGTTGTCTGTAACGGAAGCGCTGCGAGGGGCCAGGGCTAACCACAGATCATCTGTCCTCATCCTACTAGACCTCTCTGCTGCGTTTGACACAGTCAACCATCAGATCCTTCTCTCAACTCTCTCTGCGATGGGCATCACTGGAACTGTACTCGATTGGCTTGAGCCCTATCTCACTGGTAGATCTTTCAGTGGAGTGGTGAGGTCTCAAACACTCATAAACTGCTCACCGGAGTTCCCCAGGTTCCCCCTTCTCTTCTCCATCTACACCACCTCCCTGGGTCCTATCATCCTCAGACACGGATTCTCCTACCACTGCTACGCTGACGACACTCAACTCTACCTGACGTTCCCCCCCTGATGACTTGTCAGTAACTACCCGCATAACTGACTGCCTGAATGACATCTCTACTTGGATGAAGAACCATCACCTTCAGCTCAACATGGCTAAGACAGAACTTCTGGTAATCCCGGCTCATCCCTCTGTGCATCACAACTTTTCTTTTCTTTCCATTTCATATGTTTTACTTTAAGTATTACATGTTCTATTGTTTCCCCTACTCCACAATTATCACAATTCCCAGTATTCCAGGAGGAAGGTTTCGAGATTGTGGGTTCCCCATCAGTCGGTCACTATGACTTATGTCGGTGATGAGTATGGGAAGCTCCGCTAGGGGCGGACTACTCATTCCACACTGTTTCAAAATGCCAATCACCGAATGTGCTGATGGTCATGTGATCACGCCATCCCGCATAAACCAAACGTGAGCATGATACTCTTCCTGTTTTTCGCCTGGAGCCTGGAGTTTGGATTACCTTGTGTGGATTTTGAGGATCTGGTGATTAACGGCAACCAGCAAGGTTTTTTGACCGGCTGAAAGGTTGAAACCGCTGCAACGCCCCAGATTCCAGTTCTTTCAACGCCTTCCACCAAGAAGTAAGACTTCTTTTTTCTAGTAGAGCACGTTTTTTTGGCAGTCGACTGTTTGTAGCGTGTTCCAAACATGTTGCGACTGTGCAAGTCTGTTGGATGCGGTGAATCGATTGCATTGACGCATAGCCATGATCATTGCCTAAGTAGTCTTGGGCGTAGACATGCTAAGGCAGCGGTTGAGGGATCAGAATGTGTGGATTGCACAATTTTGTCCGGAAGCGCACTTAAGGTGAGGTTGAAGTACTTTCAGTCCACCACCGGAGGCTCTGTAGCTTGCGCCCGTAAGGGTCAACGAGTGCACGTCTCCAGCGCCCAGTGGAGTGGAGCAGGGTCCCATGCGCTCCCCGCTCCCCCGGTGCGTCCGCTATCTGCCACAGTGAGTTATCAGAGGATGCACTGCTTGCATCTTTTGAGGACTCCTGTGCACCTGATGATGCGATCGACACTGCTGCATCGCAGAGAGACGGCGTATCTCTCGAAGAAGACGGTACATCGCTCTCCCCCTCTGGGGTGACAGCAGAATGTGCTGCGGAGGAGATGGCAGAGTTGATTACTCGAGCTACCAGAGGAATTGGGTTGCAAGTGGCTCCACCCCTGGCACCCGAGATCTCCAGGCTGGACGCATGGTTTGTGGGGTCGCGCCGGGATGATACCCCGCAGCCCCCTCCTATCCCGTTGTTCCCTGAAGTGCATCGGGAACTGACCTAAACCTAGAAGGCACCTCTGAAAACGAGGTTGGTCAGTCTCCTCTCTCTTGCTCGCCTTGACGGTGTGGTAGCTAGGGGGTACGAAGCGATTCCCCAGGTAGAGTAGGCGCTGGCGGTGTACCCGGGTGATCCTTCCGCCTGGTAGGAACAACCGAGTTCAAGGCTTATGCTGCGGTGGGTCACACTGTCACTGCGCTACATGACATGGCAGCCTTTCAGGTGTTCCAAGCCAAGGCCCTGAAAGAGATGCAGGAGGGGAGTTGTGGCCCAGGTCTTACAGAGGATCTGAGGGCGGCTACTGACTTTGCACTCAACGCAACAAAAGTTGCAGCTAGCTCGCTCGGCCACACGATGTCCTCGTTAGTAGTCCACAGCCGCCATCTTTGGTTGGCCCAGGCTGAGATGATCCCTCAAGACAGGAGGCATTTCCTCAACGTACCTGTGGTCCCAGATGGCATCTCTGGCGCCACCGTAAATGACCTTACGTCGCGGGTCTCTATGATCAGGAAGCCGGCGGAGCAACTGGGACAATTCATGACGCGGCGTAGGAAGAGACGTGGCGGGTCCCCTTCTAAGTCGGTGCCCCTACTGCCTGCTCGACGACGGAGAAAACCTCCTCAGTCCTCCCCTGAGCATCAGCCTCCACGTCGAAGCCATCGACCAAGAGCGGCTACAAGGAGTCGACGGAGGAGCAGTCCTGTCCAGGGGCCCCCCAACATTATCAGTGGAAGAGGTTCCATCGTAAGCGGCCCTAGGACAGGCCGCCCAGGGAGTCCAGCTGCTGCAAGGGCCTCGCCACCAGCCCGCCGCCACTTTTGGAGGGTGGGGGTGCCACCACCATCAAACAGCAGATCCACAGGTCAGATCTCAGTTTTTCATTAAATATGGGTCCCTAGGTTATGTGCGCAGCCAGGAGGCTTGCATTGCAGATCAGAATGCAGTTCTCATCTCAGAGGCACATTCAAGGGCATGGTGTCTGATGCAGTGCAGTCCGGATGCCTCTCAGCTTCCGTGTCGTAGTCAGTCTCGAGTGGGACCTCCTCGGCTGGAACCGGATACTGCTCTGAGGTCAAGCCTGGACGCCCAAGTAAGTCTCCATCTAGGCTCCCTTCGGACCCCACCGCTAAGTCCGCTAGTTCGCGGCCCCGCTATGGAAACTATCTGCGATGTGCGTATGACGCCATTTCAGGAAGCCTGGTGGGAGCTTCCCAATAATTCCCCTTGGCTCGTACCCACTATCCGGCACGACTATCGACTGCAGTTTGCTGTCTAGCTGCCCAGGTTCAACAGGACTCTAATGACCTCTGTCTCAGCCACAGAGGACCCAGTCCTGGGCGAGGAGATCGGTTATCTTCTACGCAAAGGTGCAATCGAGCAGGTCCCTCCTGCCGACAGAGAAAGAGGGTTTTACAGCCCATACTTTCTAGTTTCCAAGCGCACAGGCGGGTTGCGTCCAATCCTCAACCTGCCTAGTCTGAACGCTCATCTCCTGAGACTTCCATTCAGGATGATATCCCTCAGATGAATGGTCCAATCAGTCCGTCCAGGAGGTTTGCCACAATAGATCTAAAGGATGTGTATTTTCACGTGAGTATACTCCCTCGGGACAGACCCTTTCTTCGATTTGGCCTCGAAGGTCGAGTGTACCAGTACTGCGTCCCCCCCTTCGACTTGCCGCTGTCCCCTCGCACCTTCACAAAGGTGATCGAGGTGGCTTTTGTACTGTTAATACGGGAAGGGGTTCAAATCCTGACTTACTTGGATGACTGGCTGCTACTGGCCCAGATGCGGTCCCAGTTGATTTGCCACAGAGACAGGGTCTTATGCCACCTCAGCCGTCTGGGACTTCTGATCAACTCAGAAAAAAGCTGTCTAACCCCTGGCCAGAGCATATCTTTTCTGGGTATGGAGCTAAACTCGTTGAATATGTGAGCACATCTCTCTCTAGAGCGTGCCCTGAATCAGGAGGAATTAGCCAGTATGAGTCAAGCCATAAAGTCTCTTTAGCATCAGGTCTTGGAGTTAGCTGGCCAACAGGCTACTCCTAGCGCCCCCAAACTCTGCGTCAATAATCCGCCCCTGCACGGTGGTCAACCTACGCAATGAAGATCCTTTCTGATCCAGTGCGAGGTGAAATTCTCATTGCAACCTAGAACCTATGCCAGGGAGGAATCAGTGTTGCTTTCATTTAATCTCTTCTGGAGGGCCGTGCACGCGCTTGTGCCACTGCACTCTATGACCCAAGGACGCCTTGCTGCCAGACTTTTGCCAATTTTAAGTCGGAGATGATCAATGTCTTCGATTGCTCCCTCCACGAACATGAGGCCTCCCGGGCTCTGGTCTCTCTCCATCAGGAGACCAGCTCCGTGGTTGAGTACGCCGTGGAGTTTCGTACCCTTGCTGCCTCTTCGGGGTGGAATAAACAAGCCCTATGTGCACGGTTCTTAGATTGTCTTCGTCAAGGCAATAAGGAGGACATCTATGCAGAGTACCTGCCCCAGACTTTCGACGACCTGGTGGTGTTGGCACTTCGTCAAAAGAAACAGCATTCTTAGCGTGTCAGAGCTCGCACTGATCAAAATTATTGGGGTACTTCGCTGATTCCCGCTACTCCTCTACCAACTGAGAGGTCTTCTGCTCCTGAACGCATGCAGCTCAGGAACACTCTGTTTTCTTTAGAGGAGAGACAGCAGCGGATTCAGAACCACCTTTGCCTCTACTGTGGTGGTGCTGGTCATCATGCCAGAGGTTGTCTGGTATAAGACAATGCACATCAGTAACCCGAGCGTTGGCTGGTCAGTGCTTCTTTCCTCTCTCCGACCACCGACCTGCACCACTGCCCATTGGTTTCTCCACTTCAAGGGCAAGTTTGTCTCCTGTTTTGCACTCTTGGACACTAGAGGCGAAGAAAACTTTGTGGGCGAGGGGTTTGCTTGGGCTAACAAGCTCCCCCTATTTCAGTATTCTGAATCTTCTGCTGTGTATGCTGTGGACGGTCATGTACTTTCTCACACTTGTCTTTCTACTGGCTTGGTGAGTTTGACTGTGTCTGGTAATCACCAAGAGTCAATTAGTTTTATTGTTATATGTTCTCCCCAATATCCCATTATTCATGGTTAAATCTTAGTGGCTGAAGAAATCTTTGTGGTGATGACGGCCCGGCAGTAGCACAAAGCACCCTCTCCGTACCCAAAATGGTGCTTTTTGCCCAACTCTATCACTTACATGGACACCAGAAATGGCTGTGTTCATATATACGACCGCCAGACACTGCTAAAATACAGAAAACATGCACTTATCAATCTGCATGATTAGGTAATTCATGACCTCCGTGAACTCGGGTTGTTGCGACCACGGCAACAAAGACCAGGCCCCCAGTCCTCATCGTTGCCTGATGCCGGTGACCGGGAGAAGGGACATTGGAAGCGGTGCTCGAGGACGTAGAAGCTCGGCAAGCAGGTGGCTAACCCTGGCCGGCCGGCTCTCCCGTCCATTTTTCTGTCCAACGTCTGTTCCCTTGACAACTCCAGCGAACTACATGGCGAGAGTTCAGAGACTATTGTGTCCTTGTTTTCACAGAGACGTCGCTCAGCGACAGAGTTCCGGACATCACCATCCAGCTAGCCGTGTTTCCTGCCAACAGAAACGCTTCTCTGTGCAGTAAGACTCGTGGTGGTGGTGGCGTGTGTGTTTATATCAACCCGGGATAGTGCAAGTACTCTGTGCTTGTTTGCAGCTACTGTTCATCGCTTGTGGAGTTTGTTACTGTTAGATGCAGACCATTTTATTTATCGTGGGAATTCACCACTGTATCACTTAGCGCTAACACTAAAGAGAGACTATGTGACCTTTAATGAGCTATTAGAAAGTTGCCGAATGCTCCCCCGACTGACTTTTTATTATCGCCGTAGATTTCAATCATGCAAATCTCAAATCAGTGCTTCCTAAATTCCATCAGCATGTGGACTTTGCTACGAGAGGGGAAAAGACGCTGGATCTTGTTTATACAAACATTCCTGACGCGTGTTGCGCGGAGTCCCGCTCCCATCTCGAATACTCAGACCACATCTCTGTTATACTAATTCGGCATACAGACCACTCGTCAGACGCTCTAAATCGGTTCTGAAATAGGTAAAAACCTGGCAAGCAGGAGTCATCTCTAATCTTCAGGACTGTTTTGAGAGCACTGACTGGGACATGTTTAGGATCGCTGCAATCTATAATGACACCACATACTTGGAGGAGTACACATCTTCAGTTACCAGCTACATCAACAAGTGGACTGAGGACTTGACCATCTCCAAATCCTTCACCACACACCCCAACCAGAAACCCTGGCTGACTGCTAAGGTGTGTGCGCTACTTAAATCGAGAGACTCAAAATTCGCTGACAAAATTCCTTGGTGTAGCTACATCACAACCTGGGTTGGTAACTGCACCTTATCGGATCGCAAGAGCCTACAGAGGATAGTGAGGATGGCTGAGAAGATCATTGGAGTCTGTCTTCCCTCAATCATGGACATTTACACTGCTCGATACACCTGTAAATCTAATAGCATTGTGGATGACCCACACACCGCTCACACACTCTGTTCACACTCCTACCTCAGGAAAGAGGTTCCGAAGCATTCGGGCCCTCACAACCAGACTATGCAACAGTTTTTTCCCATGAGCCATTAGGCTTCTAAACACACATATTTATCCATCACCATTTCAACTCACATACATCCTCATCTACACCACAAACCATATTTATTGTTTATTATAACTAGGTTTACTTTTACATGCTGTTTTTGCACTTTGCTGCTATTTATGCTTTTTTGCACACAGTTTTACAGTTTGTCTGGTACACGCATTGTACTGAACAATCTCAGTAAATTTTAGGTTATTAGTCAGTGTGATCTTTTTTGTTGTGTACCCTCTCCTGCACTGTCTTGCCTGTTTTTGCACTGTGTTGTTCTGCACTATTTGCACTGGGCTTCACACGATGCACTTTATGTTCTAAGTTAGTCATTAGTTCTCTGTCGTATTGTACGTGACGCCATAACTCACAGATTAATTGGGAGACCAATAGTATCACTTCTTGGGGTTTGTCTTGTTATTCATCCTGTCTTCTGTTTGCTGTTTCATCTGTTTTCTATGTCTCCTTCTCTCCGCAGAGTAATGTCAAAGTAGAGTTACCAGGGGTACCTGAGGATTACTTTGACCTTAAGTCTGCCTTCAGCAGAGATCGTGCGGTGGCGCTACCACCCCACAGACCCTAAGACTGTCACATTGATCTCCTTTCCAGTTGTAGTCCTACTAGGGAGTGCTAGTATGCACGTTCTGGTCCCGAGAGAGAAGCCTTGAAGGTGTACTTATCCACCGCATTAGAGGCAGGCACTGTCGTTCAGTCGTCCTCTCCTGCTGGTGCTGGTTTCTTTTTTGTTAAGAAGATAGATGGCTCGCTGTGTCCGTGTGTAGAATATAGAGGCCTTAATGAGATCACTATCAAGAACTGTTACCCCCTTCCTCTCATGAACTCTGCTTTTGATCTGCTCCACAGGGCCAGGGTATTTTCTAAACTCGATCTACGCAATGCCAACAACCTGATTCGGATCCATGAATGGAAGACTGAGTTCAATACCCCGCTCGGTCACTTTGAGTACCGGGTGCTGCCATTCGGCCTTTGCAATACCCTGGCCACCTTCCAGGCCTTCATTAATGATGTGTTACGGGACATGCTCAATATATTTGTGTTTGTGTATTTGGATGACATTTTAATTTTCTCCCTCAATTTACCCACTCATATACAGCACGTTCGTGCCATGTTACAGAGGTTACAGAGAACCACCTGTATTTCAACGGAGAGAAATGCAGTTTTCACACTGATTCCATACCGTTTCCTTGGTAACATCATCAGTGCCAAGGAGGTAGGTGTCGACCTCGAGAAGGTGCATGCGGTTTCAGAGTGGGCTGAAACCACTTCAGACTCCACGTTAAGATGTTTTTTAGGCTTTGTCAATTTCTATCGGCGGTTTATCTGTAATATTGGTCGTATTGCCTTGTCCCTAACCTCTCCTCCTTCGCCTAAGCGCCGTTCTGTGTGGTCCAATGAAGCTCATTCAGCCTGTGTGCGCTTAAAGAGATGGTAAGGTTCATCCCTGCGCCTTTTTCTCCCATCAACTTATGACTTACCATAGAATTATGACGTGAGTGACAGAGAGCTCCTTGGGATTCGCTTAGCTCTCAAGGAGTGGCCTCATTGGCTTGAGGAAGCGAGCATTCCATTTCTATGTGAGAAGTATGGGGTGAGAAGCAAATACATTTTCTTCAGAGACGGCCATTTTGCTGTCTTATTATAAATTTATGGGTAGAGAGTTACAGAGAAATATAATGGTTATGTTCTTTTACATTAACAGATTCCCCAATGGCAAATGCGGGGGTCTTTAACTTCTAAAAGGGAAATTGACTGTGGCATTAAATACATTAATGGGTTTACTTATAGAATGTTATTCTTAGCTAATCATACTGAAGCGGCATTAGGACTTTAGGGTTACCTTTCCAAGGAAATTGATAAGAGGAATATTCTTTTTCCAGGATTCAGTTTCGAAGGAAGTATGGGATTAAAGACTTTTTACATTTTTGTTCCTGAAAATTGTACAAATGAAAAACTCAGCATGTGGCAAATAGAGAAGGGACAGTTAAAGGTATGTTGGGTCTTTTACTCTCTGAAAAAAAAATCAAACATAGCAAGGAGATGTTTGGCCTACATATAACCTCAGAATAGAATTCTAAGGTTGGACTATCAGCAGTATTGAGAGATTGTCTCAATAGTATATCACTAGTATTTACTAGTTAAGAAATTTAGCTTGCTGTCGAATGTTTGACATATGGTTATGAATATGTATTAGTAATTTGATAGTTATCTTATCTATGCATGTTTTCTTTATTTATGTAAAGAAATGATGTAAGATAATTTATAGAGAAATTACTAAGAAGCATTTGAATGACTAGTAGAACAACATACATTGCTTAATTATTTTTATCTTACAGATATAAACTTTTTGGTAGAAATGTTTTGAAAGGAATGTTTAGATAAGAATGTTCTATCTCAAAGGTTAATCTATAATGATTTAATTAAAAATGGTTGTCTTGTGACAATCAGAGAGTAATGTAATGGGAAAAGCCTTTTCAAGTATTTCAGGTACTTGAAAATTCACACACCTGTTGATGACCCTGCGGTGAACAATTTTCAGAATGATGATCCTCTCTGTGCAATTCTTCAGGAAATCTGTCATCTTTTGTTTAAGGGTCGCTTTTATCTCATGCTTGGCAATGAGTTTCAGGTGATCCCATGATGCTTTGCAGCGACGTTCCATCTGTGCAAGGCTCTCCTGCAGCTGCTCAAAGTCCACCTGGAACATAGGGATCTGTAAGTTTCATTATAAGAGGGTTTGTGGTTGTGTGCGAGTGGGAGTGCAAGTACTTTGGCGGAGCGTGTGAATGAGCCGATCTCAGAATACAAGTCAGTGGAATGAGCGTAGTTCTCCTCAACAATGCAGCAAACGTGATGAAGCAGGGTCTGTTTGTGTACTGTGTCTTTAACCTCCGGAACCTTCTCCAGGTAGTTTAGATCGAAACCTTTTGCCTGTGCAACAGTAGTAAAAAAATTATAATTCTTGTATCTCAAATGACGTCTTCACAATATTTTATCTTAGATTTAAATTATTTGTTACAAAACTTTTACTATAAGTGGACACAGCAAATAACAACAATGTAATTTTATGAACGCATCTGACAGATAAACCAGGCAATGTTCATCTCATTATTGTCACAATTAAAAGACTAAAACTAAACAGAATATGTACTACTGACTCACAGCAAGTGTAGTTTTAATGAGTGACTTGTCTTTACTGTGCTGTAATGTAGCCAACTGCCGTATTAGACAGACTGCACAGATATTTTATGAAAAAATATTAATATATACCTATAAATATTAACAGTTATAGATTAGCTGATGATGTTAAATGAAAAAGACGTCTAGACACTAGGACAAGACACACTACATACGTTTGGCAATATAACATAGTTATTTTTTAACTCTGAAATAATAAAACACACATACAAATATTCCAGTATCTCATTCTAGCACAACCATATATCAAAGATTCTTACTGTTATAGCCGTCAGTGAGTTGAACCTAGGTTCAAATTCAGAGCCCCTCCTTGTCCCACTTCATTTACTGATTGGCTTCCTTAGAGGTGCGATGTCATGATAATGTGTAATGTGCCTCAAGTAGTATTCAGATTAGTTCATGTATGTTTGAGTAATCATTTATTCATTTTCCTTATCCCTGACTTTTTTTTCCTTATGAATGCCCATGCCACACCCACTGACCAATCATATGAATTGCTATTACAGCCCCTCTCATCGACAAACAAAAAAATTAATTTTTTCCCATGAAGTATGACAGCAGAGAAAGTGCGTTTTGGATGTCCAGAGCCTAACCTTTTGTTTGGATTACCAAAGAATGAGTTTAATTGTCAGAAATGGCTCGATTTTAGTGTCTGCCCAGCAGAGAAATCTATGAAAGATCACTTTGCCTGTGATCAGCACTTCAAATTCACCTGGTTCATCAACAAAGAACAGAGGCTGGCTCTGTCACTGGGTGCTTTTTTCACCTGTCCTGTGTTCATTGCTTTGGAGGTACACAGCAAGTTTTAATACATTATATATTTAATGCACTAGCCTTAAATACATTAATAAAACATGCAATTTTAACTCTTCATACATCAAGCACTGATATGGCTTTTATAACCATATCAGGAAATCTGGTTTCAGCACACACATAGACTCTTCCTTTTATCTTCCCTAAATCCTAAACATGCACACAATACAACAGTCAATAGCGTGGAACGCACACTACAGGAACGGTACTAACGTTACACGCCATTGTACAAAGCTTGTGTTGTCCCAAAGTGTTGCTTTCAACCGGAAGGTGATAGGCAGAAATTGCGGCGATCTAAACTTTCAGGGTGGAGGGAGACAGTCCGCGATCCAGACCGTCTTGAAGGAAGGTTAGCACTTGTTCAACGGGGCAGTTACTTAGGTCTACTTGGCGAGACTGACACCAGTCGATGAACCGACCCCACTTGCCGGCAGACGCTAGTAGAGGGAGCTCTGGCAAGACACAGTGTTTGAACCACAGAGCTCGGCATTAACCAGGGGTTCTCCGCAGCATGATGTGCCAGACATGGAGAATCCAGAGGTCTGGGTGCGGGTGCTTGTGCCCACATCCTTGGGTCAGAAGATCCGACCGCAGGGGAACTGGCCAGGGTGCAGAGATCGACGAACCAAGGTCGGTTGGGCCAGTAAGGTGCCACCGCTAGGACCGTTGCAACGTCCTCCCTAATTTTGCAATGGAGGGGTGCAAGAAGGCCCACTGGGGGAAAAGTATATAGGCGTTTCTTCCTGGGCCAGCAATGCGCCAGCACATCTATCCCGAGAGGAGCCTGGGACAGAGAACAGCCGGCATTGAGCATTTTCTGGGGCGCTGAACAGGACTAACTCCGCCATACCAAAGTGTTTCCAGATCTGCTGGACTGACAAGTCACCATTCTCCTGACTGGGGTTTCCACCGAGACAGTCCATCCACTGTCTGATTCAACCTGCCGGGGATATGGACTGCAACTAGGGACAGACCCCAAAAAGGAGCAATCTGCCGGTGAGAGCCGACAAACAGGATGAGCATATCCCTCCTTGTCAATTGATATACGCCACCGCTGCCGTGTTGTTCCAGGAAGCTTGTCTTTCGGTCTGAAAACCCTGAGATTTTGTGCTTCCGGCTTATAGCACCCCATCCAGTCTTTGAAGCATCTGTAGTTACTACTACGCACCTGACATCTTTCCAAAGATGCAGGTTGAGGTGGCAACGAGGTGTCACGTTCACCTTCAGTCGTCCTGGACACCATGCTCGCGACGAAATTCGGAACTTGAGCCAAAGCTGGAGTGGACTTGCATGTAATAAGCCGAGGCGGAATAACCGCTGCAGCGGAAGCCATATGCCCCAGGAGCCTCTGAAACTTCTTCAAAGGGACCACTAATCTTGTGCAGACTCTGCACGCTGCCTTCAGCAGGCTCAGGACACGCTTTAGAAAGAGGCATTTCTCCATACCCAGAAAAGATATGCTCTGGCCAGGGGTTAGACGGCTCTTTTCTGAGTTGATCTGAAGTCCCAGATGGCCAAGGTGGCATAAGACCCTGTCTCTGTGTCGAGTCAACTGGGACGTATCAGCCAGTTATCCAAGTAAGCCAGGATTCAAACCCCTTCTTGTATTAACGGTACTAAAGCCGCCTCGATCACCTTTGTGAAGGTGCGAGGGGACAGAGACAAGCCGAAGGGGAGAAGGCAGTACTGGTACACTCTACCTTCGAGGTCAAAGGTTATGTCTGTGCAGAGGGAGTATATTCACGTGAAAATACGCATCCTTCAGATCTATTGTGGCGAGCCAAACCCCTAGACGGACTGAGTTGACCATGCACCTGAGAGATATGAATGGAAGTCTCAGAACATGAGCGTCTCAGAAGATGAGCATTCAGACGACGCAGGTCGAGGATTAGACGCAACCCCCTTGTGCATTTGTAAACTAGAAAGTATGGGCTGTAAAACCCTCATTTCTTGTCAGCAGGACTCACCGGCTAGATTGCACCTTTGCGTAGAAGGGAATCGATATCTTCACACAGGACCGGGGCCTCTGTGGCTGAGACAGAGATCATTAGAACCCCGTAGAACCTGGGCAGCTTGGCAGCAATCTGCAGTCGATTGCCGTGCTGGATATTGCATATGAGCCAAGGGGAAATATTTGAATGCTCCCATTAGGCTTCCTGAAACTTCACTAATGGCATCATACACCCTTCATCAATAGTTTCCATAGCGGGCCCGCGAACTAGCGGACTTAGGGGAGGACGCTAAGTGGAGACCCACCTGGACGTTCAGGCTCGACCTCAGAGCAACATCCAGTTCCAGCCGAGGAGGTCTCACTCGAGGCTGAGAGCCATGCGGACTGCACTGCCACGCCACGCCACACCCTTGAATGTGCCTCTAAGACTGTGCATTCGGATCTGCAATGCAAGCCTCCTGGCTGCGCACATAACCCAGGGAGTTCAAAAACTGAGATCTGACCTGGACCTGGAGAGGACACCTGGACAGGACAGCTCCTCCGTTGACTCCTCGTAGCTGCTCTTGGTCGACGTCTTCGACATGGGGGCTGACGATCAAGGGAGGACTGAGGAGGTTTTCGTCGAGCAAGCGGTGGGGGCGCCGACTAAGAAGGAGATCTGCCACGTCTCTTCCTACACGTCGTCATGAATTCTCCCAGTCGCTCCGCCTGGTTCCTGATCGTAGAGACCCGCAACGTAAGGTCATCTACAGCGAGGCCATCTGGGACCACAGGTGAGTTGAGGAAACGCCTCCGATCTCAGCCTGGGTCAACCATAAATGGCAGCTGTGGACTACTAATGTAGACATTGTGTGGCAAAGCGAGCTAGCTGGAACTTTTGTTGCCTTGAGCATGAAGTAGGTAGCTGCCCTCAGATCCTCTGTAAGACCTGGGGCTCCCCCCCAGTCAAAGGGAACGAGAAAGGGGAAACCGACCAACCTCGCTTTAAGAGGTGCCTTCCAAGTGTGGGTCAGTTCCCAAAGCACTTCTTGGAAGAATGGGATAATTCCCAACAAACCACGCGCCCAGCCAGGAGATCTCAGGTGCCAGGTACGGAGCCACCTGCAAACCAAGTTCTCTGACAGCCCTGGTAAGCAAGGCCATCTCCTCTGCAGCACATTCTGCCGTCACCCCAGAGGGGGAGAGCAATTTGTAGTCTCCTTCGGGACAGAAGTGTGCAATCCACACAGTCTGATCCCTCAATCTCTGCCTCAGCATGTCTACACCCAAGACAACAGAGGCAATGATCGTGGCTATCCTTCAATGCAATCGATCCACCGCATCCAACAGACTTGCACGGTCGCGACATGTTTGGAACACGCTACAAACAGTCGACCGGCAAAAGGAGTGCTCTACTAAGAAAAAAGTAGTCTTACTTGTTGTGGAAGGCAGTGAAAGAGCTGAGGGCGTTCAATGGTTCCAGCTTCTGGATCCAGCCGAAAAACCGAAAAACTGGATCCGGCTGGTTGCTGTCAATTCACCAGATCTCCAATCATCCACACACAAGGTAATAATCCACTTTGTTATCTGCGGTGTCTTTCACTGAATCGCTCGTGTGTCGAGAGTAGGCTTCCAGCAACAGGAAGAGCGTCACGCTTGTGTCAGATTTACGCAGGACGGCAGGATCACGTGACCATCAGCGCGTTGGGCATTTTGAAAAAGTATGGAGAGAGTAGAGCACTCCTAGCGGAGCTTCCCAAAGTCGTCACCGACATAAGTCGTAGTGACCCCATTTTGATACATATGTTTGATTTGATTCTTCTCAGCTGAATACCAGATGAATAACAACAGTCGTTTATTCAAGCTTTACCAAAATGTCAATATAAAAATATATCTCTGGATCAAGAATCTCTGGATCAAGCTCCAGCTCAAGTGGTTAAGCAAAAAACAACTGAGCTAGACAGATGCATGTGTCTTTCTTCCAGCAGGAATGATTGTATAATTACCCCGCTGATTTGCACCACCTACTGGAATAACTGTGTTATTTCAGGTAATGGACTCATTCATTTGCTGTAGCTCAGTTTGCAGATTCACATTTTTCCAGTATCACCTGAAAACTAAAATATTAATAAAATATTCTAAAGTGATGGTTGATTTTCTACAACACTTACTTTTAATTGATCATATTTAGAGAAAAAAACTGGGTTAAAGTTTAAGATGAGCACCTTCAACAGAAGTTGAAAAAAACACTGAACACTCTGGCTCCATTTTTCCCTCAATTTCATTTTAATTCAAGTGTCTGGTCCTTGGACCTGATCCTGATAGTGAACTATAAATGTCGTGTCTGTCACTGCAGCCATTAAACCATGGTCAACCATTTCCTTTTTGCCGGTTAAAATGTGGAGTATTGGCAGAATAAAAATCAGTAAATGGAAACGAAAAAGAACAATTACACTGGTCAACAGCTGTTAATCAATTGGCCTTGTAACAATTGCACTGGTCAACTGTTCAAAGACAACAATTGCACCCATCAACCGCTGTCAATCAAGTGGCCCTGCACTAAATGATGTACCCAAAAGAATATAAATAGTTTTTATTAGTCTCTGTCTCAAGCTGTCTAATGCCTAATTACAATTTTAAAAGTTACCTACCAGCTATTACAGAAATCAATTATGGAATTTAGGATAGATGTAATGTTAGTCTTCTCAGTATAATGTGAGCTCACATTAGATCCATTCAGGAAGTTCCCGATGGCCAGCAGAGCAGATAAGATGTATCGCAAGGTTTTGTTATTCTCCAGCTGATCCATGGCTTCCTTCAGGTCCTGTAGAGGCTCTGCCACTTCCTGCCAGAACACAAACACTCAGGCATTAGCACATTGCTTGTAGACCTCACAGCAGCAATTGAGACTCTGGCATGCTATTGAGGTGTCTGGAACATGTGGGATTACAGGTTTGGGCATCTATTTTATCACCAAAATGTTTCACAGGCTATTTTCTACCTTTGATGCAGAAAAGTGTGACTTTGTGTTTTCTTGTTATTGTCAGCGTGCTAAGGAATCTATTCCTTATGGATGGTGACCTCAAACTTGCTGACAGTTACTGAGGAAAGTCAGACCCTTCCTAGATAGATGTGTTCCAGAGAGCATGATTCATGGCCAATTTTGAGCACAAATTGACAACTGTAATGTGTTATATTATGTCATTAATAAGTTGTTTTTGGCCAGGCCTCACGCTGTGCAGATAGCTGGAGCACAGTTTTAAGTTCAAGTCCAGAGGAAGGTGTCATATTTCACTGATTTTGCTCTTTTGGCTCCTCCCTGTAAAGTAAAATAGCAGTCTTCATGCTTTTAGTGCAGTTTGCATTCAGCAGAAGAGCTCACTTACTGTAGACCTTAAGTCCATAACAGAATGTAATATTTGTAAGACAAAGCTTAAGACTGGCTTTTAAGTGGTATCAGAGCCGGCATGTAGTGTTCGATTGGATGTTTTGTGTGAAACTGATTAACTATGATTAACTATTAAGAAATGTGTAGTAAATTATAATAGAAAAGTTGTGACCTTCTCTGTGGCCTCGTAGTCAAGTTTGAAGGCCCAGAGGTGCAGTCGGGCTGAGAGTTCACTGATTGAGGAGAGGGTGAGAAGAAATTGCTCGGCGCTCCCCAGAGGAACATCAAGGTTCATCAGCTGTGCGTCAGTGATGCGCTGCGTTTCTTCCACCGATGGCATCATCCCTAGCAGCTTCTGTTAGTGAGAAAAAAACCCTTCTCCCTTATTATTTGAATCATGAACCTAAAAACCAAAAACATTTCTGTTTGTTTAAAAAAAAAAGAATGCTACTTGAACCGTTACAAAGAGTTGCAAGTTGAAATGTAGGCCCTGTCCCACACGTACATGTTTTTTTGTAACCATGCTTTTTTAACACCGTTACAGGATGCGTCCACATGTTTTCACAGTAACTGTGTTTGTTTGAAAATGCCACCAAAGTGCTTTTTTTTGGAAATGCTACTGATTGGTTTCCATGTGGACAAGATAACCGTGCAAACTCTAGTTTAGGCAAAAAACAAAACAAAAAAAAAAACAAAAGTTAAGATAATTTTTGTTTATAAAAGACATTTTTCTTATCTTTGTGTAAGCTGTATTTCCCAGCCAATAAAAGGAAACGCTGAAGTCTGAAGTCTCAGCGCGGAGCCAAAAGAAGCATCTGATTGGTTGATTAACCTCAATTGGGGAAGAGTCTGCTGCCCTTTACTGGGTAAACACTGTATTAGAGCGTTTTCTCCGGTTTCGTGTGGATGCGATTTTTTTGTAAATGGGGTAAAAAAAAAAAAACATACAAAATGTAACCGGGTACATTTGGACAGGGCCGTCAAAAGCACATATGGGAACTCCAGTAGGAGCGCTCTACTCTCTCCATACTCTTTAAAATGCCAATCAGTGGCCATACTGATGGTCATGTGACCATGCCACACACACAAAGTAGGCACTGGCATGGATTTCTCATCGGTTTTGGATTATAATTCCCCTTTTGTGGATCAAGAGATCTGGTGTTTACATGATCCTTTGGCCTTTCACAGTAGTCTCGAGTCGCTGACAGCTCTCGTCTTTCACTGACTTTCATCAAACCAAGTAAGACTTCTCTTTGTTAGTAGAGCACTTGTTGCCGGTCGACTATTAGTAGTGCGTTTCCAAACATTTCAACCACACAAATCTGTGGATGCACTAGATCGATTGCATTGACAGATAGCTCGATAGCTGTATCAGTTGTTTTGGGCATAAACATACTTACGCAGCAGTAGTAGGATCAGACTGTGTAGAAGTGAACTGTTCTATCATATAACGCATTTGAGCAGCTAGGCTGGTGCTCTTTCAGGTCACCACTGGAGATGTTGTGACTACGAGTACTCATCTCCAGCGTTCAGAGCGTCGAAGCTGGGCTGCATGCATGCGCGGTCCCGCATGCTTCCCGCTCTGCCGGTGCGTTTGTGCTATCTGCCACAGAGAGTTATCGGAACATCTGCTGCTGGCATCTTCTGATGACGTTTGTGTGCTTGATAAGGAAATCTCTACTGCTGCCTTGGAGAGAGCCGGTGCATCTCCCAAAGGCGAGAGTACATCGCTCTCCCTCTCTGGGGGATGGCTGGTTGTGTTGCAGAGGAGATGGCCGAGTTGCTTACTCTGGCTGTCGGAGAAGTTGGGTTACAGGTGGCTCTACCCCTCACATTTGATATCTCCAGGCTGGGCGTGTGGGTTATGGGGTTGCGCGATGCTGATAAACTCCTGAAGGAAGAACGTAGAGTCACAAATTGGTGGCCCATCTGAAAACTCCACAGGCTGCTGGGCATATGGTTTCCGCAGTAGCGGTTACTCTGCATATGAACCCACTCCAGATTGGCTCAAGTTCCGTGTTCTGTTGCGAGCATAGCATTAGGGCAACTGAAGGTGAACGTGACGCCCAGACCTTTGGAACTCCATGTCTTACATGTCGTACATTTTGGCAAAGTGTAGTCTTGTTTTTTTATGTCTCTTTGTCAGCACTGGGGTACTCTTGGTTCTCCTGCCATAGCGTCTTTTTTTATTCAAATGTCGACGGATAGTTCGCGCTGACATTGATGCACCCTGAGCCTGCAGGACAGCTTGAATGTCTTTGGAACTTGTTTGAGGCTGCTTTATCCACCATTCGGACAATCCTGCGTTGCAACCTTTCATCAATTATTCTTTTCCGTCCACGCCAAGCTAGATTAGCTACAGTGCCATGGGTTGCAAACTTCTTGATAATGTTGGGCACTGTGGACAAAGGCAAATCTAGATATCTGGAGATGGACTTGTAACCTTGAGATTGTTGATACTTTTTCACAATTTTGGTTCTCAAGTCCTCAGACAACTCTCTTCATCATTCTGTTATCCATGCTTAGTGTGGAACGCACAGACACACAATGTAAAGACTAAGTCAAACTTCTATCTTTTTTAACTGCTTTCACATGTGATTTTTATATTGCCCACATCTATTACTTGCCCCAGGTGAGTTTAAAGAAGCATCACATGCTTGAAACAATGTTATTGATCCTCAATTTTAAAAGGGTGCCAATAATTTTTTCCAGCCCATATTTGCATTTTTGTGTGACATTATGTCTGCTTATTTCCTGCTTGTTTTTGTTTTGATCCAATACAAATAAAGGGAATAAACATGTATATAGCAAAACATATGTTAATACAATGCTTTTCCTGTGAGAAATACTTGATTTTCTGAAAATATGTTTGGGGTGCCAACTATTTTGGCCATGACTGTATGCTCATGAACTTTACACAGTCAAGTTTCAAGTGTTACTCAGAAATCAGTGCAGTGTAAACAAGAACACTCTGGGGCTACATGCAGCATCTATATTCTAACTGGCCTTTACACGACACAGGATGTGCAAACAATTTGTATTAATGCTGTCAAACTAAATTGACACAATTTCGAAAAATTTATTGATAATATGTTAAGGACTAATTATAACACATTACATTTAACTGGATTTATTTCACTACAATTTAGTTCCAAATGCATTAACTGTTATTTGAGAAGAAAAAATTTAGCTAAATTAACATTTTATTTAATTTGTTAGTAACACACAAAGCTGTGAGACTTTTACATTTGATCAGTTTAGAGTTTCACAATTTATTACCCACATGTAAAACAATTACATGTCGAAAACTTGCTTTATTAACTTTAATACTTAATTTCTTTTAATTATTATTCTTTACCGTCTTTCCGGTGGACTTTTGGGTACCTGAACATTAACAAAAAGTCACAGATTTTTGCACAAGCCTTAGACCTGGTAAAAATTTACGTTTGATTGTGTTTCGAAAATGAATTTAAAAAAATGGCTCTATACCACCACCTAATGCGTTTTTGCAGCTAGTGCACAACCAGATTGTCAAAGGCGGATAAAATTTGGTACACATGTGTAAAGTACCAAGGTAAAACTTTTACTAATTTAAAGCCTATTTCCAAAATCATCAAGAAGTCGGATATTTCCCAAAAACCTCTAAAAATGGGCGTTTTTGATCGTTCTACACTTTGACGAACTCCTCCCACAGATTTTATCCAAACATCTCCAAACTTCTTGAGTATCATCATAAGACATACATACGTCAAACGACCTTTGAGTGGCACTCTATAGCGCTACCTGAAGCGGTTTTGTAGCTGTTGCGTAACCAGTTTGTCGTAGGTGACTGAAATTTGGTACACATATGTAAATGACCAAGCTGCAACTTTTACTATCTTAAACCCTGTTTCCAAAATCGACGAGAAGATGGTAATTTCGCAAAAACCTCTAAAAGTGCACGTTTTTGCTCGTTTTATACTGACAAACTCCTCCTAGGCGACAAGTTTGATCCATCTGAAAATTGGTGTGGTTACTCATAACGAATCATGAGTGAAAAGTTGAATCATTGAAAAGCTATCAAAAGCTAAGAAGTACGCCAAATGGTCTTGGGGTGGCGCCCTAGCAAAGTTCATCCTTCAAAAATGTGCAAAAGTATCATCATAAGGCATACAGAACCTTAAAATTAATTTTTTTTAGCTATATTATGTGGTTGTGGTCGCGGCCAATTACCAAATTTCGGTTAGAAACAAGAAGTTGTTATAACTCGGGCATAAAATATCTGATCCGAGCATTGAAGCATGTTTTTTTTTAGTTTTACACTTCTATTTTAGGCATTATTTTGCATATACACTTAAAACTTGTCGCATGTGCGTAGGACCTTCAGACCTACAAAAAAATTCTTTGGGTCGAGTTTTGAAACTGGATGGAAAACCGGATATTTCAGGTTTTATGTAAAAAGGTTCATACTTTGAGGAACTCCTCCTAGGCGAAATGTCCGATACAGCTGAAAATTGGTGTGGTTACTTGTAAGGCACGAGAGAAAAAAATGTATCAAAAGCTAAGAAGTACTTCGCATGGTCTTTGGGTGGCGCTCTTTAGCGCCACCTGAAGCGGTTTTGTAGCTGATGCGCAAACAGTTTGTTGTGGGCAAATGAAATTTGGTACACATATGTAAATGACCAAGCTGCAACTTTAACTAATATAAACTCTGTTTCCAAAATCGACTGGAAGATAGATATTTTGCAAAAAACCTCTAAAAATGGGTGTTTTTGCTTGTTTTATAAATTGACAAACTCCTCCTAGGCGACAAGTCCAATCCATCTAAAAACTGGTGTGGTTACTCATAAGACATGAGGGGAAAAAAGTTATCAAAAGCTAAACAGTAGTCCAATGGTCTTGGGGATGGGCAACAGCAAATTTCACCCTCAAAAAAGAAGCAAAAAAAATTGGCATATTTTGGACTGTATCTCCGTTCACGTTAATTCAATTTCAACAAAAACAGCCTGGCATGATTATCCATGTCATCCAGGCTCTACAACGCCTCCTTACTGCCCCCTTAAATGTGACCAAAATCTTAATTTTAGCTGTTTTGACCCATTGAGCATGTTAGAAAGCCCACCAAAATTTGTTCGAAGGTCATGTTCAATAAGTATAATAATTTAACACTGTCACTGGTATTGTATCTTGGACGACAGCTCTGCAGCACTCCATTGAATGCGAAAAAAGCTTAACATGCAATTTAACAAACTCTTTCCAGTAAAATTTCCATATTGAGCTGATTTTTGGAAGTGTGAAAAATCTTGTGATTCTGAACAGATTGATATGCTAATGTTATGCTAATCTTATGACACTGACTCTTCTTTTTATACGAGTTGTTTGTGTAACAATAAGGATCGTTTTCACATTTAAAGATTTGTAACGTTGGATACTAGGTAAAGTGCCTTTTCACCTTGTTTCGAGTTCTCAACGACGAGTGAAAAAACTCAAAAAAGGCCAGGAGCCTTCGCTCCGGCAGACGCATCGTGCGAGACCCCTCCCATCGCTGCTTGCAGCTTTATTATTTACATTATTTCTGACTATTCTGAATGGTCAAGTTTTAATGCTTGAGTTTTTCCAAGAGTATGAAAACTCACATCAATGCCTTCTTTGTTGAGGGCATATTCGTCGAAGTTGAGGATGGCAGTTTTGATGGTGCGTGGAGGAGGAAGAACCGTAAGGCCAATGTTAATAGCATTGCTGCGCTTGGAGTCCAGAACAATGATCTCTGTTCGCTTTCCATCTGCAGCACTCTTCTGGTCACCACAAACACAACAACAGTGAGCTTCTATAATGTACTGAACTCTTTGTTTTACAGTTAATTAAATTATTGGAAAAGATGCATGAAAAAGACCTTAGCGACAGACATCTCCTTGGATTTGCTCTCAAAAAGATGTTCGAGTTTGGAGGTGTCGATGGTCACAGGTTCTAGCCTGGACCAGAGTGACTTCTGACTCCTCTTGTGGTGCCGCTGGACCCAATCGACGGGCTGAACCTCGCTCCAGAAGAGCCGTATAGTTTTCTTCCTCTTCTGCTGAGGAGGAGGGGGCAGAGTCTGGCTGGGGAAGCAAGGAGCCGGTGGAGCCTGGCTAAGAAAGCAGGGAAGGGGTGGAGCTTGACCAGGGATAAAAGAAAGAGGAGGAGCTTGGATTAAGAAGCACGGTGGCGGTGGAGGAACATGGACACCAAAGACTGGGGGCGGTGAGGCTTGTATATTAAAGAGACAGGGTGGTGGAGGGGGTGGAGCCTGTGCATCTCTAGCACTGTATAAACTTGTGGAATCCAGAGCGTCCTCATCGTCCTCTTCTCCCAGATCAGTGAAGTCTATGTCACCGATGCGCAGCTCTCGTGGGCTTGCCATCAGCTGCTCCCAAATGGAATCCAACTCTTTTTTTTGAGGTGGAAGAGGTGGTTCCACTATTTCTATTGGTGGAGAGGTCAGGCCTTTGACGATGTCATCAAAGTGTTCAGCGAAGGCTCTGACATTGTTCTGCTTTTCCAGCTTCTGCTCTGGATCATTCTTTTCATCTTCTTCAGGTTTGGAGTCTTCACTCTTCTCTCTCTCATCTTTCTCCTCACTCAGCTCTTCCTCCTCTGGCTTCTCGCTCTGTGAGTATAACATGTCCAGCATAAAGAACTTGCTGTCCAGGATCTTAGTTTGCTGCTTGTTCATGCTCCACTGAGCTGAAATTAAGACAAAAGTTGGATAAATATCAGTTATATATTCATTACTTTTAACCAAGTGGTTAACCCGCACTTTCCCTCTCAATGACTCAACTGACCACTGGTGGCTGGGATCTTAACAACAATGTTAAAAACTACCAACTGACCAATTTTTACATTTTTGAAAAATCATGTCTATAGCTGGTTCCTCAAGCCATTTTCATTCCTGTCGCTAGTTTTGTCCTTCGTGGCAACTTTGACAGAGTTTAATTTTTTAATTTATTTTTTATTAAACTTTATATTTTTGCATAATAAAGGGTCGGGTTAACCAAGTGAGTGCTGAATTAGGTAAATATGCTCTTTTTGCCTATTTTGTAGTAATGCTTCGTTAAGGAAGAAGTGGGCGAACTTACTCTAACTCTGAGCCTTTTTTGCTTTCTGCTGACAACTATGGGTCATGCACGCAAGTCATGCACTCTACTTCCAAGGAATATACAGTCAATGCTTTTAGCCAGGCTTTAAACATTATTAAACATTTATCTACTATACTGCTCTGATGGTCAGTCTATGACTTGGCAATTTAAATTTAAATTAATTAAAAACATGATTTTTATCATTCATGTCCTAATATTTGATAATTGTGACTGCTTTGCTAATTTTACTAATTCTTTTATGTAATACAAACCTTAATAATGTAATAGTGGAATCTAAAAAAAGTTCTGATCTCATTTTAAAGTAGTTCTTTATTTACAAATCCTTAGGAAAATTACGGAGAATATCATTATAAAATGGCAAGAAATCTGCCACATTTTTCTACATTTAGATGTAGCTTTGTATCTATTTAAAAATTGAAAACACAATTGCTTTTAAAAACATGGAAAAGCTCCCTATAAAAGACTGACTGATTGGCAGGGCTCTCACCTGACTCCGTGACTCCTACACTCAGCTGATCCTCCCTGTCGAGTGTGGCACTTCCAGAGGAGATGCTGGAGTTAGAGCAGTTGTCCTTCTCGTTCACTTCTTCATTCTGTCGCTCTTTATCACTCAGGATTGTGCTTTCATCATTCCGTGTATCTGCCACTTCTTCTTCAGGCTCTGCCTCTCCCTGTTCCAGCGATTCACTGTCCCCACCCACTTCCAATTTTTCACCAATATTGTCAACTTCCTGTTTTTCACATATCTGCTTCACGTCCTCTTCAGCTTTGGGTTCTGTCTCCTTATCCATAGGTTCTGAATCTGCACTTACCTCCACATTGAGATTACCTTCGGCATCCGGTTCTAGATCCACATCAGGTTCTAGATAATTTGACACTGTGGAGGAGGTTCAAATAAAAGTATATTTACCATATTTTTATAAACATCATTTTGAAGCAGATTGATTCTGACCTACCTGGTTCAGAGGGTGGATTGGATGTAAAAGGTGTGTCCTGTTCATCCTGTGATGGGACAAAAGTGGACATGGCACTGCGGGGTGACTGACAGGCCTCTGTCAGAGAGAGGTTGATACCTCGTGCAGCTGAATGGTGTCTCTCTCTTTCAAACTCCTCTGCACCAAGCCGTTCAGCCATCTTGAACCTGCAACACAGACAGAAAGAGGTCTCAGGTTGAGAGAATGCAGTCATTTCAGCATATTGAATTGATTGAAGGAACAACTAAGTACTTATATCGCCAGTGCAGTCAGAAAGACAAACCTCTCTTCTCGAGTGAGTCTGGCATCCTCCATGTTTGATGCATAGTTCCGACTGTGTGTATATAAGAGAGAGCTGTTGTTTAATTGTTTCTGTTGCTAATTGTTTCTGCAAAGAGAGCCAAGTAAAGTGCTTTCAAGCAGTTTCTAAATGGCTCAAAAGATTCTAAATTCATTCTAAATACATTCTAAAATGTAAGTCAGATTTATGGCTATTTTCCTTTAATCCGGGAAATCTATCAATAGCAAAATTTGTCTCAAATTTTTTCTTCAATGATATCCTACAACTTTACTACTTCCAACAGAAATTTTACTTCATTTTCAATCTTAAAACTTTTCACCATCTTAGCCTGAAACGTTTCAACTATTTCAAGCACTTCAGTGCAAAATCCCCCTGAAATGCATCACCTGTGTCTGTTTCTCTCCTCTCTCTCAATCCTCTGCAGGCGCTCTTCTCTCTCCACTCGTCTCCTCTCCCTCTCTGCAGCCAGAGACTCCTGGTGCTGCCTGTATGAGGAAGAGAGCAGCCCACCAAGAGGAGGTCTGAACAAAGAGAGGCAGGGAGGGTACACAGGATTCATCATTAACCAAACCAGCAACAAATCAAACAGTGAATCGAGTCTGAATCTAAACCAATTAAGACCATATAAACCAACTAGCAACAGTCGAATGCTTAGTGATGATTGAAGTGACTGAGCTGAAATTCTCTGAAACAGTGCTCAGGAGAACGTCCTCAGGTTTCTACAATTCCACTAAGATTTAAGTAATCTGAGTTTCAATAATCAAGTCAACATATTGCTCTTCAACTTTTTTCTTTGGCTGAATCTTTAAATTGTTACTGCTAAGCACTATGGATGTGATATTTAGGGTATAAAATTATGTCTATTACTATTAAGTCTGTTTATATTTTTCTGAGCCACTACCTATGGTCTATGAGTAGGAAATTCATTTTCTAAACTCATGTATTAAATGTTTAATAATCAATCAATCAATCAAGTTTGTATATAGCGCTTTTTAGCAGTTGCTTTCAAAGCACTTTCACAAAGTCCTAGTATGGGTCAGGTAGAGTAAATAGGAATTCCCTCTGTGAGGCCCCTAGGAGCCTCGCTGACTGAGGCAGGTGCTAGTCACTTCCCCAGCAAAAAGAAACCTACAAACTCAAGATCCATCAACGAACAGTTCACTAGTGAGCACCTGAAAAAAAACTAAAAAAATACAAACAAAGACAAAACAGAAACTAACAAACGAAAACAATGGCCTGAAAAACGTAACAGACAACAAACAGGTGATCAGCATCAACTGCTCAACTGCAAGATGAGTGATACATGATGGAGATAGGTTAGATAAGCACATTGATCCACATTGTTTTTCAACAATTTGTATGATTATAGCACTCAGACACAAATATTCTTTTGGACAAATACCAGGAGCCAATTATTTGAATGCTATATTAAAAAAAGATATGTTTTTAATTTAGCTTTGACTCTAGCTAAGTTCCGGACACCATCTGGGAGTTTGTTCCAGAGCTTCAGGGCTCTAAATGAGAACACTCTTCCCTCTCTGGTGGATTACTAATCTTCGAAATAATCAGTAGTCCTGCTTCTTGTGACTGAAGAGAATAAGGGAAATATGTGTGTGTTGTTTATATGACAAAAAAGGACAAACGGTTTTGGCAGTCAGTATACTTCACAGAAATCCTGTCAATTAAAATGCAAAACCTCAAATAATGAACACTTACTCACCTCTCATTCTGTTTGGCTGGTGAAGTTGGGGAACTGACAGCTGAAAATGATCTGAGGAGAAGCGATAGAGATCAAAAATATTATTAATAACAAAATCATGAAAAATAATGGACTTCAGCATGAAATGTTTTTAACCCTTATGTGTTGGGGAAACTTTTGTCCACTCCGGAGGGAAGTTGTCTATACCTTTTTCTAGGTTTTAGTAAATGGAGATCATTGGATTGAAAAAAGTTAAAACTCAACTGTACTTGGGTAGAGACTTTCATTATGTAAAAATTCACTAAATTAAACTACTGTAAACTGTGTCAGATAAATATGTTTAATTTAATTTCACCTCATTTGCATGAATCTGTTAATCAACCTCAGTAGAGACTAAACTTTTTTCAACTGGTTTTTAAACAGGAAGCACATCAGCAAAAATGTATCTTAAAATAGAAAATAATTGGGAAGACAGATTTATTTGAAAATGCTTCTTAACAGTTGTTAGAGATGAATCTGAAAGAAATAAAATTGTTAGCGAACAAAAGTAAACTGAACCAAAACACTTGAACCAGTGTTGAAAACACAGTGAGAGGGGAATCAATAAGAAGTAAATATGTGAGAAGAAAACGTTAAACAAGCGAATCTGTGAAAATCCAATCACAAAGTTGTAAATCGGTGTAATTAAAAAACAGGAAGTGGCATGGTTCCAGGTGTTTAGGTGACATTCAAATCCTATACCTGATACTGTTCTGTGCTTGTTTCTCCTCCTCTTCCTCCATGTCATATGAAAAGAGGAAGAAAGGAGAGTGAGGGAGGTATGGCAGCTGCTGGAGGGGTGCTGTGATCTTATTGGTCGCTGGCACATTGACAGCTGACCTGTGGCGAGCGAGGAGATTGGCCAGCACTGAGGGCTGGGTGGAGTCTGGATCTGATAGCATAGCTTTTCTCTCTTCTTCTGCTTCGGGAGACTGTTTGCTACAATCATTGAACCAGAGACCACAGCTACTGAAGGCGAGCAGTGTAGGTCAAACAGAAGGATTGTGCTTTTGATGTTGGTATGTGATACCTTTAACTTAAATCCAAACTAAACACATCTGATTTGTGAATCTGAAACAACTACAGTGGTACCTCTGCCACTAACACCTCCGACCCAGTCTTCGCCACATCGCCTCACTCGAAAGTTACGGAGTATTATTTTTCATTTCTTTTATTCTGTTTTCATTGTTTTATTATTATTTATTAGATTTATAATGCATACAATTAAGGGTATTTTTATCAGGGTTTCCATGTTATTTTCACTTTTTGGTGTTGTTTCTGTGTGGCTTGTAACGGATTAGGCATTTTACATTTAAAACTCGCTTCGACATACGAAAAATCCAGCATATGAAGGCCACCCTGTTACTTACTGATTTTGTATCTTGAGGAAAAACTGTATATAGGTTTGAGCATTCTGAAAGCTACACTCATTAAAAATATGGTCAAATAATTATGGGAGCTTAGAAGAACTAAAGAATTTAAAGTTGATATAAATCCTCTGTTGAGATTGTATATATATATATATATATATATATATATATATATATATATATATATATATATATATATATACACACATTATGAATGATGTTGAAATATCTATATGATGTTCACAACCCAAAGAGACAACATAGCAGTTATTTTAAATGATAAAAACATCATACTACCCACTTTAATGAATTTAACAGCACCAATATTACAATGAAAAAATATGTATTTTGTATAAAATGAAAGAAATATAAATGAATAAAAACGTACACAAAAATGACAGGCTCAACACATCAACTCAGAGAGACTTAAGATGAAGTTAAATTACGTATCTAAGTAAAATCTAAATAATAAATAATATATTTAAATGTAAATAAAACATAAATCAAACAAACTAAAATGACTTGTATACTTGACTTAATACTTGAACTTGTAAAAGAACTAAACAGATGTGTAAAAAGCTGGAAAAACCAAAACTACTTCAATTTGATGTTCTATTTTTCAAACTAATTTTGATTGAATGCAATATTTGCCAACACGCAAAAATATTTAAAGATTGGAATAATTTATTTTAACTTTAAATAACTTTATTTTAACTAGTCATGAAGACATTTAGAGATGTCTGCAATTCAAAATGCTCTAGTAAGAACACTTTAGCGATCTCTACAGATAATTTATATATTTACTGAAATAATATAAATGGCTTGCTACACTGCCATTAATGTTATTAAATATGAAGACCTAGTTCATACGAAGCAGGCTGGATAGAAGAGCGACGGGGAGTGGCAGATGCCACAGTGGGAGACCTGATCAACGCGGTCCGCAAATCCATAATGGACTCCCACGGAACACACACACTGGAACCTATGGAACCTACAACCCCTGCTCCTGCCATGTCACCGAACGCCAGTCCCATGGCTCGCCCCACTCCGTTCGCCAGGGAAGCAGAGAGGTGCAACGGATTCCTGCTTCAGATCACTTTGTTTACGGAGATGCATGCAGCCGAGTTCCTCACTGAGCGATCCAAGGTAGCGTTTCTCATCTCCCTGCTTACCGATCGGCGTTGAGCTGGGCGGAAGCCCTTTAGAATATCCATCACCCCTGATGAACACCCTGGAGACCTTCTTAGACTACATCAAAGAGGTCTTCTCTCAGTTCACCTCTTCTCGCTCAGACCCCAAACAACTGCTTCAACTTCCACAAGGTAACCTCACCACTCAGGAATATGCCATCAAATTTTGCACTCTTGCCGCCCACAGAAACTGGAACTCCACTGCATTGCTGCCTGTCTTTCGCCGGGGTCTCGCACCAGACATCCAAAATCAGATAGCGTATTATGAGGATGGTGCAGACCTGCAAACTTTCATCAATCAAGTGATCCGTGTCGCCCAGAATCTACCTCCGGCTCTCGAAGCACCGGCTCTCTCTGCTTCCCGGCCATTTGAGTCCGCCCTTCCAGCACCAGAACCCATGATCACCGACTCCTACCGGCTCAGAGCAACGTAATGCACCAGATGCATCACCCACAGCCTCTGCCTTTACTGCGGCAGCCCGGATGAACTGATTTCCATTTGCCATATGCGACCGCCACGTCCAATGGTGAGTACCATCATCTCTACACCCAAGATGGGAGGTATACCTCATCTCTCTTCCAGGTTGATCTACAAATCACAATCCTTCCCAGTCCACATCCTCATCGACTAAGGTGTCGCCGGGAACTTCATCTCTTCCACCACACTCGAGTCTCTCTGTCTCCCTTGCCTTGGTCAGTACACGTGCTACCAGATCACCACCATTCAGGGAAAGCCGATGGGTCAAGCTTTGGTGCAATTTTGCACTCCAGAGTTGGAACTCGTCGTATGGGCTCTACACTGAATCTGAATCTGAGACTCTGAGACTGAATCTGCTGGTGCTGGAAGGGGCCTGCGTCGAAGTCGTCCTGGGACGCCCCTGGCTCAAACTCCACCAGCCAGACATTGATTGGAGCATAGAAGAACCAAAACAGTGGGGAAGTATATGTTTTTCTCAATGTCCTCATCTACCCACCCGCCGTAACCCTCCTTCACTCAGCCTACCTGTCTCCTCCACTAGTGTTGAGAGCCCTGAATCCTCCCTAATGATTACCGGGCATTCCAGGACGTATTCAGCAAGGCAGCCGCCACTAGTCTACCGCTTCTCTCACTTCCATGCTCCGTGGTAAACCCAAGAAACTGTGCTGGACACCTTAGGCATCCTAGGCGTTCGCCGCCATGAAGTCCTTGGCACCCCTGTTGCGGCATCCGAAACCCCAAGAACCAATTTGTGGTGGACGTAGACGTGGCTACCCTGGGGGCAGGAGCTGTACTCTACCAGTGGCGCAGGAAGCCTCCGTACTCCATCCATGCGCCCACTATTCCCGTAAACTCTCCCCAGCGGAGAAAAACAACGACATGGACAACCAGGAACTGTTGGCCATCAAGCTCGCACTGGAAGAGTGGCGCCATTAGCTGGAGGGAGCGATCCACCCGTTCAAAGTCATCATGAATCAGAAGAACCTGCAGTACCTCCGAGAAGCGAATCGTCTCAACCCCAGACAGGTGCGGTGGGCCCGCTTCAATTTCAAGATCTCCTTTTACCCCGGCCTTCGCAACACCAAGGCTCCCTGTACACATTTCACTCTCCAGATCCAGTCCCGGAGGTACCTGAACCTATCCTCCCTCCAGCTCTCACACAGTTCACCAATCGGTTCTCAAAGTTACACTCCCGATAATGATCTCTTC
Organism: Danionella dracula; assembly: GCA_900490495.1. NCBI lineage: Eukaryota > Metazoa > Chordata > Actinopteri > Cypriniformes > Danionidae > Danionella > Danionella dracula. The sequence continues at coordinate 454,814 of UELW01000156.1, forward strand.
ACCTTCCACAAGACTCCTTCCTCCTTCTCCAGCCAGCCTTCTCCTAACCGTCTCCAGCCCGGCTTGACCACCTCCTTATCGTCTGCTAGCGAAGCCATATCTCATTGTTTGACACCAGTGGCAGTCCTTTGTTTACGTTCCTGTTGTATTCGTTTGTTGTTCCTGCTACCTAAGTTATTCCATTAAAGCCACTCCATTGCAATCTTTGTTTTATAGTATATTTCCTACGATATGTGACAGTGGGAAAGGCCATGGTTATACACAGATGTCAATCAACATGGGTGGGTTTTTACGTCATAAACTGACTGGCCAGAAAACAGTTAAAAAAGTTTCTAAACTTTGAGTTTATTGTTAAAATTTATTATAAAAATAATAACAGTAATTAAAGCTGCAAGCAGCGATGGGAGGGGTCTCGCACGATGCGTCTGCCGGAGCGAAGGCACCGCCTCCCGGCCTTTTTCGAGTTTTAACTCGTCGTTATTGAGAGCTCGAAACAGGGTGAAAAGGCACTTTACTAAGTATCCAACGTTACAAATCTTTAAACGTGAAACTCGTATAAAAACAAGACTCAGTGTCATAAGATTAGCATAAGATTATCATATCAATCTGTTCAGAATCACAAGATTTTCACGGTTCATTTTTTTCACGTACGTTGGATGAAGTATGTGGGAGATACAGCCACAAATATACACAGGCAGTAGGTGGTGCTATAAGCATATAGTCTCTTAATCATAGCAATTTGGTCAGAACGGTAGGCTCTTTATTCCATAATTTTTTCATCCTTTTTGGATAATGTATGTGAGTGCTACAGTAAGAAATCCATTTAGCCCTACACGTTTAAAAAAGGTCAAGTTTGTTAAGGTGCCGCAACAAGACCGTGTGATGAACTTCTAAGTTTTTGATAACGTTTGGTCCCAAATGCCTTAAGAGTCACCAGACCAAAAATCAGCTCGATATGGAAATTTTACTGGAAGGAGTTTGTTAAATTGCATGTTAAGCTTTTTTTCGCATTCAAGGGATCGCTGCAGAGCTGACGTCCAAGATACGATTTCAGTGACAGTGTTAAATTATTATACTTATTGAACATGACCTTCGAACAAATTTTGGTGGGCTTTCTAACATGCTCAATGGGTCAAACCAGCTAAAAAGACGATTTTGGTCATATTTAAGGGGCCAGATTGACTGGCTCGGTGGGAATATTCTCTCCTGGAAACTCTCCTTTTAAGGCATGCCTGGGGTATCAGCCTCCTCTCTTTGCTGCCCAGGAGAGTGAGGTGGCTGTGCCTTCCGTCCGTGAATTCATTCGGCGTGCGTTGTGCACTTGGCGCCTGGTCACTCGTTCACTCCGCTCTTCTCAGGAGCGCTTACGAGCTGCTGCTGACCGTCGCCGCCGTCTGGCCCTGCGCTACTGTTGTGTGGCTCACTACATGCACGCTGCCTCAGAGAGGCCCCTCTCGCAAACTCAAACCTCGCTTTATTGGCCCTTTTTCTATCTCCAAAGTTCTCAACCCTGTGCGTCTTAGTCTTCCCTCTCACCTTGCCCGTGTCCACCCTGTCTTTCATGTCTCATGCATTAAACCTTATATGTCTTCTTCATCTCACTCACCCCCCTCCCCTCCTCTTCCCAACCCACCCTCCAAAGACTCTACCTTCAACGTCAGGCGGCTGCTTGACTGCCAGTTTCTGGTAGATTGGGAGGGTTACGGTCCCAAGGACAGAAGCTGGGTTCCCACCAGGGATATCCTCGACCAGACCCTCATTGACGAGTGTTACCGCTCTCACCCCTTGTGTCCCACCTAGTCGCCAGGTGGCGTCTTTGAGGGGGGGGGTCCTGTCACACCTGTTTCCCCTCTCCTCGTTTTCTCTGGCTCTCAGCTGCTCCTCGTTTACTCATTAGCCACATTATTTATTTCCTCCTTCTTTCCTTTTTCCTTACTTGTGTATTAGTTCATGTTGCTACCTGTTTTTGCTCTCCTGATTTAGTTGTTCCAGTTTTAGCTCTTCCATTCCAGAAGATCGTGCTTCTGTAGTTTTAGTTTAATAAAGACTTTCTTATTGCAATTGGGTCATCTGTTATTCTCCTGACAGTACTTTACACAGGTGTACCAAATTTCATCCGCCTACGACAAGCTGGTAGCGCAACAGCTGCAAAAACGCGTTAGATAACCCCTAAATAAGAATTTTTCAAAAAACAAAAGGGTTCTTGCACCTTCGGTACTCGACCCCTAATAAATAAATAAATACGATTTTTTCGAAAAACCATAAGGTTCTTGCACCTTCGGTGATTGAACCCCTAACAATAGGAATAATTAGAGGAAAAACAATAGGGTTCTTGCACCGTTGGTGCTCAACCACTAATAATTAATAATAATAATAACAGGTGTCATTTAATATACAGCATCTGAAACTGAAGCTTTCAACACTTGAAAACACAACATTAAAATCTAGTTGTCCATCTGGCATCCAGAGGACCTTTAAAATGATACTTGTTTTATGTATGTCTTTTGGTGTAATTTTAATACATTTATGCTTATTTTCACATGTCATATTTACAAAAACAATACAGCTAATGTGCTAAATAGAACATATAACTACATAACTACAAACTTATGAAAAAAAAAACCTGTTCCAAAAGAATCTAAACATATAAAAAAAACAGACTAGTTTAACAGATGATTACACTAAATCGTCTCTCACCTCTCGTTTACGTCATATCCATTTGTCAGTTTAGCATTACCATGACATGGGGAGGCGGGGCTTAATGGGGATGCATGGCCTGATCTGCTCATTGAATGTCTGCGACTGCGCCGTCGTTCTAAGCCCTGCCCTTCTGCTCTACCCACACTGGAGCGCCGCCTGTCACATCTTCCACACGATGGAGGAAGAGCATCCTCATCATCGTCTTCATGTCGTAGAGTCGCCTGCAGAACACGATAAACCTTCATTAAAGACTAGATTTTACTGACATTTAATGTTGCTCCATCCAACTGACCATTTCAAAATGTAATCTTTGAAATAAACTATAAAACAATAAATGCTGAAAGTGACACAAAACATCAGCTTGTAAAAATCTGTGGTTGACTCAAAACATCACTGGATTTGTTTATCTTGCCATTCAGACCTCATAGATGTTGATCTGCTCCAGCAGATCCAGGTCGGTTCCTCTGCGACCCATGAATCTGAGAGAGACACTCTCCATCCCCTGCTCCTCCAGAACATCTACCAGATCATAGAAGGAGTCCTGGTCTGACAGTGTCGCCAGAGTCTGGAAAGAGAGAGAGAGAGTGAGAGAGAGCGAGACAGATATCTGAATCTTTTTCCAACAAAGCAAGCTTGAAAGAGTCTGAGGGATGCTCGCGTTGGATGCTAAGTGTGAGACAGATTTCCCCAATCCTTGCTGCATCTCAATCTACAAGCCATCCGTCTACAGACTTCTTAACCCCAGATCCCTACAGTGTTAAGGTGCCTACACACCAAGTGCAAATAATACGAGAAAAGCGACTGATTTTAATGTAAAGTCTATGTAAATACACAATAAGTCTCCCCTCGCCGTGAAGGGTCTGGACCATGCGAAAAGTTCTATTCAGACAAGTTTTATGTGCATGGCAACCAATCAGGGGCTTGCGCTTGTAGTGATGTGACTTTTATCAAGTGGGAACATTTGCAATAACAATGAAGGACACAAATATCACAGTTTGTGGCCACAAAGAATAAATATCTTGTATTATTATCCATGCGACAACAAAAAGGAATTAAGTGGGTGAGGTGGCCTCTGAATCTGGTAATTTATGCATTTTTATTAACAACTCGATATGTATTTATATTGTGGTTTTGTTAGCTTAAGCTAAACATGCTGTTAATTTATTTATAAGAGGGAGTGTGTAGTTAAAGAGAATGACAGGTTTGAGGGACAAACTTTAAATGATAGGAGCAAGGAATAGGAGAAAAAGAGTGTGGCAGCAGCAGGTTTGCTCCAGTCTCGTCATTCCTGTGCCTCCCCCGGCAAGCTCGCGCTGAGATCCGCGCCCGTTCTCGAAGCAGATGTCTTCACACGATTGAACGCTGGGTTTGAAAGCGTTCAGATAGGTGTGGGAGAAACATTCTGGCCGTGTGTTTGGGGCTTGCTGTGAACGCCCTCTGTTAGAGGGGTCAAAATGAGAATTTAGAAATGGCTAGGAGCACAGAGCGCACTACACTGCTCTACACTAAACTATTTACGTCTTCAATCCAAATATAAAAATCCTAACCTTCTCGTGAACACTCAAAATAGCTATTAGTTATTTAAAATTCAAACACAGAAGAAAAAGTTTACCTTTTGCTCCATTAAGACCAAGTCAATTATTTTCCTTTTGGATGAACAATTAAGAATCCAATTTTTACCTTTTCTTTATAAGCACTCATTCTCAGTACACACAATAGATCTTTGTCTCGATCATATGGCTGAAATTTATTTCACAGTAGAAAGAAAATAAAACAATTGATTCTCCCAGAAATATGGATAAATTCAACCATGACTTAGCCAACTGACATCAGATTTAACCACATGACATCAGATCAGGAAATCAGATCAGGCCATAAACCAAACCCATCTGACATATAACCACGTTCTGTGATCATATCATTTCAAGGCTGAGACCTGTGATTGTCTAATATATAGGGTTATAGGTGCCACCTATTACAGCATATCAAGTGATGTTTTTATGTGGAGTTTTTTTTCTCCAAACCTGTGATCATGTGGATGCAGTGTGTTTAAACAAAAAAGGAAAACTCTTTTAAAAAGCCGGCTATGTCTGTACATAGTCAAAGGCTCTGAAGCAGCTGGGAAGCATTTTTAAAGGGTAATGAAACCATTTAATTATCCATGTTCAGTTTTGTGAGCTCTAAATTTCAATGACACAATCAATAAAAATGTTAGTTCTTGTCAGTTTTAATAGTGGCAAAATCTGAATGAATTAATTTAACTTCTTTGCCATTTTTACTACAGTGTTTAAAATCAATTCACTGGCTGTGATGTTACACTCGTGAAAAAATCCAAACATTTGCATCAGTCACGAGACGTCTGTATCTCATAACTATTCACCTGTTATTAAAACTTTTGTAAGATGGCTCTACTCGCTACATTCACTTCCCTCTCTTCTCTGCTATGCCCATTTCATGTGCTTTAATAAAAAAAAAGTTTGGGTTAAAATAAGGCATTTGATGGCACTTTTAAGAGCTTCTGAGATGCGACACAACAAGGCAGCATGGCAGAAACCCTTGTCTTTCCTATCTCATGCATTAAACCTTATATGTCTTCTTCATCTCACTCACCCCCCTCCCCTCTTCTTCCCAACCCACCCTCCAAAGACTCTACCTTCAACGTCAGGCGGCTGCTTGACTGCCAGTTTCTGGTAGATTGGGAGGGTTACGGTCCCAACGACAGAAGCTGGGTTCCCACCAGGGATATCCTCGACCAGACCCTCATTGACGAGTGTTACCGCTCTCACCCCTTGTGTCCCACCTAGTCGCCAGGTGGCGTCTTTGAGGGGGGGGGTCCTGTCACACCTGTTTCCCCTCTCCTCGTTTTCTCTGGCTCTCACCTGCTCCTCGTTTACTCATTAGCCACATTATTTATTTCCTCCTTCTTTCCTTTTTCCTTACTTGTGTATTAGTTCATGTTGCTACCTGTTTTTGCTCTCCTGATTTAGTTGTTCCAGTTTTAGCTCTTCCGTTCCAGAAGATCGTGCTTCTGTAGTTTTAGTTTAATAAAGACTTTCTTATTGCAATTGGGTCATCTGTTATTCTCCTGACAGTACTTTACACATGTGTACCAAATTTCATCCGCCTTCGACAAACTGGTAGCGCAACAGCTGCAAAAACGCGTTAGGTGGCGCTATAGAGCCATTTTTTTTTTCGAAACACAATCATATGTAAATTTTCACCGGGTCTGATGCGTGTGCAAAAATCTGGGAGTTTTCGTTAATGTTCAGGCCCTCAAAAGTACCCGGAAAGAACCTGAGGAAAAACAATAGGGTTCTTGCACCTTCGGTGCTCGACCCCTAAATAAGAATTTTTTTTAAAAACAATAGGGTTCTTGCACCTTCGGTGATTTTAAGAGCTTCTGAGATGCAACACAACAAGGTAGCATGGCAGAAACCCTTGACTCATGCTCGTTCATCATGTTGCTGTTATAATTATCTTGTGACAGAGTTCATTACCTTGTTTATGAGCATCATCACATACACCAGCAGCTCTGTGTCCACTCCCTCTTTCTCTGCAAAAATTTCCATTGCGTTCGTCCACAGCTTACATCCTGTGCACACGCATCATAACTTATCAGTCAGCATTAAAAATCATCTGATAAATCCTTGCAGTCTTTGTCATCCCCCAAATCTTCCGAGGCCCAGTTTCTCCTATCTTAAACATTAGCTGATAGAGATCTATCTTAAAAGAATTTGTAGAGTTGTAGAGCACTTTACAATTAGCATATGAACTTCTAAAAGGGACATGATTTGTGGATAAGGTAGTACCTCTTTTAGTGTCCACACTATTGATGGCTTGGATTAGGAGAGCAGCGTTGGCCTCTGAGTATTCCACAAACACTAAAAGCAGCTTTAGAGATGTCTTCACCACCATACGAAACTGAAATCCAACAACATCTCTTTTTAAGATGAGGTTTTGTACAATTCTACAAATTAATAATGTTTTAGAGTGTGTGTGATGCTGTCTAGATTATATTTTATTGATTGAAAATGTATTTTATTGCCCCATTGTTTCACCACCGTTCATTCTACCTTTTTTGGTAAGGTGTCTGTAATAATTTTCATTAATGTCATTATATTTAATATTAAGTTTATTGTCTAGAAGTCTTTTCTGTTTTCCCGTCATTAAATTATGCTGAGTTTATTATTTTAGACCCATTTAAACTGTCAAAGATATGGTTTGAGAGAATTGCAGACGAGTCACTGATACCTGTGAGATATTTGGCATGCTAGATAACTGGACCTGTCCATTACTCAGAGTCCTGCAGCGTGAAATCAATTCCAACTGAAATTAATTAATTAAGATATGAAACTCCTCTGCTGTCATTCACAGCAGCTTCCTGTTCATCCATGTATTTGCACTGCGAAAATGAAAAAATGTTTATAACATATTGTTACAGAAGAAAAAGAAGAAGTTTTGTGTATATCAAGCAGAAACGAAGCACAAACATTGCAAATGTTTGCTCCTCCCATCTCCCTAACCATTTCCTCATTCATAACTTGTTTTCGCTCCACACCTGCAATTTGTACACAACCTTCTTGCGCACTTCCATTACTGTTGATAATTCCAGTCTCACGTGACCTTGCGTGTGTCTTACACAAATGAGATTGCGTTGTTTTGATTCCAGATGTGTTTTGACTGGGCAAAAGTTGGTTATGTGCATACAGCGTGAAAACCTTCTGATGGCACATGTATGAGCACAGCAGCGACTGAATGCTACCCCAGTCATGCTATGTGAAAAGATCTGTGACACAATTACATTGAAATTGTACAATTTCACGATTCATCCTTTCGTTGATATTTCATTTAGTTTTCCCATCATTGTGCATTCATGACTTGTTCGTGCTGCAACTGGTTAATGTACACCTGCACTTAATTATCGCTTGTTCAGCTGATGAGTTATTGAAACTAGGTCATCTTGTGAACTACAGATCACTTTGTCTTTCTGTTGCTCCTGTTTTCCTCAGTTCATTGTCAGATCTTCATGTTCCCTCTAAGCTATGCCCACGCACAATCCAGTCCCATGACACGCGCAGTGTAAAGCACGCACATGGTTCCTCCGAGTATTAATCGAGACTTTGTTTCATGGACTCGAACTTGTAGGTGTTTTGTCTGACTCTGATTCGTGATAATGATAATTTATTTCAAACCTTACAAAAGTCACATTTTGGTACCATATTTTACCCTTCTGTCCTGCCATTGTCTCGTATTAGAACACAGCGCACGGCCAGATCTAGTTGAATACGAATGGTCCACGACAGTCCAAACTATGTACTAGTTTTGGTCCAAGTGCAAGATAGAGCTCACGTTCAAAGAGAGTCCTGGACGTTGTCGCTAGATTTAGCGACTTTTCAGACCGGCGAGCGACTTTTTTATCCAAGCGCCTAGCGAAAAATCTACCGAATTTTGCTGCTGTTTCAGGCAACTTTTAGGGACTCATTCTGGCTGACGGAGTCTTCAGACGGAGGAACTGCTGCTGCAGAAAAGTGCCTCTCTGTCACTCATTGTCTTCACCTCCCCGTCTTTGGCCTAGGGCTTGCTTGATCACAATCACATTCACTAGACACGTCAACTGATGAGTAACATCAAATTGTTTGTTTACATGTTTGCACAAGAATAGTAGCCTATGCGAGGTTTATCACATTTCATCACATGCAATACAAAGTAACCCAACTTCTTGACACTATAAAATTATTTTTTAGATGCTAATTTCTTGACCCAAACCGTGAAATCAAAATTGATCTAAAGACATGATTAGTTTAAAATAACATAACTTAACTTTCATGTTATTTACTTCATTCTGTTCACGTTGTTATTATTATTATTATTATTTAATTTAGCATTACATGTTTGTTTTATAACGCCATATGTGTTAATTTAATAATGACATGAAACACGTGTTCCTGCAATACATTTTTGTTGACATTGATCAATGTATGAATGTAACGCACGTCACGTGGTATTTATGCAAACTAGAAAGTGATGTTATCTAGCAACGTTTAGAAACTTTTGGGCCTGCCAGTAGCGACTTTTCTTACAGAGGAGTTACAGAGGACACTGATCAGCAGTCTTCAGAGTCTGTTGCATTGGGATGAATTTGCTCCTCGTTCAGACATTTTAGCATATAATCTAGTGAGTATGCTTCCACCGTGATTTTATGTTTTTCTAAAATTACAGATTGCGTTTGTGGAGCAGGGAAGGGTTTTGTGCCATAAGCCAGTAAAGGCTAATGTTAGCTCGTCATCTAACGTTCTATAAACTTCCTTATGAATCCAAATAATGTAGAAGTACAATTTTCTAGTCATTCATTCTTTTTATGGAACATTGTCGTATTCTTATTTAATGTATTTCAAAGTATTATTTCATTAAAATGGTCCTTTTCTCTTCCGAACTGGTCATGTGTGCTACAAACACCTGAAAACAATTGGAGGATCGTTTTCCCTCATATCATTGAGTGTTGTTTAATGTATTTTACAGGAGGTTTGTAAACTGTTTTGAATAGTTTGTTGAGTCATTTAAGAGGATGTGCAGTGAAGACGTTATTTGGACTACGGTGCATGTTTAGATCAGGTGTAAACCGGACAGTTTTTTTTGTCTTATTTTTAGCCTCATAAATGAGTTGTTTCATAATATTACTGGGTGTGTGCGTGTGTTGTGTTGATATTTATGGTTATAAAAGGCTATAGGTTTGGTTTGTAAAGCAAAACTTTACCATGTTAAAAAATAGTTCAAGAAAGACATGAAAGGAGAAAAAAGGAGTAGCAGAGACGTGGGATTCACTGGCAGAAGACGTCATGGATTATGACAATGCCCACTAAAGAACAGTGCTATATTTTAAATCAAAATCAGCATCAAACATCCTGAAACAACACTTCAACAACGGGAGAATTCTGTAAGCTCATATTTTGCAGTGTAACGGCAGCGAATGCAGAAAAAGTTTTTTTTTTTGCTAGAGCCTACTCTCAACACGCAAGCAACTCACAGTGAGAGATTTCCATTTTGTGGATTTTGGAGAGATCTGGTGAGTCGACGCAACCAGTGTAGTTCTTCGGTTGGATCCACAGGCCAGAGTCGCTGCACACTCCATATTTTCTTTCTCTCACTGCCTTCCATCAACAAGTAAGACTCCTTTCTTATTATTTGAGGACTTGTTTTGTCAGTCGACTGTTTGTTTGTTCCAAACAGATTCCTCAGATGGTTAGACCCTCTAGGCCATCCTTAGTTCTCTTGTGGAACCTTCTATTGTCCTGAGAGAATGTCAAGGTCATCCATTCAAGCTGCTTGACTCAGTAGAGCGTAAGTTTTGTCAACTAGCAGTGCTCCTGATCGCTTTTGCCTTGATTAAGAGGGTGGGGGATCTGTAGGCACTCTCTGTTGACGAGACCTGCTTAAAGTTCGGACCTGGTGATATTCATGTTACTCCTAAGCCCAGGCCTTGGATGTGCCCGAGGTTCCTACCATACCCTTAACAAAAAACTCAGGTAGTGAACCTCTAAGCTCTGCCTGGAGAGGAGGCAGCATCAACCCCTGGTCCCAATGACACCATTCCTTAAGGATACGTGCACTATTTTTGCCCTTGGAGGTACCCTCCAGCTTATTGGCTTCTCTCACCCCAACAGGCGTAGTAGAGTAAGCGGAGTATTCCACGTGTGTGCCCTCTATCTTTTATGACTCTGGGCAAGGGAGGGCTGAGCAGTTCCCCTCAGGCTAAGGCTAACTCTCGAAAGCTATTGCTCTAGCTTGCTCAATCTATACTATTTTCCCTCTAAAATACCCTTTCCCCAGGGGTTCAAGGCACATTTTTTTGGTAGGTCCCTCATTAAAACCGTACATGTATTAAACTGCCGAAAGGAGAGCTTGGCCTCCGCGCGTCTCCCTTAAGCTCAGGGTTTGAAGCTGCCTCCTCTTGTATGAGTCGGAATGAGAGAGTGTTTTGACTGACTGTCCATTAAAATTAAGTCTATACTTAAGGACATAGGGAATAGGGAACAAAGACCCCAGGCACAACCGTAAGGTCGTGAGTAAGTCTGGTAGTTTAGGGGGTACGGCTCCAGCTTCACAACAGGAAGAGTGATCACGCTTGCATTCGCTTTATACAGCGTGGTCACGTGACCATCAGCGAGTTCGCTAATTGGCATTTTGAAAAGAGTGTGGAGAGAAAAGAGCGCTCCTAGTGGAGCTTCCCATAGTCGGTACTGACATAAGTTTCCTTTCCGTATATGGGGAATGAGGGTTGCGAAAGTAACCATTACAGTATCTTAACCAGCCTTGAGTGAAAGAACCTTGTGCACAGGTACTGGTTATATAAATAGAATATCCTGACAAACCTGTATAATATATTCATTCATTACACAAAGACTGATGTAAAAATAATATTCTTGATTTAATTTTGATATTATTTATCACAAACTGAGAACATTATTATTGAAACCAAGGTATTCTCTCTCCTACACAGCTGAACTGACCTTTGACCCCATGAGCAAGTAGAGCCACTCTATGGTCTCAGTATGACCTGTGACCCCGTTCATCCCATCCACATAGAGCATGATCTGACCCAGAGCTACAGGCAGACAAATAGAGAGAGAGAGAGAGAGAGAGAGAGTTTCAATGCATGTATGCACAAGGAATTTCAGTTCTCTGTATGTATGTGCTATACACCTGTACATGTGGCAGAATTGGGAATAAAACTTGGACTTGATAGTGTTTTAAGCCAGAAGGACAGTTTGATTTAAAATGGGTTTTTTTACGCTTGTTTGCTTCAACTGAAGAAAAATAATGACTGGTTATCCCTTTTGAGAAACTTTTCTGGCTGTCTTGATGACCACAGCAAATAAAATGAAAATCCTCATAATGCGGGTCAACCTTACACTGATTAGCAACCAGCAATCCCAAAGGTATTTTCTAACTCTTCTTTCTTCTTTTCATCAAACAATGGCTCATTACAGGAAGACATAGTATTCACAGTATGATATAAATTTGAAATCATTATATTTGATATTACTAATAATGAGTATCCTTATTAGTTTTTCATGAATCGTACTGAATGTGTGTTTAAAGTCCTTGCCTAGCCTGTGAGAGAGGCGAGTGGTGGAGGGTGCGGGATTTCCAAGCAAGGGTGGGCCCTCTCTAGGTGAGGCCATAAAGTAGCTTGCAGAGAAAGTTTCTGCCTCTTTTTCCTACTTTCTTCCTTCACTATTCAAGTGTAGGTCTTTCAGGTTTTGTAGAGTTTTATTTCAATGTTTGTTTAAATGACAAGGGCAAAATAAAGTTGCCGTTGTGCTACTGTTCTGCAACCCTGCCTCTGGAGTAATTTCTACAGGAGAGGGTTATATGTTTCCATTATAACAGTTATGGAGTAACACAGGCTGTTATTCTGCAATGTTCTACCTTTAAAGTAACAGCAACCATTTTAGTTCAAATCAAAAGCCTCCTGGTTTATATAAAAAAAAATGTGTTTTGAGGAACAACAAAACTTTTACGAAATGGCATGGGGTGGTAAGAGTAACCAATTCTGAAAGACTGAAATTACAGATAATTGAAACAAGCTGATTTTCTATTTTGAAACCAGTATAATGAGACTGCTTTAAATTAGGCACTTAAATGAAGGGTAAATAGATGCTTTTCAATGTGAGAATGATAGAATTGTGTGGATCTGCTAGGTTTGTGCTTGAAAATCTAGTTTTGAGCCTGTCATTCCTATTATCATAATCATTTTAACAGTCATTTTCATGTCACTGAGTTATTACACATCAGTTTCAGCCAGATTCTTTAAGAAATGTCTTCTTGCAAATGTGATATTATTAAGTCAATTCAAAGCAAAAAAAATACTTACCCCTTTCACTGTTAATAATGTTAATAACCCATATAACGAAAAGAGTAATTTTAACATCAATACAGATTTCTTCTAATACCGAGTTTTATATAGTTTTTCTATAGAGCATTATGGGGACAAAATGAGCTGTTTTTGAGTATCTGTTGATGTTCCCATCAATGAGCTGTATAGATTTGGGATACATTAATTTCGCAATTTAAAAGGTCGGGAGAGTGAATCTCTAGGAATGTAAACCAAGTCTACTTTTCAGCACAACAGTGTGAACTTTTAAGTAGTTGTCTCTGTACTGCTGCTCTTGTGTGTGCCTACCCTAAGCTCATTCTATTTGGCAGACTATTTTCCGGTGAATCATGCACAAATATAAAATGGATTTGGAATGTGCAGAACCTCTGAGTATGTAGTTCTGGTAGTTCTGATCAGCTTCTGCTCCCACTTTGATCAAACAGCTCAAACCTTCAGCAGAGACGAATTCGTGCACCAGGTCCTTGTCATCCTGCTTACAGGAAACATGCGATTGTAAACTAGTTAGTTTACATGTTAGTTTCATGTAGTTTAGTTTGCTTACATGAGAAGGGATAGAACAATTGAAAGAGCAATTACATATTCATCATTTATTGCTATTACTTATTTATGCACCCACAATTTAAGGAACATTTTCTTGTAAAAGGGAGGAAAAGGTGACTGGTGCGATTTACCTGGAAAATCTGTTTAAGGGAGAACAACGCCCTCCTCAGGTCACGGCCAGTGGAATTATACAGCTTCTCTAAAGAGAGGGAAGGTAACCAGGGCTAAGAATAGAAAACCTTAAGCAATACATAGCAAGCTATTTAAAATGGAAATAGGCAGAAAAAGAGAGTATGGAATTCTAAACCATTTCAATGAGATGTCAGTAGAAAAAAACTCACAAAGGCGAGTATACTCGAGTATACTAAGCGTCCACCTGAAGGCCTTGCTCTACAGTAAAAACTAGATAGTTGAGTTTACTCTTTTTGGTCCTTCTCTAAATAGAGTTACATTGAAAGTCTTTGTATAGCAAAATAATACTATAAAAATATATAATATATTTTTCAGTTTCAAACATTCAATTACGATTAGCAGTACACAGCAAAATCCTCAGCCTAAAATGAACCGTATTTAGTGTATTTTGTAATTCTCTGGATCGAGTACCAAACACTCAAACTGTTGTTTGTTTTGTTTCTTTCACAATATAAAAGGTTTAACTTAATACTTTTCAGTTTAACCCTCTTAAGTTATTAAGAATTCAACTCTAGATTTCAATTATCAATATTAACCTATTCTTACTTAAACACATGAGATCGATAGAGCTCAGTACACAAATACAGTAACAGATCAACAGACCTAACGTGTCCGTTTACACTGGATGGGATGTGAGTGCAGGAGAGTATGGTGCTGAATGAGCTTGGAACAGTCCTACATTCAGGTCAAAAGTGGAATTGTGAGAATGATGCAAAAAATGCGGAATAAAAATTATAAGTAAATGCCAATTACTTACAACCATGTAAAGTATTTCCAAATTTAAAGTAGCGTATTGTAAATAAAAAAAGAACTGCAGCCATCAGGGGAGGGTTCCAGACTACTGAGTATAGGCAAGGCAAGGCCTTCTCTAAATATAAGCCCCATGTATTTTAAATATGTTCAGATAATGCTTTCGGTGTGTCATTTTATTTCTCTGTTATTTCCACGGGTGTTGCAAAATAGACAGATGCCACATGAGCTTGAGAGCTTCCTCATTTCCTGTGCGCTCTCTCTCTCTCTCTCTCTCTCTCTCTCTCTCTGTCTCTCTCTCTCTGTCTCTCTCTCTCTCTCTCTCTCTCTCTCTCTCTCTCTCATAATCCAGAGGGTTGAAGAATGTCTTCAGATGGGGATCAGATTAACTGTGAGCCGAGCGCTGCATAATCTCTGCATGTCAACAAAATAAATACACAAAAAAGCTCCACAAGCATCCGAAATGCAAACGAAATGTAAAGGCCAATAATTATTCACATACATTTTCTAAAAGCTATCAACCAGATACCATCAGTATAAATCATATAACAATCAGATTACAACAGGATACACTCACCATGCACTCCTATTGTGCTTTCTGTTTTTCCAACATACATATTCTTCATTTTTGTACATTGCTGCTGATGCTTTGTGTTTATTGTTTTGTGGCACATATAATGTGACACATTTTAAGTGTATTTTTTAAGTGTGTTTTTAATTATTATTTTGCCTTTTCCTTTATATTTTAGTATTTGCCACCTCTCAGACATTCAGAAAAAACACCAAAATGAAGCCTGGCTTGCTTTTTTCACTTGGAATTTTTCATTCTATTCTCAATATTTTGATATTATTTTACTTTAAAAAATTCTTTAAGTCTGTAAAATTATTCCTACTTTTTATTTGTGAATTCCATAAAGTGAGGCCGTAATTTATGATTTCAATAACTAAATTCTTTTTTATGTTAAGTTGTTTTGTTACTCTGTAAAAAACAAACAACAAATATCCAACAGTATAGAAACGTAAAAGTCCTTGGCCTGTGACCCACTGGAACTGGATCTAAATAGCCAACTACATGTGACAAAAAATTTACAAAATACATAAAAAATATTGAAAAAAAAAAACTAAAATGCAATGCCAAAACCCCAAAAACCTAATCTGAACCCAGAATATACCAGCCACATGATAGCATGATAACAACATCGAAAATGTCATCAACCATGTGGCAAAATAAAAATAAATTCAAATTCCAAACAAAACATAAACAATTCCTAGCCATCATACAGGACCCAAAAAATTCAAACACTTACACATCAATCCTAGCAACCCTATGGTAAAATCAGACACAGTAGCAATCCCACAGCAACACATTTCCCTAAACTCTGCTTACTCACTGTGAAACGCCCAGATTATAAAATCTCAAATTATAGAAGGAAACCGGAGACCAAACACTGGCTAAAAATAAAAAATAAAAAAGTCTGTGAGGGAAGACTAGTGTTGCAACTAATTTGAAAAAATCTGAAAGATGGATTTAGCCACATTTAACTGAATTAAAAAGAAAGCCTCTAAAATGAAATGACACACTGCACAAGAACACTCCAATGTCAAGAGATTCAAACAATCTGTGTAAAACATTGAAATAGCATTTTCTGTGCCACAATGAAAGATTTTTTTCTGGTGATGAAAGCCCTTGCAACATGTCTATATCTTAGACACTGCAGGTATCAGTCAAAAAATGTTAATCCAGTGTTTCAGAGTGAGTCAATGAGTGAGCTCTGGTGGAAGGTGAAACGCTGCTGATATCTAACTCTGGGGTTGAGGGTGTATTTATATCTACAGCTGCAGCCGCTCAAGTGTCTCTGACAGCGCCAACATCACAGACCTTGTTTTGCTCCATATCGTGACACCAGCAAGTCACATATGTAATGGTAATGCATGGAAAGTTTTTGGAATTCTGATTTCTCTTGTTAGGAATTTAGATTTAACTTTCCCAGACTTCTTGTACTTTACTTATTATTTACTTACAATTATTTTCATTCATTCATTCATCTTCATGTCGGCTTTATTCCCTTTCGGAGTCGCCACAGTGGAATGAACCGCCAACTCTCTGGCATATGTTTTACGCAGCGGATGCCCTTCCAGCCGCAACCCATCACTGGGAAACATTCACACTTTAACACTATGGACAATCGTTCTTACTCAATTCACTTATACCGCATGTCTTTGGACTTGTGGGGAAACCGGAGCACCCGGAGAAAACCCACGCGATCACGGGGAGAACATGAGAACTCCACACAGAAATGCCACCTGCCCCAGCCGAGCCTAAAACCAGCGACCTTCTTGCTGTGAGACGACCGTGCTACCCACTGCGCCACCGTGACGCACACAATTATATTTTCCCTTAATATTTTTTTGTAACTAAGTTTTTTTTTTTCTGAATTTAGACTCCTTTTCTTACATTTAATCTTGAAAAATGTTTTTGTTGGACAATTTGCTTTCTCCCAATTCAACTATTTATTTGAAAAAGAAAACAAGTTTTTTCTTTACTTTCTTCTTAGAATTCTAAACATCCATCCTTCTGAATTCAGTTTTTCTTCTTCTCATGTTGCTATATACTAGAATTGCTTAACTCACTTGAATTTCCAAAAGTGAGCTTCGCCAATTTGATTAATATGAAATAATTTGAGTAGTCACTTTTTTAATGGTTATTCATACACCAGCTGAAATCTAAGTTTCTCTCTCTCTCCCCATGTGTAGTCATCATCATCTTTCTGTCACATTGCTTCTGTCTCATAAACAATTTTTAAAGATAAAGAAGCCCAGATCTGTCTCCCTGCATCCCAACTTCGACAAGCACCATGAGAGCACACAAGAAAAAATTAATTTATTAAATTAATTATTTATATATTGTTGCTTATCCATACACTATAAAATCTAATTGTATGCTTTACTTGAGACATGCAATTATGTTTACTTGATTTTACATAACTGTTGAGTTTACTAAATATTTGAGGGTACTAACAATTTTTTGTACGTCATTGAACATGCATATAAAACTTAATATTTATCAGTTAATTTACGCAAATAAAATTAATTTGACTGCCCTGTAGATAATTATTAAACTTACTTCTCTCCCTAAATTTGCTGTGAATAAATGAGGCAATCCGTTTCCTAATTTGTTTTGCGTAAACTAAACCAATTTAATTTACAGTGTAGCATTTAATAAGTTTTTCATTCAATTACCAGACAAACAGTGATTGCAGTGTCAAAAACCAAACTGCAGATCCAGAATCAAGAAAAATCAGGAAGCTTTATTTTCTTTGCTTGAAATTGAACACATGTTGTAAACCGACCCACAGGACGATGAAGAGTCCAAACAGGAAGTAGAACTGAAACAGATGCGCTCACTCTTACTGAACAAAAGAAAGATAAACCAGAATTGTCAGAAATTAGATTGTCCAGGAGTCTATAGGGAAGAATGTAGGCAAGGACAACCAGAATTTAATTGTCTGTAGGACTAGGTTCATAAGAAAGCCAAGAAGCACATCTGCACTAGTGATGGGAAGCTCGGATAATTTCACCGACTCGGATCTTTGAGTCTCGCTCAGCAAAATTAACAAATCTTTTTTCGAGTCATTTCGTTCATTTAATTTATTTTAGTAAAATAACAATAAAACTTTGTGTGTTTCTTCCCTAACACAATTAGTACATACACAAACCCGAATCACACTACAAATAAGACAAAACTATGTTAGAAGACAAAAAACATATTTTATTAAGCCTACCTGAGTCTTTTAGTCTGATTCAGCTCAGCTCTGAGCTGTCTTTAGGTTAAAGTCTAATTCGTTCGTCACAATTCTTCTCTCTGATGGTAACGAGTTCAGTCCAGCCCCGGGACCTTCTGTCACATGACGCTCTCTAATATTAACCAAATGCAGTTTGAGCCAGAAACAGAAAAGATTCGTTCTTTCCCCGAGTCCTCCGGCTCCTTTCGTTCTTCTGTCTCGTGACGCTCTCTAATATTAACCAAATGCAGTTTGAGCCAGAAACAGAAAAGATTCGTTCTTTCCTCGAGTCCTGCGGCTCCTTTCGTTCTTCTGTCTCGTGACGCTCTCTAATATTAACCTAATGCAGTTTGAGCCAGAAACAGAAAAGATTCGTTCTTTCCCCGAGTCCTCCGGCTCCTTTCGTTCTTCTGTCTCGTGACGCTCTCTAATATTAACCAAATGCAGTTTGAGCCAGAAACAGAAAAGATTCGTTCTTTCCTCGAGTCCTCCAGCTCCTTTCGTTCTTCTGTCACATGACGCTCTCTAATATTAACCAAATGCAGTTTGAGCCAGAAACAGAAAAGATTCCTTCTTTCCCCGAGTCCTCCGGCTCCTTTCGTTCTTCTGTCTCGTGACGCTCTCTAATATTAACCAAATGCAGTTTGAGCCGGACACAGAAAAGATTCGTTCTTTCCCCGAGTCCTCCGGCTACTTTCGTTCTTCTGTCTCGTGATGCTCTCTAATATTAACCAAATGCAGTTTGAGCCGGAAACAGAAAAGATTCGTTCTTTCCCCGAGTCCTGCGGCTCCTTTCGTTCTTCTGTCACGTGACGCTCTCTAATATTAACCAAATGCAGTTTGAGCCAGAAACAGAAAAGATTCGTTCTTTCCCCGAGTCCTCCGGCTCCTTTCGTTCTTCTGTCACGTGACGCTCTCTAATATTAACCAAATGCAGTTTGAGCCGGAAACAGAAAAGATTCGTTCTTTCCCCGAGTCCTCCGGCTCCTTTCGTTCTTCTGTCACGTGACGCTCTCTAATATTAACCAAATGCAGATTGAGCCGGAAACAGAAAAGATTCGTTCTTTCCTCGAGTCCTCCGGCTCCTTTCGTTCTTCTGTCACGTGACGCTCTCTAATATTAACCAAATGCAGTTTGAGCCGGAAACAGAAAAGATTCGTTCTTTCCCCGAGTCCTTCGGCTCCTTTCGTTCTTCTGTCACGTGACGCTCTCTAATATTAACCAAATGCAGTTTGAGCCAGAAACAGAAAAGATTCGTTCTTTCCCCGAGTCCTCCGGCTCCTTTCGTTTTTCTGTCACGTGACGCTCTCTAATATTAACCAAATGCAGTTTGAGCCGGACACAGAAAAGATTCGTTCTTTCCCCGAGTCCTCCGGCTCCTTTCGTTTTTCTGTCTCGTGACGCTCTCTAATATTAACCAAATGCAGTTTGAGCCAGAAACAGAAAAGATTCGTTCTTTCCTCGAGTCCTCCGGCTCCTTTCGTTCTTCTGTCTCGTGACGCTCTCTAATATTAACCAAATGCAGTTTGAGCCGGAAACAGAAAAGATTCGTTCTTTCCTCGAGTCCTCCGGCTCCTTTCGTTCTTCTGTCTCGTGACGCTCTCTAATATTAACCAAATGCAGTTTGAGCCGGAAACAGAAAAGATTCGTTCTTTCACCGAGTCCTCCGGCTCCTTTCGTTCTTCTGTCTCGTGACGCTCTCTAATATTAACCAAATGCAGTTTGAGCCAGAAACAGAAAAGATTCGTTCTTTCCTCGAGTCCTCCGGCTCCTTTCGTTCTTCTGTCTCGTGACGCTCTCTGATATTAACCAAATGCAGTTTGAGCCAGAAACAGAAAAGATTCGTTCTTTCCTCGAGTCCTGCGGCTCCTTTCGTTCTTCTGTCACATGACGCTCTCTAATATTAACCAAATGCAGTTTGAGCCGGAAACAGAAAAGATTCGTTCTTTCCCCGAGTCCTTCGGCTCCTTTCGCTCTTCTGTCACGTGACGCTCTCTAATATTAACCAAATGCAGTTTGAGCCGAAAACAGAAAAGATTCGTTCTTTCCCCGAGTCCTTCGGCTCCTTTCGTTTTTCTGTCACGTGACGCTCTCTAATATTAACCAAATGCAGTTTGAGCCAGAAACAGAAAAGATTCGTTCTTTCCCCGAGTCCTCCGGCTCCTTTCGTTCTTCTGTCACGTGACGCTCTCTAATATTAACCAAATGCAGTTTGAGCCAGAAACAGAAAAGATTCGTTCTTTCCCCGAGTCCTTCGGCTCCTTTCGTTTTTCTGTCACGTGACGCTCTCTAATATTAACCAAATGCAGTTTGAGCCGGAAACAGAAAAGATTCGTTCTTTCCCCGAGTCCTCCGGCTCCTTTCGTTCTTCTGTCACGTGACGCTCTCTAATATTAACCAAATGCAGTTTGAGCCGGACACAGAAAAGATTCGTTCTTTCCCCGAGTCCTCCGGCTCCTTTCGTTTTTCTGTCTCGTGACGCTCTCTAATATTAACCAAATGCAGTTTGAGCCGGACACAGAAAAGATTCGTTCTTTCCCCGAGTCCTCCGGCTCCTTTCGTTTTTCTGTCTCGTGACGCTCTCTAATATTAACCAAATGCAGTTTGAGCCGGAAACAGAAAAGATTCGTTCTTTCCTCGAGTCCTCCGGCTCCTTTCGTTCTTCTGTCACGTGACGCTCTCTAATATTAACCAAATGCAGTTTGAGCCAGAAACAGAAAAGATTCGTTCTTTCCTCGAGTCCTCCGGCTCCTTTCGTTCTTCTGTCTCGTGACGCTCTCTAATATTAACCAAATGCAGTTTGAGCCGGAAACAGAAAAGATTCGTTCTTTCCTCGAGTCCTCCGGCTCCTTTCGTTCTTCTGTCTCGTGACGCTCTCTAATATTAACCAAATGCAGTTTGAGCCGGAAACAGAAAAGATTCGTTCTTTCCTCGAGTCCTCCGGCTCCTTTCGTTCTTCTGTCTCGTGACGCTCTCTAATATTAACCAAATGCAGTTTGAGCCAGAAACAGAAAAGATTCGTTCTTTCCCCGAGTCCTCCGGCTCCTTTCGTTCTTCTGTCACGTGACGCTTTCTAATATTAACCAAATGCAGTTTGAGCCAGAAACAGAAAAGATTCGTTCTTTCCCCGAGTCCTTCGGCTCCTTTCGTTTTTCTGTCACGTGACGCTCTCTAATATTAACCAAATGCAGTTTGAGCCGGAAACAGAAAAGATTCGTTCTTTCCTCGAGTCCTCCGGCTCCTTTCGTTCTTCTGTCTCGTGACGCTCTCTAATATTAACCAAATGCAGTTTGAGCCAGAAACAGAAAAGATTCGTTCTTTCCCCGAGTCCTCCGGCTCCTTTCGTTCTTCTGTCACGTGACGCTCTCTAATATTAACCAAATGCAGTTTGAGCCAGAAACAGAAAAGATTCGTTCTTTCCCCGAGTCCTCCGGCTCCTTTCGTTCTTCTGTCTCGTGACGCTCTCTAATATTAACCAAATGCAGTTTGAGCCAGAAACAGAAAAGATTCGTTCTTTCCTCGAGTCCTCCGGCTCCTTTCGTTCTTCTGTCTCGTGACGCTCTCTAATATTAACCAAATGCAGTTTGAGCCAGAAACAGAAAAGATTCGTTCTTTCCCCGAGTCCTCCGGCTCCTTTCGTTCTTCTGTCACGTGACGCTCTCTAATATTAACCAAATGCAGTTTGAGCCAGAAACAGAAAAGATTCGTTCTTTCCTCGAGTCCTGCGGCTCCTTTCGTTCTTCTGTCACGTGACGCTCTCTAATATTAACCAAATGCAGTTTGAGCCAGAAACAGAAAAGATTCGTTCTTTCCCCGAGTCCTCCGGCTCCTTTCGTTCTTCTGTCACGTGACGCTCTCTAATATTAACCAAATGCAGTTTGAGCCAGAAACAGAAAAGATTCGTTCTTTCCCCGAGTCCTCCGGCTCCTTTCGTTCTTCTGTCACGTGACGCTCTCTAATATTAACCAAATGCAGTTTGAGCCGGAAACAGAAAAGATTCGTTCTTTCCCCGAGTCCTTCGGCTCCTTTCGTTTTTCTGTCACGTGACGCTCTCTAATATTAACCAAATGCAGTTTGAGCCGGAAACAGAAAAGATTCGTTCTTTCACCGAGTCCTCCGGCTCCTTTCGTTTTTCTGTCACGTGACGCTCTCTAATATTAATCAAATGCAGTTTGAGCCAGAAACAGAAAAGATTCGTTCTTTCCTCGAGTCCTCCGGCTCCTTTCGTTCTTCTGTCACGTGACGCTCTCTAATATTAACCAAATGCAGTTTGAGCCGGAAACAGAAAAGATTCGTTCTTTCACCGAGTCCTCCGGCTCCTTTCGTTTTTCTGTCACGTGACGCTCTCTAATATTAACCAAATGCAGTTTGAGCCGGACACAGAAAAGATTCGTTCTTTCCCCGAGTCCTTCGGCTCCTTTCGTTTTTCTGTCACGTGACGCTCTCTAATATTAACCAAATGCAGTTTGAGCCAGAAACAGAAAAGATTCGTTCTTTCCTCGAGTCCTCCGGCTCCTTTCGTTCTTCTGTCACGTGACGCTCTCTAATATTAACCAAATGCAGTTTGAGCCAGAAACAGAAAAGATTCGTTCTTTCCCCGAGTCCTTCGGCTCCTTTCGTTCTTCTGTCACGTGACGCTCTCTAATATTAACCAAATGCAGTTTGAGCCGGAAACAGAAAAGATTCGTTCTTTCCCCGAGTCCTCCGGCTCCTTTCGTTCTTCTGTCACGTGACGCTCTCTAATATTAACCAAATGCAGTTTGAACCGGAAACAGAAAAGATTCGTTCTTTCCCCGAGTCCTCCGGCTCCTTTCGTTCTTCTGTCTCGTGATGCTCTCTAATATTAACCAAATGCAGTTTGAGCCGGAAACAGAAAAGATTCGTTCTTTCCCCGAGTCCTCCGGCTCCTTTCGTTCTTCTGTCACGTGACGCTCTCTAATATTAACCAAATGCAGTTTGAGCCAGAAACAGAAAGATTTGTTCTTTCCTCGAGTCCTCCGGCTCCTTTCGTTCTTCTGTCACGTGACGCTCTCTAATATTAACCAAATGCAGTTTGAGCCGGAAACAGAAAAGATTCGTTCTTTCCCCGAGTCCTCCGGCTCCTTTCGTTCTTCTGTCACGTGACGCTCTCTAATATTAACCAAATGCAGTTTGAGCCAGAAACAGAAAAGATTCGTTCTTTCCTCGAGTCCTCCGGCTCCTTTCGTTCTTCTGTCACGTGACGCTCTCTAATATTAACCAAATGCAGTTTGAGCCAGAAACAGAAAAGATTCGTTCTTTCCTCGAGTCCTCCGGCTCCTTTCGTTCTTCTGTCACGTGACGCTTTCTAATATTAACCAAATGCAGTTTGAGCCAGAAACAGAAAAGATTCCTTCTTTCCCCGAGTCCTCCGGCTCCTTTCGTTCTTCTGTCTCGTGACGCTCTCTAATATTAACCAAATGCAGTTTGAACCGGAAACAGAAAAGATTCGTTCTTTCCTCGAGTCCTCCGGCTCCTTTCGTTCTTCTGTCACGTGACGCTCTCTAATATTAACCAAATGCAGTTTGAGCCGGACACAGAAAAGATTCGTTCTTTCCCCGAGTCCTTCGGCTCCTTTCGTTCTTCTGTCACGTGACGCTCTCTAATATTAACCAAATGCAGTTTGAGCCGGAAACAGAAAAGATTCGTTCTTTCCTCGAGTCCTCCGACTCCTTTCGTTCTTCTGTCACGTGACGCTCTCTAATATTAACCAAATGCAGTTTGAGCCAGAAACAGAAAAGATTCGTTCTTTCCCCGAGTCCTCCGTCTCCTTTCGTTCTTCTGTCTCGTGACGCTCTCTAATATTAACCAAATGCAGTTTGAGCCGGAAACAGAAAAGATTCGTTCTTTCCTCGAGTCCTCTGGCTCCTTTCGTTCTTCTGTCACGTGACGCTCTCTAATATTAACCAAATGCAGTTTGAGCCAGAAACAGAAAAGATTCGTTCTTTCCCCGAGTCCTCCGGCTCCTTTCGTTCTTCTGTCTCGTGACGCTCTCTAATATTAACCAAATGCAGTTTGAGCCGGAAACAGAAAAGATTCGTTCTTTCCTCGAGTCCTCCGGCTCCTTTCGTTCTTCTGTCACGTGACGCTCTCTAATATTAACCAAATGCAGTTTGAGCCGGAAACAAAAAAGATTCGTTCTTTCCCCGAGTCCTCCGGCTCCTTTCGTTCTTCTGTCACGTGACGCTCTCTAATATTAACCAAATGCAGTTTGAGCCGGAAACAGAAAAGATTCGTTCTTTCCCCGAGTCCTTCGGCTCCTTTCGTTCTTCTGTCACGTGACGCTCTCTAATATTAACCAAATGCAGTTTGAGCCGGAAACAGAAAAGATTCGTTCTTTCCTCGAGTCCTCCGGCTCCTTTCGTTCTTCTGTCTCGTGACGCTCTCTAATATTAACCAAATGCAGTTTGAGCCGGAAACAGAAAAGATTCGTTCTTTCACCGAGTCCTCCGGCTCCTTTCGTTCTTCTGTCACGTGACGCTCTCTAATATTAACCAAATGCAGTTTGAGCCGGAAACAGAAAAGATTCGTTCTTTCCTCGAGTCCTTCGGCTCCTTTCGTTTTTCTGTCACGTGACGCTCTCTAATATTAACCAAATGCAGTTTGAGCCGGAAACAGAAAAGATTCGTTCTTTCCTCGAGTCCTCCGGCTCCTTTCGTTCTTCTGTCTCGTGACGCTCTCTAATATTAACCAAATGCAGTTTGAGCCGGAAACAGAAAAGATTCGTTCTTTCCTCGAGTCCTTCGGCTCCTTTCGTTCTTCTGTCACGTGACGCTCTCTAATATTAACCAAATGCAGTTTGAGCCGGAAACAGAAAAGATTCGTTCTTTCCTCGAGTCCTCCGGCTCCTTTCGTTCTTCTGTCACGTGACGCTCTCTAATATTAACCAATTGCAGTTTGAGCCGGAAACAGAAAAGATTCGTTCTTTCCTCGAGTCCTCCGGCTCCTTTCGTTCTTCTGTCTCGTGACGCTCTCTAATATTAACCAAATGCAGTTTGAGCCGGACACAGAAAAGATTCGTTCTTTCCCCGAGTCCTCCGGCTCCTTTCGTTCTTCTGTCACGTGACTCTCTCTAATATTAACCAAATGCAGTTTGAGCCAGAAACAGAAAAGATTCGTTCTTTCCCCGAGTCCTCCGGCTCCTTTCGTTCTTCTGTCTCGTGACGCTCTCTAATATTAACCAAATGCAGTTTGAGCCAGAAACAGAAAAGATTCGTTCTTTCCTCGAGTCCTCCGGCTCCTTTCGTTCTTCTGTCACGTGACGCTCTCTAATATTAACCAAATGCAGTTTGAGCCAGAAACAGAAAAGATTCGTTCTTTCCCCGAGTCCTCCGGCTCCTTTCGTTCTTCTGTCACGTGACGCTCTCTAATATTAACCAAATGCAGTTTGAGCCAGAAACAGAAAAGATTCGTTCTTTCCTCGAGTCCTCCGGCTCCTTTCGTTCTTCTGTCACGTGACGCTCTCTAATATTAACCAAATGCAGTTTGAGCCAGAAACAGAAAAGATTCGTTCTTTCCTCGAGACCTCCGGCTCCTTTCGTTTTTCTGTCACGTGACACTCTCTAATATTAACCAAATGCAGTTTGAGCCGGAAACAGAAAAGATTCGTTCTTTCCCCGAGTCCTCCGGCTCCTTTCGTTCTTCTGTCACGTGACGCTCTCTAATATTAACCAAATGCAGTTTGAGCCAGAAACAGAAAAGATTCGTTCTTTCCTCGAGTCCTCCGGCTCCTTTCGTTCTTCTGTCACGTGACGCTCTCTAATATTAACCAAATGCAGTTTGAGCCAGAAACAGAAAAGATTAATTCTTTCCCCGAGTCCTCCGGCTCCTTTCGTTCTTCTGTCACGTGACGCTCTCTAATATTAACCAAATGCAGTTTGAACCGGAAACAGAAAAGATTCGTTCTTTCCTCGAGTCCTCCGGCTCCTTTCGTTCTTCTGTCTCGTGACGCTCTCTAATATTAACCAAATGCAGTTTGAACCGGAAACAGAAAAGATTCGTTCTTTCCTCGAGTCCTCCGGCTCCTTTCGTTCTTCTGTCACGTGACGCTCTCTAATATTAACCAAATGCAGTTTGAGCCAGAAACAGAAAAGATTCGTTCTTTCCCCGAGTCCTCCGGCTCCTTTCGTTCTTCTGTCTCGTGACGCTCTCTAATATTAACCAAATGCAGTTTGAACCGGAAACAGAAAAGATTCGTTCTTTCCTCGAGTCCTCCGGCTCCTTTCGTTCTTCTGTCACGTGACGCTCTCTAATATTAACCAAATGCAGTTTGAACCGGAAACAGAAAAGATTCGTTCTTTCCTCGAGTCCTCCGGCTCCTTTCGTCCTTCTGTCACGTGACGCTCTCTAATATTAACCAAATGCAGTTTGAGCCGGACACAGAAAAGATTCGTTCTTTCCCCGAGTCCTTCGGCTCCTTTCGTTCTTCTGTCACGTGACGCTCTCTAATATTAACCAAATGCAGTTTGAGCCGGAAACAGAAAAGATTCGTTCTTTCCCCGAGTCCTCCGTCTCCTTTTGTTCTTCTGTCTCGTGACGCTCTCTAATATTAACCAAATGCAGTTTGAGCCGGAAACAGAAAAGATTCGTTCTTTCCCCGAGTCCTTCGGCTCCTTTCGTTCTTCTGTCACGTGACGCTCTCTAATATTAACCAAATGCAGTTTGAGCCGGACACAGAAAAGATTCGTTCTTTCCCCGAGTCCTCCGGCTCCTTTCGTTCTTCTGTCACGTGACTCTCTCTAATATTAACCAAATGCAGTTTGAGCCAGAAACAGAAAAGATTCGTTCTTTCCCCGAGTCCTCCGTCTCCTTTCGTTCTTCTGTCACGTGACGCTCTCTAATATTAACCAAATGCAGTTTGAGCCGGACACAGAAAAGATTCGTTCTTTCCTCGAGTCCTCCGGCTCCTTTCGTTCTTCTGTCACGTGACGCTCTCTAATATTAACCAAATGCAGTTTGAGCCGGAAACAGAAAAGATTCGTTCTTTCCCCGAGTCCTCCGGCTCCTTTCGTTCTTCTGTCACGTGACGCTCTCTAATATTAACCAAATGCAGTTTGAGCCGGACACAGAAAAGATTCGTTCTTTCCCCGAGTCCTCCGGCTCCTTTCGTTCTTCTGTCACGTGACTCTCTCTAATATTAACCAAATGCAGTTTGAGCCAGAAACAGAAAAGATTCGTTCTTTCCCCGAGTCCTCCGTCTCCTTTCGTTCTTCTGTCTCGTGACGCTCTCTAATATTAACCAAATGCAGTTTGAGCCGGAAACAGAAAAGATTCGTTCTTTCCCCGAGTCCTCCGGCTCCTTTCGTTCTTCTGTCACGTGACGCTCTCTAATATTAACCAAATGCAGTTTGAGCCGGACACAGAAAAGATTCGTTCTTTCCCCGAGTCCTTCGGCTCCTTTCGTTCTTCTGTCACGTGACTCTCTCTAATATTAACCAAATGCAGTTTGAGCCAGAAACAGAAAAGATTCGTTCTTTCCCCGAGTCCTCCGGCTCCTTTCGTTCTTCTGTCACGTGACTCTCTCTAATATTAACCAAATGCAGTTTGAGCCAGAAACAGAAAAGATTCGTTCTTTCCCCGAGTCCTCCGTCTCCTTTCGTTCTTCTGTCTCGTGACGCTCTCTAATATTAACCAAATGCAGTTTGAGCCGGAAACAGAAAAGATTCGTTCTTTCCTCGAGTCCTCCGGCTCCTTTCGTTCTTCTGTCACGTGACGCTCTCTAATATTAACCAAATGCAGTTTGAGCCGGAAACAGAAAAGATTCGTTCTTTCCTCGAGTCCTCCGGCTCCTTTCGTTCTTCTGTCTCGTGACGCTCTCTAATATTAACCAAATGCAGTTTGAGCCGGAAACAGAAAAGATTCGTTCTTTCCCCGAGTCCTCCGGCTCCTTTCGTTCTTCTGTCACGTGACGCTCTCTAATATTAACCAAATGCAGTTTGAGCCGGACACAGAAAAGATTCGTTCTTTCCCCGAGTCCTCCGGCTCCTTTCGTTCTTCTGTCACGTGACTCTCTCTAATATTAACCAAATGCAGTTTGAGCCAGAAACAGAAAAGATTCGTTCTTTCCCCGAGTCCTCCGGCTCCTTTCGTTCTTCTGTCACGTGACTCTCTCTAATATTAACCAAATGCAGTTTGAGCCGGAAACAGAAAAGATTCGTTCTTTCCTCGAGTCCTCCGGCTCCTTTCGTTCTTCTGTCACGTGACGCTCTCTAATATTAACCAAATGCAGTTTGAGCCGGACACAGAAAAGATTCGTTCTTTCCTCGAGTCCTCCGGCTCCTTTCGTTCTTCTGTCACGTGACGCTCTCTAATATTAACCAAATGCAGTTTGAGCCGAAAACAGAAAAGATTTGTTCTTTCACCGAGTCCTCCGGCTCCTTTCGTTCTTCTGTCACGTGACGCTCTCTAATATTAAC
Organism: Danionella dracula; assembly: GCA_900490495.1. Classification (NCBI taxonomy): domain Eukaryota; kingdom Metazoa; phylum Chordata; class Actinopteri; order Cypriniformes; family Danionidae; genus Danionella; species Danionella dracula. Next base: position 483,109 of record UELW01000156.1, read on the forward strand.
CAAATGCAGTTTGAGCCAGAAACAGAAAAGATTTGTTCTTTCCTCGAGTCCTCCGGCTCCTTTCGTTTTCTTGTCATTAATGATGAGCGCGTTACGCTCGGAAAACCAGAAGAATGTTGCGCATGCGCCACTGAACGAATCCCTCTCTGACACGATTCGTTCCTACAGAAACACATTAAAGAGTCGTTCAAAAAGAACGAATCATTCATGAACAACAGATCACTAATTCGCACACACGAACAATTCACGCAGAGTTACCAGCTCACTCAAGATAAAGGGAGCAATCAGAGCGGCGATAACGAGCAGCACCTGACATTAATGATAGGACAGATTTAGAGGAAAACAATAGACAACTCTTGAAATAAATTAACAAGATAAGAACACTAAAACAATAAATAACCCCACAAAAGAAAAAGCACAACATGACATGCAGACATTTGATCAACAACAGACAATTACATTTTAGACTTGCTCACTGTACTAAAAACGTCAATAGGGTTTCTGTTAAAACCAGTATACGCACGATGCATCCTGGAAACTCCTTAATACCCAATTAAAAACCCTTATCTTTAACTACAAACAAAACAGCAGCAAACAGAAAAATCTAGATAAAATGACAACAATTTAAATGCAAACATTCTCAATACTCAACTCAATTTGATTCGAAATTTAATATAAAGATGGATATAATCATATGGATATCTAACTGTTCATATCTGTGTAGCTGCAGGGTAATGTTCCAGTTTTCCATGTCATGTTACACCATAAAAGTACTTTAAAGCTATTTTAATCAAAGTATTTTATCAACAACATAATCACAACCCACTACAAATGCAAGTAGCCAACCTTCAAAATGAAAGTCATCTGTTAGTCATTCAATTCAACAAGATGTAATAAAAAGTGTAAATCCATTTTTAAACAAGTTAAACAAAAATTACATGAAAAAAACTAAGAGTCTGTGGAATGGGATGTGGGTTGATTCCAGGATAAATCCACATGGTTAATGGGAGTGATGCTGGTAGGGGAAGCAGGTGGTAGGGGACTTAAAACTCTTCATCTGTTCACTTAAACCACTGACTCAACAAACAAACACACTCTTATATACATACACACTCACAGCACATGAGTGCAATAATTCAAGCTTTTTTATTTTACAATCAATCTTAATGAGATATATTTATTCCTCTATTTGCCAAAGCCCTTGCGTGAATAGAAAACGTGGAAAAAGAAAATGTGGTCCTAATATTGTAGAAAACAACATCTAGCCCACTTAAGCCAGCAGCATATGCTGAATGACTCCATACGTTGACACAGGACAAGACAAGGTTACATGGGGAGGATGAAGAGGGAGGGGCTTCAAAGCTCCATCTCAGACCCTGACCTGCTCACTTATCGCTAACGGCAACGGCTGACGAGACATTTTAAGTGGTACCCAGGAATAGATGCACTATCAGGGAAACAAACAGAAGGCCAAATGCTAACCAATGTATAGACCTGAGACAGAACACTTGAGGAGGATGAGGTTCTGATACTTGTTTAGTTAGAACAAACCTTGAGTGCTTGACCTAAATGTGTTTCAGACGACATACTGGACACTCTTTTACTCACTGCTCTATTTTATAACTTTTAATGCTCTATTTTATGGACATGCTTTTATAAAGCAGGCTTCCTAATTAGGACATTTATTGGCAAAGACAGACATAATTAAAGATTGTTTGATACTCACCGATGCAGGCATGTACACGCACACTCAGTTGTGTTCGTAAAATCACACTGTGCTTCTTTCCCCTCCTGAAACACAGACAAGAATGGAAAAATGAACATTGATTTTGAGATATTATTTTTGAGAAAGGAAATCTCTTTCACTCTATTCTATGTGGTGGGGATCTGATGTTTGTGAAAGATTCATTCCCATTGTCAAAATGTCACCATAATTACCCATATTGGCATTAAAGTCACCCAGGCCAATGATAAGGACCCAGTTGGGACATTTTCCAGTACCCATACCAGAATCCCCAAGAAGGCCGGGTGCTCAACTGGTTGCACACTAGCGCCAGCTAGTTTTTTTCTTGAATTAATAAAAAGGAGACGGTTCCAGTGACTAATCTAGTATGACTTTTTTCAAACAACGAGAGGTTGTGGCGCATAGCCCTACAAATTGGCCTTGGGGGTGAAAGAGGGGATGCAAGAGCTCTTCCATCACTGCTTGCGGCTTTAATTCCTTTTTAGTATTGTTTTAGAAGTTCCGATTTGCATTTCTTTTAAATACTGTGGGGAAAGGGGCGCAGTGGTGGAGTTGGTCGTCCTGTAACCGGAAGAATGATGGTTCGATCCCCGCTAGGTCCATTCTGCCATTGTGGCCTTGGGCAAGCTCTTGGGGATGGAGCTGATGGTAGAGCATTTAAAGAAAGACAGGACTTCACACAGCTCCAGTTATCCAGTTGAAGATCAGAGAAAACAAGGGAGCCAGTTCGTCACCACTGTCAAGTTCTTCAAAGATTTTTGACCAAACTGCCCAAACTTGAAAAAGGCCTTCACATCTTGAGAAAAAAAAAGGGTAACTCAAAGCTCTGATGTCCACAAAATTTAATTTATTCATGGGCCTGTTCTCAGGACATGCCAGGGCTCAGGTTATAAACCTATACAAATAAACAAGCACGACAATAAATTTACAAACTAGCAAACAATAACAAACAAAAAGCATCCACATAGTTAAAAAGTCTCCATCCTACCAGTGGTCCTCTCAAGCTGTGATTTTTGGTCTCTACTGGAGTTGCTCCTTGACTTTAGAATGTTTGGTTCACTTTACAGACCAAAAACTCATGCGCTTTAATTAGACACCTGGTCACAGCAGAGGTGTCACATGAGCCCCAATGGCCAATCAGCTCCCACAATAGTCAGTTTTTTTTTTTTTTTTTTTTTTTTGAATCCAGATTGGTTTAACACCTCCCACTTGACCTCCTGGTCCCCGACCTAAGGAGGTCACATCTTTCAAAGTAAAAGTGCTCACTGTTCTTCAATTGGGATCAAAACCACTAACCGTCTGACATCCCCTATGAAGAATAGTTGATGGAATCTGCTCACCAAAATTTTTCGGCTTAGCATGTTTGTCTACTCGACTTGGTCTGGAAATTGACACGGGATAACTGGGAAAAACCTTCACCTTCACATCCCTTACTATTCCATACTTGTCAGTGTTCACGGCAGTTACTCTTCCCAATCTGTACTGTCCACCGTAGGGCATTTTGGTCGGGCCAACCATACCACGTCCCCGACTGCAACATTCCTCTCTCTCGTATGCCACTTATTTCTGACAAAAAGATTTGGACCTGCCAGTTGACTCCACTTTTCCCAAAATCTGTTGGTTTCATTTTGGATGATCCGGAGTCTTTTATATGGGTAACCTTCAAAATCAAAACTTGCTTGAGCCCCAAACTTTCCATGATGTCGTCCCAAAAGAAGAGAGTTCGGAGTTACAGTATTCCACACAGTCTTCTCTGCTTTGCGTCCTGGCATCAATCGGTCTTTCATTAACGAGATTAGCTGCATTGTAGAGGAGGGTTTGAAATTCTCCCCATGTCATCAACTCATCATGCCCCAGATTGTGGAGTGGCTCTCTTCATTAGCCGTACAGCCGCTTCTGCTGCTCCATTCCTGTGAGGAGAATCTGCTGGTGTGTACCTTCCAAGACCATTCTGTGCCATTTTGTGCAGCTTCAACCTTGCAATTTTGCTCGGTCTTGTCCATCCAGGAACTTATATAGATCCTTTAGTACGGTTTTGGCACCCACAAAGTTTGATCCTGGATCTGACCAAATTTTAATTGGATTAGTCCTCTCAGTGCTGCAAATTCTCTGATATGCCAGCAAAAATCCTTCTGTTGACTGATCACTGACGATGTCTGTATTGACAGCCCTCGATGCCATACAACAAAAAACAACACCCCAGACTTTTAGCCTAACCCTTTTCTTCACTTCATCTCTCACCATGTATGGTCCAAATAAATCAACTGTTGTGAACTCAAAGGGTGCAGCTGGTTCTGTTCTTTCTGATGGAAGAACTCCCATAACCTTGTTGGGCACTTTTTGGCTCTTGATTTTCTGCAGACCACACAGCAATCCACCACTTTCTTCACCAACCTTCGGCCTTTTACTACCCATGCTTTTCTTCTCATTTTCAGTAAGGTTCCTGCCACTCCTTTATGATTTTCTTGATGAGATTCAAGGGTCAGAAGCATGGAGACATGAGCATCAAAAGGCAATATTGGAACAGCCCTTTTTCCTTCATCGAATGCCTGAACTCTCCCGCCACAAACTAAAAGTCCAGTGCTGTTTATAAATATTACCAATCTGTTGATTGTAGCCTCAGAAAACTCCACATTCTCTTGGGCTGTCAGAAACAAATCCTGAAGAGCATCCTCCAGCTCCTTCACTGTTAATATGGCTTCTGTTAATATGGGGTTGTTTTTCCTTGAAATCCACCTCCCCCTCCCACTTTAATGAACAGCAGGACTTCGTCTTTAATTCCAGCCACATCTTAACAGCTCGACGTACCCAGGCAACAACCCTCACAAGTCTTGGCAAACTGCTGAATCTTTTGACTTCAAGCACCTTGCTTACAACTGGACCAGTGAATATTTCTTCTGATACCCCATCCATGTTCTTATTTAGTAAATTGCTTTGGATACCGTTGGATTGACTTAATTCATACTTCCACTTAGCCTGCTGCTGCTCTAGGGACTTTTCTGGGGCCAGTGTCACTTGTCTTCTTGTCATCACTGCAGAGAATGCTTTCTTCTGGAGTTTGTTAATCATCTCTTTGGCATTGGACGAAATCTCTGCACCAGACTTTAATGGCCATTCTTCAACAGGCAACTGAAGGAACAATGGGCCTCTTTGCCATGCAGAATCTTCTCTAAGGTCATCCAAATTTCCTCCCCTTGTGATGATATCTGCAACATTTTCCATTGCCCGGTATCCACCACCAGTCTTCGATGTGTGTCGCTTTCTGGATTTCACCAATTCTGTTGGCAAAAAAGGACTGATACCCATAGCTAGCTCTCCGGATGGCCCCCAAGACAGTTTGGCTATCAATGAGATGAAACCACCTGTCAATCTCAAGGCGGCAATGCTTCTCTATATACTTCTTAAGTCTAGCTGCATAAACTGCACCGCACAGCTCAGCTTTGACAAGCTTCACCTTTTTGGTCTAAAGGAGTTAATTTAGCCTTGGATCGGCAAGCCTGACATCAATACCTTGGTCAGTTTCCCACCTTAGGTATGCAACTGCACCGAAGGTCTTGTCACTTCCATCCGAGAATGTGATTCCTATTGGTCGTCCCGTCCAACCAGCAGGTGTTAGAATTCTGAGAAACTTGATACGGTCAAGTTGAGCATAATCCTCAAACAGTCTAATTGCCTCTTCTCTAAGGTTCCCAGACAATGGCTTGTCCCACGTCTCCTTGGTCAAAGCCCCAGTTCCTGCTTCTTGAAACGCTTTCCGAACAAGAATTGCCCCTCTTTGCTTAATGGGTGTTACCAGACCAATTGGGTCATACAGCCCCGCCACTTGACTGAGTAGTTCTCTTCGAGACAGAGGATTAGGGGTCTCACTTCTCACACTTTCCTTGAGAAGGTTTTGTCCAACTCTCATCTTCTTTTTCCGCTTTGAGAAATTAATTGCTGCCATGATATAGAGCTTGACTTCTTCCACCAAGTATCCAACTCCAAGAGCCTTGTTTTCTTCATCTTTCAACTGGTTTGGGAAGTTTCATGATAGTCTCCCCCCCACTACAGGCTTCATGTCAGCAGGTTTGCACCTTTGTCCAGACCAAATCCATTGCTTCAAGCAAAATCCACCCGACTTTAATGTTTCTTCAACCCCTTCTGTGATTTTGATCAGCCTTTCGTGGCAATTTTGGGATGTTAAGATGTCATCTACATAGGTGTCCTCTTCAATGACTCTCCTCTCCTCATGCAAGTGAGTAAATTTGGCAAGTTTTGCAGTCTCCCGCATGGCCAGTTGTGCAATACACCCTGCAGGTCGGTCACCGATGTTAACTCTTGTGATTGCATATTCTGCAATCTCTTCGTTGGGTCCTCTCGCCACAGGAACCTGTGCAGATGCATCTCTCTCTCTTCCAACCATACGGAATTATACATCTTTCTGAATATCCCCTAATACAGCAAAAACTCCTCTTCTGATCTTAGCAGCACGCTCCTGATTGGGTTAAGACCATCTGGACCTTTCAGGAGGATATCATTCATACTCACTCCATTGAATCTTTGACTACTGTTCCATACTAGGCGCACTGGAGTAGTAATGGAATGTGGATTGGGTGCAATGAGATGACTTACATACCACACTGGTCCATTCCAGTGATTGGTCATTCTTCAGTGAGTTTGATCGCAGCTCCTCGCTCCCCACCATTTCATGGATTTGAGCAGCGTAAGCAGTTCTCCACTGAGGTTCTTTACTCAGTTGTTTTTCTGTTCTTCTAAATGTGGCTTCTACTCCACTTCTGTTGTTGGGAAGGGAAGACGGGTCTTCAGTCCAAGGGTATTTTGCATGCCAATGAGGAGACGAGCTGTGAACATCTCCCATGATGTAACTAAGACCCTCCTTGATAACCTCAAGTTCCTTCTCCTCAGTCAGTGTCATCTCCTTTCCCCCTGGCTGGCAGTTACCACAGCGACATGCTCCACATCTTGGTTCACAGGCAGCCCCAATACTATCCCATCTCCACCATTCTATGAAACTAACGGTTGCTGCAAATGCCACATTTGTCCTCAGCACGGGTTTTCCCTGGAGCGATTGGACTGGTTTGGAATTTGCCTGAACCTTGACTCCAAGAAGCTTTTCTTCATATTTCTATGCACCAGTTCTCATTGAGCGGGCAAAATGTGTTTTAGACTCGTATGCACTCACACTTATCCCCTCAAATAAGTCAGGATGGGATCCACCAACTATTTTTCCCAAAGGACTTTCCCACAAGACAAGGTCACCCACAACCTTCAGTCTTTGCGGGGCCAACCTTCCTTCTCTGTGGCTAATCAGGAGTTCAATCTCTTTTGGTCGTCTTAGTTCTTCGAGTTTGACCTCTGGAAAGAATCTCTGCAGTTGATGAGGGTTGATGGACTTATGCACCTTTGCAATTTCCTCTAGCCCATAACAAAGAAGTTCATGAGCTTTCTCTTTACCCTCCTCCGTCTTGACTCTAATTTTAAGAAGATATCGCCTGGTTCTTGCCTTGACTGTCATTCCAGCAACCCCATGCACAACGAGAGTGATTTCCTCGCTCCTTAGCTTCAACCTCTCTGCAGCTTTGTGGGTTATATAATTCGTATCTGATGCAAGGTCCACCAAAGTTCCTATCTTCTGGCCAGCATTCGCAGTTACCTCCATGAGCATCATGAGAACGGGGTAATTCTTTCATGCCACTTTCCTTCAAGAGTCTACTTTGATTATTACTTGTACGAGTCAATGCTGCTTTGTTGGTGAAGGCATTTCTGCATCGGACAGCCATCTCTGGAGAAAGTTCAAATCTTCTTGCTCTGGAGTTAGCGTATTTCCCTTCTTTTCATCCTTTGCAGTCTTCTTTTCCCAATACCTCACTTCCTTTTTTGGGCAGAGAAAGTAGTGATGATCTGATTCATTTTCCCTCCTGCAGTCCCTGTTTTTGCACAAAAATGTGTCTCTACAGCCATAGACGCCTATATCATGACACCCTAGACAAAGTTTGCATGCCCCAATCTTCCTCAAGGTAGCTTTCTTCTCTGCTAACTTCAGCTCCTTAAACTTCTTACAGAAGAACAGCTTGTTCTTATGAGTTACAGATCCACACACAGGACAGCCATCATCAGAATCCTTCTGCATGGTTTTAGTCAATGCATATCTGTTGTCCCACTTGCCTGGCTTCTCTACATTTTCCACAACTCTCAGCTGTTCCAGCTTCTCAAGAATATTTTCTTGCCTCTTTAGGAAGTCCAAGAGCCGGTCAAAGTGATTATCTTGGGTCACATCATTTTCTGAATCAGTCATGAATGTGAGCCAATCTCTCTTAACAAATTCAGGAAGTTTGCTTTCGATGGATTTTATTACCAGGGGATTTTTTATTGCACCAATGTTCCCAAGGTCTGTGAGATCAGACAAAGCCCTTTGCACTGTCTGGATCAAGTCTATTACTTTCCTGGGTTGGTTACCTTTCACAGGGGGAATTTTTTCCAGTTCCTCAATAATTTCCATGGCGATTGTCATCTTGTTACCATATCGATTTCCCAACAATCTAAACACGTCTTCTGCTGTGCTGTAACTTGAGAGTCTTAGACCCTTGACAATTCTGTCATCCAAGCTGTCCAGAAGTTGAATTTTCTTGACTTCCGCTGATCCAGTTGGTTCTCCCTGTTTCTGCAAACTTTCCCAATCCATTTTCCAACGATAGAAATCTCTTCTTATACCATTATATTTAGGCAAGCTAGTAGGCTTTATTCGCACAATTGGTGAAACTGCCATTGGTTGCATTGTTGTGCTTGGTTCAAATGGACTTGCAGACTGACCCTTTTCAATGTTTCGTGCAATGATAAAGTCACTGTTCCTTGCTAGAAGCCTATTGTGTTCGACTTTTAGCTCCTTCATTTGACTTTCAAAGCCTTTCTTCTCTGCCATAGGAATCCAGCGCTCCCAGTTAGACAGAGTTTTACCAGCTTTGCTTACCATCTTTTCCATGTGAATAAGTTGAACTTCATATCCTTCGCAATTTACCCCAGCCACAGGCATTGATGCAGAATGTTCACAAATCTTCTTAGCTTCACAAAATGCTTCATTTAAATCATTTTCTCCATACTTCTGCCAAAGGTTATCTTGAACAATGGTTTGAACTTCCTCAAACCTTTCTTCACAATCTTTAGCAGCCCTCTTAATATCTGCTTCCAATTCCTCCTCAATTTCCACCTTTTTGTCACTTTTAGCCTGGGATTCTAACTCCATAATCAATCCTGCTTCATAATCATCATTAGCATCAAAGAGTAATCTCGCATAAGATGAAAACTTTTGGAATTCTTTTCTGAGTTCAGCTTCCAACATTTGGCTTGACTCTCGAATGAGAAGGTTTGCTTGTTTTGTAAAACATCTTTTTGCAGTGGTCCTGTCCCTTTTAAGGTGCTCCACTGTTTTCCCCAAAGCTTGTTCAGCCATCTTGGTCACTCAGTGCTTTAACTCAACAGGGACATTTTCTTTTTACAGTTCTGTTGACACCAGTTTGCTTTCAGCCTTATTTGAAGCCATTCATCTTCATTTCCTCTTCTGAACAAGCTTACTGGTTGATAGGTGCTTGGTTTATAACTGTCAAGTTCTTCAAAGATTTTTGACCAAACTGCCCAAACTTGAAAAAGGCCTTCACATCTTGAGAAAAAAAAAGGGTAACTCAAAGCTCTGATGTCCACAAAATTTAATTTATTCATGGGCCTGTTCTCAGGACATGCCAGGGCTCAGGTTATAAACCTATACAAATAAACAAGCACGACAATAAATTTACAAACTAGCAAACAATAACAAACAAAAAGCATCCACATAGTTAAAAAGTCTCCATCCTACCAGTGGTCCTCTCAAGCTGTGATTTTTGGTCTCTCCTGGAGTTGCTCCTTGACTTTAGAATGTTTGGTTCACTTTACAGACCAAAAACTCATGCGCTTTAATTAGACACCTGGTCACAGCAGAGGTGTCACATGAGCCCCAATGGCCAATCAGCTCCCACAATAGTCAGTTTTTTTTTTTATTTTTTTTTTTTTGAATCCAGATTGGTTTAACAACCACAGGTTCTGAGGCATGCTGGTGAGATCCCATCAGATATGATATGCATCCTTTATTTAGGTGTAGCAGTGGTCCAAAATATTCCCCTCTCTGTCAGGCATGTGCTGCTTGAATACGGGCCGTTCTTTTCTCAAATTTGCTTTGTGAAGTCTCAAAAAATAACAGAGTCTGGATACTGCTTCTCCGCATTAGTGATCTCATCAGCCAGCCTTTATTTTAGACTCTTGGTCTAAAAACAGCATTTGTTGTTGACCCAGGCAAACATCTGAGTTGTCATGGACCCCCACGATCAAGAAGCAGGACAGAGGGTTTTGGTGAGCTCAAGATGCAGCAGAATAAAAAATGTTATACTGCCTGCTAGACAATGGGAAAAGCCTTTTCAATCCTCCTCCTGTGAACATCAGCCCCACTCAAGAACGAGGCCCAGTTTAGCTACGAGAACCTGTCCATGAGCCTCTTCACTGTCTCCAGGGGAAGAGGTAGAATCATAACATTACTTTTAGGATCAAAGTTGGATCAAAGGCTTGGATCAAAGGCTGTCTACATCCACCCAAGGTTTAAGTGGCCACGATTTTTACACTTCACACACTGGTTGTAAGCAACACAATGATTGAGCAACAATGATTGTGCAACAATGATTAAGAAGGTAAGGGACCTCCAGGAACTCTATGTTAATGAGACCTGCCTGGAATTCAGACCTGGACACTCTCACATTATCCTAAGCCAAGACCAGGATATGTGCCCAATGTTTCTACTATTCCCTATAAAACTCAGGTAGTGAACCTCCAAGCTCTGCTCCAAGAGTCAGAGCAATGAGGATTTATGTTGAGAGAACCCAGAATCTTAGTAGTTCTGATCAGGTCTTTGCATGCTTTAGAGGACAAAGCATGAACAAAAGCATGGAGGACATGGCTAGTGGAGGACATGGCTAGTGGAGGCCATCTCTACTGCATAGACAGTGTGTGAGGTCCCTTTCTCTCTGCATTTTAGAGCGCACTCGGTTAGAGGGGGGAATAGTAAGGCAAGGCAAGTTTATTTGTGTAGCACATTTCGTGCACAGGGTAATTCAAAGTGCTTTACATTGGAAACAAAGAATAAAAAGAAAGTACATTTAATAAAATCAAGCATAAAAAAAAGTCATATAAAATCATAGTGATTAAAACTGTAAATTAAGACATAGATTAAGATAGTGAAGTGCAGAGATAAAATAGTTGTTCGGACAATGGTGCTGTCACGGAGTCTAACCTCGGCACTCCCTCCTCTGGCCACCAGAGGGCACTAACTCCTGCGTCTCCATCTACACCACACTACATTCCCCATACACCTCTGGGGCACCTTGATTATACACCCAGCTGAAGAACATTAGTAGCACTATTTAAACAGACTGAATCCCGTTGTTCGAGGCAAAGTCTTGTTTGTACATCTGTGCTGCAACTCTGAGCGTTCACCCTGTTTGTACGCCTGTCTGTTATGACCCTGCCTGTGTACCGTTACGATCCTAGCCGTCTGCCCTTTGTACTACTCTTGCTGATCTCAGTTTCTGCCTGTTTGCTGCCTGCCCTGACTACCTGCCTGTTGTTCTGACTGCGAATACAATAAAAGCCTACACATGGATCCCAACTCGAGTGATGTTCTGTTACAGGTGCTCAGTCGACAAAAGCACAACTAAACAGGTGAGTCTTTAGCCTGGATTTAAATGTGACTAAAGTGTTGGCACCCTTGATCTCCTCTGGAAACTGGTTACTTCTGTGGGCTGCATGGTAACTAAAGGAGCATTTACCCTGTTTGTAATTAACCCGAGGTAGATCTAATTTATTTGATCTGAGGGATCTCAGCTCTCTGTTTGGTGTGTATTCACTGATCATGTCTGTTAGGTATTTAGGTGCTAACTTATGTTTGGACCTACATACGATTTAAAATCTAATCTGAAGGAGACAGTCAGCCAGTGTAGAGACTTAAAAACTGGAGAAATGTGTTCTGACTTTCTAGTGTTAGTTGGAATTTTGAGCCGCTGCGTTCTGAACGAGCTGGAGCTGTTTAATGGTGTCTTTGGGAAGAGCGGTGAGAATAGCGTTACAGTATTAGTGCAGCCTGCTAGAGATAAAAGCATGAATCAGTTTCTCTAAATCTTGTCTGGAATCAAAGCATCTGATTCTTACAATGTTTCTTTTTTTTCTTTTCTTTTTTTTTTGCAATGTATCAAAGATGTTAACTATGGTATGATATCTGGTTCCTTCTCATAATTTGGCCCAGTGGAAGCATGTACAGGTTAAAAAGTAAAGGAGCAAGGTTTGAGCCTTGAGGGACTCCACATGACACGGCAGTCCACTTCGACATGTAATCACCTATGTTTACATAGAAACCTCTTCCTTTTAAGTACGATCTGAATCATTTTATCACAGTTCCTGAAAGACCAACATAGTTTTTTAGTCTATCGAGAAGGATTTTGTGATCAACTGTGTCAAAGGCAGCGCTCAGATCGAGTAGAACCAGGACAGTTACTTTTCCTGAATCGGTGTTTAACCGGATGTCATTGACTATCTTCAGTAGAGCTGTCTCTGTGCTGTGATGAGACTGATAACAATCCATGTATTCATTTAGGGTCAGGAATTCAATTTAAAGTCTCCTGGGCACTGGCAAGAGAAACTTCTCTGGCAGACATCTAGGGTTGTGCTTTTTGCCAAGTGCTACAATCTGCACATTTAACCTGTTTCGCTAGCTGTGCTGGGTTAGCCACACTGACTGAAGTGTATGAAGGGCGTTGGAATAAATGAGGTATGTGTCATTACGCCTTCCATTGAATTACTGAGTAGTAAAGATAGCTCAGATGATGTTCTGTACACTCTAAAAAATATGAGTTTGAATTAACTTGAATATTTGTGTTGGTCTTACAAAAGTATTCCCCCTGTATCTGAAACTTCCATGGTGTCGAAACTTCCATTGTGTTAAAACTTCTGGTGTTGATTTGACCACAAACGAAAACAGGAAGGAAGAAATGCATGTTCAATCTGAACATAGTGTGTAAGATCGGGCCACAGACATTCTGTATAAAAGAGGACTCAACCCATAGACTCTTGCTCTTCTCCTAATCAACTCGCACATACTCCAGCATTTACGTGTGAAGCAAAGCAGTTTCTGAACTTGTTTTTGTCTTGGCTCTACAAATAGAGTTTTGTAATCTTTCCCTTTGTTTTGTATGACTTTTTAGAAAATAAATATATGTTAGAACTTTTCTCTTGCTGTGTGGACATTGGATTTCCTTGCGATGACTTTGATCTTCAATTCAACAAAAGTGTTGGTGAGATGCTTTTTAAATATTTTACATGGTTAAAATAGTTTTTGATCTAAATCGATTGAACCTTCGAGTTGAAACATGCTCGAGAGGGTTTGGAGTGGAGGAACTTATTGCTTGGGATAAGGAAATACAGTCTGCTAAAATTGCCACAGGAGGCTGCGAAAGTCTCCTACAAATCTTTGGCCAATCTCGCCCCTACAGGTTAACTCTTGAAAGGTTAACTCTCAAAATGTAATTCTCTAGCTAGTTACATCTTTTCTATCTTTCTTTTAATTTATTGACCTTTTCCTTTGTTATAGTAAAAATATAGCTAATTTTGTTACCAACATGCAAGTAGGGTCGCCTATTGGTCTTTTCAATAGTGTTTGGAGTGATTGGTTGGCTCTGAAGCGGGACTACCAGGTTGTCATTCGACATACATCTCTGTTTGCTATTTGGGGAATAGTGGGTTACGCAAGTGGGTTACTTTTCACTGTACACTTACCCAGTGCTGTCGTCCTGTTGAAATCCATCCAGATCATCTTTCTGTTCATCCAGTGTGGACTCCAGGTCCAGATAAACACCATTATATGAGAGCTGCAGAGCACAGTCATCAAGCTGCACAAACAGATATTATTGTTGTTATTAGTGGATGTGGCAGTTAGGCAATAGTTTGGTTCACATATTGTGTTAGGAATGGTTGACTAAGAGTTTAGAACCCAGATTATTTAAGAATCTAAGAAAAAAGGCCCAAAGTGGCAAGACACTAGGGCAAGGGCTAGGTGATAATTCGATATAGATAATTGGTGATATAGGTGGTGCTATGCCTTATAACTTTTTTACAGGAAATGGCAAAATAACAGACTTCCTGTTGATTTTGGAAAAACAAAGTATATTACTTCTGAAGATTCCTGTGCGCCTGATGATGTGATCTCCATTGCTGCATTGGAGAGAGACGGCGCATCTCCTGAAGGAGACGGCACATCGCTCTCCCGCTCTGGAGTGACGCCAAGTTTCTTACCCGGGCTGCCAGAGAAATTGGGTTGCAGCTGGCTCTGCCCCTCGCACCCAAAATCTCCAGGCTGGACGCGTGGTTTGTGGGGTCGAGACGGAATGATACCCCGCAGTCGCTTCTTAAAAACTGACCCAGACTTGGAAGGCACCTCTTAAAGCGAGGTTGGTCAGTCGCCCTTCTCTCACTCCCCTTGACGGCATGGTAGCTAGGGGGTACGAAGCGATTCCCCAGGTAGAGCTGGCGCTAGCGGTGCTCTTACGCCTGGGCAACCCTGCCGCCTGGCGTGAACAGACGAGGTCCCCATCCCATCAGCTATGCTTATCGTTGGACCTGACTTCGAGGGCTTACGCTACTACAGGTGAAGCTGACATGCTCTACATACCATGGCAGCCTTTCAGGTATTCCAGGCCAAGGCCCTGAGATATACAGGAGGGGAGTTGTGGCCCAGGTCCTAAGAGCAGCTACCGACTTTGCACTCAAGGCGATAAAAGTTGCGGCTAACACTATGTTATCTATGTTAGTATTCCACAGCTGCCATTCTTGGTTGACCCAGATACTCCCTGGGTCAGATACTCCCACGCGCTTGGAAGCATTTCCTCAACGCACCTGTGGTCCCAAATGGCCTCTACGGCTTCGCCGTAGATGACCTTATGTCACGGATGTCTATGATCAGGAAACAGGTAGAGGGTCTGGAAGAATTCATGAGGCTGACCAAGAGACGTGGCGGCTCCCCTTCTTAGTCAGCACCCCACCGCCTGCTCGATGCCAGAAAAAAACCTCCTCAGCCCTCCCCTGATCATCAGCCCCCCCATCGGAGACATCAACCGAGAGCGGCTTCGAGGAGTGGATGGAGGAGCAGTCCTGTCCAAGGCCCCCCCAACGTCACCAAGGGAAGAGCTTCCATCGCAAGTGACTCTACTTCAGGCTGCCCAGGGAGTCCAGCTGCCGTTTGGGCTTCACCACCAGGAGGCTTGCATTGCAGATCTCAATACAGCTCTAATTTCAGATTCCAGGTCGTGGCATCTGATGCAGTGCTGCCCGGATGGCTCCCAGTTTCCATGTCAGAGTCAGCCTCGAGTGAGACTTCCTCTGCCATTAATGAAGTTTAGGAAGCTTGGTGGTAGCTTCTCATTATATCCCTTGGCTCATACACACTTTCCTGCATTGCTGTCTACTGCACTTGTGGTGAAGCTGCCCAGGTTCAACGAGGTCTTATGATCTCTGTATCACCCACAGAGGCCCAGGCTTGCACGAGGTGATTGATTCCCTCAAGCCAGTCCCTTCTGCCGACATGGAAAGAGATTTGCAGCCCATACTTTCTAGTTCACTAAAGCACAGACGGGTTGCATCTAATCCTCAACCCACATCTTCTGAACACTCGTCTCCTGAGACTTCTTCAAGACAATGTCTCCAGACGCACGGTCCATTAGTTCGTCCAGAGGATTGGTTCACTATAAGTGATCTAAAGAATGCATACTTCATGTGACTATAAAACCTCGGCGCAGATGCCTTTGGCTAGCCCACTCTACCAGGGGAGTCTGGCCTCCTGGGCGCTGGCAAGAGGTACTCCACTTGCAGAGATGTGCAAGTGTGCGGGTTGGTCGACAAACCAACACCTTCACCAGGTACTATAACCTATGATGGACCGACTGCCCATTAAAAATTAAGTCTATACTTAAGGCCAGGGCGGAGGAGGGCCCTCTCGGTGCCAGACTACTGATGTGCCCTGCTTGCCTAGCCGTTGGCCGATGCGGAAGGACCTAGGTTGTGGCGTTTTGCAGGGTGTTCACATAGTCGGTACCGACATAAGTCCGGAGTGACTGACTGATGGAGCATGTAATGGTTACTTTTGTAACCCCTGTTCCCTGTATAGGGAAAGGAGACTTATGTCCCCCAGCCACAAACGTAAGTTTGTGAGTAAGTCTGGTTGTCTAGGGGGTACGGCTCCAGCTTCACAACAGGAAGAGTGATTACACTTGCATCCACTTTGTATAAGACAGCGTAATCGCATTCACTAATTAGCATTTTGAAGAGTGTTGAGAGAGTAGAGCACTCCTAGCAGAGCTTCCCATAGTCGTTACAGACATAAGTCTCTGTTCCCTATGAGGGGAATGGGGATTACGAAAGTAACCATTATGTCCGCCTTATATATTAAAACCCTCACGCTGGGACTGCACGGCGTAGAGGCGCGTCCCCCTGGGTGGCGGAAAGGGGGGTACACCTTATGGTGTCGTGGACCAACGCAGTCTAAGGGAAGAACACTCCGACAGAAAACCACTGGTGCTCCAAGCCTGGGGGTTGGGCAGAAGGCTAAAGACCTACTCCCGGAAAAGAGCTTGTTACAGAAACAACGGACATCATATCGAAAGGCGAACAAGGTGGAGTGAGGATCGCCAACACCGACAGAATGAAGACGAGAGGTCAAAGCCATAAGGAAGCCCATCGCCCGACAAGATCTCTTGTGATGCCCAAAAACAATTTCACCATAGGACATTGAAATGTGAGATCTATGTATAGAGGAGGAGCAGCGGCACAGATCGCGAGAGAGATCGAAGTGTACCAACTAGATATACTTGGGATCAGTGAATGCAGATGGACAGGAGCAGGCAGGATGAAGATGGCTTCAGGACAGACGATGATTTACAGCGGGGATGAAGAACTGCATGTAGGTTGTGTCGCTATCATGATAAGCCAACAAGCAGAAAAGTCACTCATGGAATGGACCCCCATCAATAAGAGGATCATAATTCTATTCGAGATACAGGAGAATGACCATTATTCAAGTATACGCACCTCACAAAGTGAAGGAACACATGGAGAAAGAACAATTTTACCAGGAACTATAAGAAGTACTGGATGGAGGCAAAAAGGACGACATTGTCATCATCATGGGAGACCTAAACGCTAAGGTCGGAAGTGATAACAACAGGTATGAGAAGACAATGGGCATACATGGACTAGGAACAAAGAATGACAACGGAGAAAGACTGTGCGAGTTTTGCCAGTTGAATGGACTCGTGATAACAGGAACAATATTTCCCCATAAAGACATCTACAAGGCAACATGGGGATCAACAGATGGTAAGGTGAGGAATCAGATCGACCACCTTCTGATCAGCAGACAGTGGAGATCCTCTGTTTTGGACTCACGAGCACAGAGAGGAGCCGATACCAACAGTGACCACCACCTGGTGAGGACACCCATCAAAATGCGTCTCAGTCAGCACAAGAAACACAATAAAGTCAAACCGAGAATAGATGTGGAACAACTAAAAGATGAAGAGACGAGGAAGAAGTACTGCAAGGCAGTGAAGAGGAAAATGGAACAGACCAGGACCGAAAGCAAAGAAGTAGAGGAGGTATGGTAACAACAGGAGAACACCTACATCAAGTCAGCAGAAGAGGTGCTCGGCTTCAGAAAGGGGAAGATCAAGCCATGGATCAGTGATAACACCTGGAAACTGATCGACGAGAGAAAAGTTACCAAAACAAGAATGGATAGCACCCGCTCAGAAAGAATCAAAAACAAAATGAAGAAAGAGTACAATGAGAAGGACAAGGAGGTGAAAAGGAGTGTTAGAGAGGACAAGAGGTGGTGGATAGCAGAGAGAGCAGAGAGAACAAAGAATGCAGCAGGGAATGGAAGACAGAGAAAACTGTACAGCATAGTGAAGCAACTAACAAGACAGAGCTCCAGACAAATGGCAGCAGTGAAGAGCAAAAATGGGGAGTTACTGAAGAGCAAAAAGACCAGACTAGCAAGATGGAAAGAACATTTCCAGGAAATACTCAACAGGGAACCACCAGAGGAACCACCACAAAAAGAAGAAGATGAAGAACGAGAAGAACTTAACATTCCAACTGAAGCTCCAACTATAGAAGAGATTAAGATCACACTGAAGACCCTCAAGAACGGAAAAGCCCCTGGAGCAGACCAAATCTCAGCCGAATTACGGAAAGCAGACGTTGAGCAAACCAGCTCAGAATTAAAACGAATCTTTAACATCATCTGGGAAAAAGAAACTGTACCAACACAGTGGACCAATGGGCTCATCTGCAAAATCCCAAAGAAAGGCAACCTACAAGACTGTGGGAACTGGAGATGCTAATAATAATGCTGCTGCCTCTAACCAGCAAAGTACTAAGTAAGATCCTGTTAAACAGAATACAAGCAGAAGTCGACACATTACTTAGAAAAGAACAGGCTGGCTTCAGGACTACAGCAATGTCTGTGCTATGCCTGCTTGTAGCTGTTTTCACCGTCCCGCCCCTGTCCCAGGGCTTGCTCCCCTGTCAATTGTCCCAGGTTCTTCTTCTTCAGATGTGGTTTAATGGCAATTTGCAAGCCTTCTTGGTGCATTACCTCCACCAACTCGAAAGTGGTATGAACTATATATATGGAGGAGGGAAAATTAATCTTTCCTATTCTTTACTACTATTTATTATTACTAATAATTTATATTTTTTAATTATTCTTAGTCTTTTTAAGAAATAAAATGATTGCCTTATACATTTTTGTTTCTCTTTCATAATTTTTTTTCTTTCCATTTCATGTATTTTCCATTTAAGCAGGCCCGTCGCGACAAGGCAGGCAAACCAAGCTGGCCTGGGGCCCCAAGACAACGACTGGTCAAGAATAAAATACAGCGATAAACTGCGTGAGCGCCCCATTGATAGTGAATGCAGTAAAGTGCAATGACACTGTTCTCGGGATCCCCCTTACGGGGGCCCCCTCGCTGACAGCAGCCCGCCAACTACGCCATCTCTGCTGCCGGCGAAATAAAAAACTTCCTCGGCAGTCATGAAGCAGAATTATGCTTCAGAAAGCCAAAAAAGAAAGAGGAGAAAGGAAGAGGAGGATAAGAAAAAACAAGGCAGTGGTAAGTGATAAATGACACACATAAAATAACTCTATTTGTCTTGTACAAATGGTGCAATTTTGCAGCTGGTACGTATGTTAGCTAAGCTACCTGCCTGACAGCAAATGCTGCTTGTAAAGAACAGTTAGAGCAACTTTTTTTTTTTGAACGGACGGAATATGGTTACATACTGTAATATGTTTTTTTAACGGGATAAGAAAGATGCAGATCTGTTCCAGAATCGCTGTTTATCATATTGTAGCGGCTGGTTGAACCTCCGTTCTCGGAATTGGTGCAGTGATGTCACGAGGGCGGGACGCTGCACGCATATCATTATGAGGGCTTCCTGAACTAACCGTCTACAAGATTGCAGTTGCACTAAGTGGGTTCTTACAATTCTCATTATTGTACATGCCTTTTGCCTTTACATGCTGTTGCCGCAGAGATCCACAATAAAGGCTATAAACAATATCTCAATTGTCAGCGTCTTTGATAAGACTTACCCATCTTCCAAGAGCAATACAATATTTAATGACATGACATTCCTATAGCTTTGTAATAGATTTTGATGAAAGTGGCATAGCATGCTATACTAACTATTCCACTGTGATCATCTATTTAGGAAAACCACACAATACATTTTGTGCATCAAAAATTAGCTTGTGATGTTTTTAAGCATTGGTAGTCGACTCACAGCACTACTAATAATTAGTAAACATTTAATTATAATTTCATTGTTTGTTAACAGTAAAACGTGTATTTATATAGCGTGCGGGGGGCCTCCATGTCCATTTTGCTTGGGGCCCCCAAATTCCTTAAAACAGCCCTGCATTTGAGTATTACATGTTCTATTATTTCCTCTCCTCCACAATTATCACATTTCACGATTTTCCCGGCGCAAGATTCCGAGTATGTGGGGCTTTATTACAAAAACAATGAGTACTATAAAATGTTTTGTTTATATATTTGCTCAAGAGTAGTAGCCTATGCCTGTGTACGGTTTTGCTTCCTCACACAACATCCATCTTGATGCAAAGTAACCCAACCTTTTGACACTATAAAATTACTTTTTTAGATATAAATTTTTTGACAAAAACCGTGACATCAAAATTGATCTAAAGACGTGATTAATTTAAAATCACAGAGCTTACCTTTCATGTTATTTACTTCATTCCATTCTCAATGTATTCATTATTATTTAATTGTATTGCTTAATTACTGCAATTAATACAGTTTGACAAAGATAATACTTATTTGTACATACTTACAATTTATTCTAATCAAACCAACCTCATAGTTTACTCAATTCTCAATTTTTTTTATTTAGCTATACAAATTAACACGATTCAAATATTATTCACATGGGTCCTCATTTGAAAATGTAACATTAATTTAAATTTATAATGAAAACATTGAAGTGAACATTAATCTATCATTGCCAACCTATGCCTGATTATGCAACACTTTACATAATTAAATCATCTCAAAATGATACATAATCAGAATAAAACATAACACCAGACAAAACGTTTAAAGTGTAATTTTATTTGGAAAATAAATTGAATCCATATGTAGATCATCTCATGGAATGTTGATGAATCGGCACATGTCTAGAGTGAGAAAATTCTTCATCCTTTGTTGAAATTAGAAAACAAAACCAGCAAAATGTTACTGTAGTCAATTACCATATAATGGAGAATATGAGAAAAATTACGAGAACACATTACATATTTGTTTTTAATCAAAAAGGCATCTACAAAAGCTTTGCAGCAACACAGGTTAAAAGTGTGTTGACATGCATTTAAGTGAAAGTACTAAAATTAAAACCTTGTGTTTCGTGTTGACTACAAGTAAAATGCAATCAACATTTTGTTAAAAAAAACAGCTGAGTCACCAAATAATGGAGCGAACACATAGCCCACCTCTGCAGATCTGAACAGATGATTCCCTCTCCTGAGAAACAAACTTTACTGAGACTTATCAATATCTGCTTGTTTAGAGGCCAAACAGAGGCGTTACTCAGCAGCAGTTATAATTTAAATGAACGTAGAAGCCATACAGAACAGAGCACATCATCAATAAACTCAAAATATTGTAAGTTGCAATTTCTTACTTGATTAACAATTCAAGAACATGTATCCATGTATTTTTAAAAGCTTTTTAAAGAGTTAAAAAAAAAACATTTATTATTGTTATGTAAACGTTAAAAAAAAACAAAAAGAATTCTGCAAAACTTTTATAAAATAACTTTTTCTCAGGAGACCATCCTGCACCACAAATTGTAAATTGTACCCCAAAAATGCAACAATTGTGAACATTTCATCGGAAAATTCAGTACGTTCTCTAAAGGGGCACAGAGCTACTAAACACATTAACATTTCTAAACAACATGAAAATTCACAGAAACAGGTGACGAGCAAATGCTACTCTTACTACAGAATGAGGGAATGGAGTTATTACATGCTTAGTTTTAAAGCCTTTAACTGTAAAACTCTTAAACTCTAAGTGTGAGGAATCTTTACTTTTTAACCATAACATGTTCCAACATCAGCGTCACGGTGGCGCAGTGGGTAGCACGGTCGTCTCACAGCAAGAAGGTCGCTGGTTCGAGTCTCGGCTGGGTCGGTTGGCATTTCTGTGTGGAGTGTTCATGTTCTCCTCGTGATCGCGTGGGTTTTCTCCGGGTGCTCCGGTTTCCCCACAAGTCCAAAGACATGCGGAATAAGTTAATTTGAATAAGAACAATTGCCCATAGTGTTAAAGTGTGAATGAATGTGTGAATGTTTCCCAGTGATGGGTTGCAGCTGGAAGGGCATCCGCTGCATAAAACATATGCCAGAGAGTGGCCGCTGTGGCGACCCCGAAAGGGAAGAAAGCTGACATGAAGATGAAAGAATGAGTGTTCCAACATTAAGAACTCAACTTTTAGGTCGTTTTTTTTTTCATACCTTTTTCAGACCTTAATTTGCACCAAACTAAACCAGTAAGGCTGACATTTCTCAGGACGCTGTGCTCCAGACCCATAATAAAACCCATAGAGACAATGCCTCTGTGGAAATGCGTTTCTAACACTAATCTGGAGAACAGGTCATTTTTATCAGGAGTTTCTCTAACAATATGATATGTTTTCATAAAAACTTGAGCTCCACTCAAGCTTGGATCATAAAATCGCCCCTGAATTAATGTTTTTGTTAATAATTATTAGTTTGAATAAATACTTTTTATTTAGGGTAAAAGGTGTAGGGATGAGTTGCAGAAGTATCTCTGGGTTTGTAGAAGTCCATAGCAAGCGTGAATGAAGCAGCGTCTCTAAATGTGGCTTCACTGCTGCACCTGTTGCCTCTCTACCGAAACCCCTTGGCTCACAAATCACTCATATCATAGCCACTTAAACTCACCAACAGCACACTAACAGTCCCATACTGTTAGCTTCAACAATGCTTCAGAAAAGAGAACCTCTCATTAGATCAGCATCCTTAGTTTAATACTGAGAAGAAAAAAAATTAATAAAAAACATTCAGCTAAATAGAGGGGGCCAAGACCTAATTTATCTAGGGATACATCAAAGGATCACAGTCCTTCCTGAACAACATTAGAGGTGGTTCCCTTTAGTTTAGCTATCCACAGAGAAGTTACTGTACACATATGAATACAATGTTTCAGATGTTCAAAAAAAAAAACTGGATTGTTAACAGCCAAAAAAATATGCATAGTTTTAGTACGCTAAAATATTACAAATAAAGTATTTGTTTAATACATTTTAATATAGACCTTAAATTAAGAATATTAATGAGCTCTTTTCTAAACAAAACATGTTCGCTTAAATGAACACAGCTTTCTGCCCATACTATATATTTTATTGCCACCTCTATTCTTTTTCATTCAACTAAATAAAGTATATAACGTTAGTCAAAACAAACTGTTTCAGTTTCATTGTCTATTAAACTATTAAATCAACTTGTATCAATCATATAATATTTAGTAGTGATTATTTTTAATTTTATTTTAGAGATGTCTTTACACAGTGAAACGTTGCAGGTCATTCATTAAACGTATTATAAAGATCTTGAAATAGGTTAAAATGGAGAATCTTTCCCATATACTTCTTCATATACTTCCATCTTTCCCATATACTTGTTTCCCAAGTGTTGACACTTTTGAGTGACTGAGATGGTTAAGTAAATAAACAGAATAAGAGTATCTGTTGCTGACCTTGTGAGGTGCTTGCAGCAGTCGGTGAACGCCTGCGAGCTGGTTGATCAGAGGAATATCCCACCGAAAGCTGAACACCGGAGCGCGGGTCGGCTCGGGGAAGTTCGTGCAGTTGAAGGGGTCGGTGTCGTCCAGGAACTGAACGCGGGAGGCGAACGAGGACATGCTGCGGGTCACCGAAGCTTCCCCCGGTAACGACAACAAACAAACACGCGGAGCGAGTGGCTGGTGTACAGAGGAGAAGACCGGGGAAGAAGCAGCAGCTCCGTCCGAGCCGAACCGAAGCTGACGGGGATTTATCGGGCAAGACTGACAGGCGCTCATGGACGCCCCCGCGGATTAAGCGCTTTCAGAAGCCTACCGGTGATCAGCACCATCTAGTGGCCAGAGAGAGAGAACTGCAGCTGCCTCTGCTGTCAGCTGCTATTTTTATCAGCAGTATAAAACTCAGGATTTTATAAATCTTTAAATGTGTCGTATGTACCCGTGAATTTCTATAAAACGAAACAGACTAAGTACGAACACAATCTAATGTAATTAAATGCCATGGGTAGTCTTTTCAAATTCATTTAATTGTATTTTAATTCAGTTTAATTTGTTCGTTTGAACGTAATTCACTTTTTTTTTTTGCTTAATTTCATTCCATTTGAACACATTTTATTTCCTTTCATATCAATCGATTGTTAAAATGCACGTTTTTATTTGAAATTGTACTTATTACTTTTTGTATCATTTTAATTTGACATTTAATTACTTATTCACACATATTATTTAATTTCGATAAACATTCTAAAATGATTTGAGCTGTGACTTATTAATGTGAAGCTAAATTGCAGCCATTTGTTATATCCACTTTGAGATTGAACTACATTTTCTTTCTTGGATTTTGCATATTTTTATCCAAAGCGACTCGTGACCTTTCAAACTATGGTATTCACAGAGGTCCAGTTATTAAAATGTCCTCCAAGTAAAAGGTCTACCTTTTACTCAGATGAAAAAAATATACCTTTTATGCAAATACAATAAAACTACAGGGAACACCTACTGTAAAAAAAAACTTTTTTCCTCCTCTGTCCTTGTTTTCTTCCTGCTATGGTTTATTGATCAGTTGAGACAACTACTATTAGGAGTAAGCTGAGATAGACTTTGACTGTGTAACAAATTGCATTTTGTCTCTCCCCTTCTGTAAGTTACTTTGGGCAAAATGTATGCAGAAATGTAAATATAAATGTAGGAGATCTCTAAAGTCAAGAGTCAACAAGTGTTTTTTCATCTATATGAATGTTAAAGTCTCCAAAAATCTTTATTTTATCTGTATCTTCCCCCTTCCCTCCCCGCGCCTCCTTCTCCCCTCTCCCTCTCCATTCCCCCCTC